>CM073125.1:36769406-37069406 GCA_037039145.1 Fundulus diaphanus
TGTTTCCCCATCCCCATCAGAGTGAATCAGACTAGAAGACTTTGCTGCAACCTTCATGGCAAGACTCAATTAAGTGATTCTCGTCACGTTCATAAAAGTCCACCTTAACATTACGTGAAGAAAAATGCATCACATAATTTTTGAATTGTTAAAAATCAATAAAATTCCATTAATTAAAAAAATCCATGTCTTGCTTCCAAAGGCTGCATTGCTTTATATTAAAAAAAAACTCAAGCCCGTAAAATTTTGGAAACTTTTCATTTTTAATTGCAAGCATATAACTGATGTGCATGTGTTTATGGTAGCATATAAAAAGCTATTCTACACTTAATTAACCATTTTACTCCAACATGTTAATAACTTTATGAGGTTTATGCATTCTTTAAGCTTCCTTTGACAAACATTTGCACGTTAAAACGACTTTGTAACTTGTTTTCCTCTTCAACTAACAAAGTTAATTAGATTACGTATTAATTCAAATTAAATTCATCACCATGGACGGATGTAAAGTGCTCGGAGACAAGTCGCTGGGACAGCACACCTTAGTTTAACGTCACAACATCCTGCAGGCTAAGACCACACTGTCCACAAACGAAATTAAATCAGTCATGACAGACCAGCTATTTGTTGGCATGGCACATGCATCGCAACATACAGTCCAATAACTGTACCAAGTTGTATTGCTAAAAACAAAATCTTTCTGCTAGCTAAATCAGGCGAAACCCGGGAAGATGTCCGACACCGCATGTACTCACCGTCTGTCGGTCTTAAAGGGCCCTGAAGATTAATTCATTCGTCCAAAAAATGTAAAGCAATTTTTTTAGAGCAAAACAAAAGAGGGCATTTTGCTTTGTGTCTCTCTTTATTCTTTATTTTTCTCCCTTTGACCAAGAGAGGTCAGCAACAGGTCAGTTTGGTGGTCCCCAGCACCACCAGCAAAGCAAATTTGTGAATGGTGCAGTTCGCCGCTACGCCACAAGGTGGCGGTAGCGGCATCTACAATCACCGAAGCCCGACTCAAATGATGGTCCGAAAAACAGCAAGAGATCCAGTCTAAAGGAATTCAGTTACCTGACCTTACCCTAAGAGAAGTGTTATTCGGTATATTTACGAAAATTGGAGGTAATGAAGTTGGTGTTAATATTTTAATGTTATTAGTAAAATTTTATTTACACAAATGTCGTTTCCTCAAATGTAAACCATTTATATCTAATTGGAAAAATGAGACAAAATCTTTAGGATTTGTAAGAACAAAAAGTGCTGGTAATTTTCTTTCTTTTGTGAGTAAATTTAATCTGCTGGTTTAATTCCTTGTTCTTGAATCTATGTATAATATAATGTTGCCCTTTATTATTATTATTATTTTATATTTATTATTATTATTATTATTATTATTATTATTATTATTATTATTATTATTATTGTTGTTGTTGTTCCCTTCCTTTTATATTTGGTTTTCTTCTATATTAAGAAATGTTTTATACACTTTCTGTGAATGCCGTTAATGCAGTTCTGTACTGGTACCTGATGTCATGTACATTGGTTGAATAAAGTTTTTTTTTAAGAAAAAACAGTTTCTGTACTTCCGGGTTTGTTTGCGTCTCGAAACAAAACGAAAGAAAAAACTGTTATCAAATCTTGATTTGATTTTTAGATTGCTGTTGATTTGTAGTCAAAATAATATTTATCCACCTATATTGGTCTAGTTTTATGTAAAGGAGAAAGATTAGATAGAATAAATAATATATCACCACACCAAATATAGAAGAATATATAAATTACACCAAATCACCACAACTGTGATGTTGTAAAGGCAGTATTTTAGAGTCCGGAATACTCTACTTTTTGTTATTCCAGGGAGATTATCTGATGGATAATAATAATAAAAATAATAATAATAGTATAGTTAGTGGTAGTTTATTGTTATTGTCTACTTACAGATTTCTTATCTTCCCCGTCTTTCCCACATATCATCAATGTGAAAGGCTGTTTCAAAATATAATAACATGTTTTCAGGTTTGAAAAACTAATCTCTCGTCTTGTAAAATTCCGAATTTGCTTTAACTAACCACAACATTCTTGGAAAGCTGAGCTCAACTCAACTAGCTACATCCAGGCACAATGTAGGCAATACCTGTAGAATCAAGTAATCGCTTACACAGAACCTGTCTGCTGAAATGAAGTAGGCCAAAAGATTTCCAAAAGCGCAACATTATGCCCTGATATAGCTAAGTTCAACAACAGTTGAGAAACAAAGTCACTGACATCCATTAGTGCGGAAAGGAAAGTAATTTCTAACACTTGGGAACTTTTTGAATCACCAGTGAGAGCCATTACCTAAACATGGAGAAAACATGGAACAATCTTCTCAGAAATGGCGTACTAAAATCAACATTCAGAGGGCCATAAAATAACCCAGAACCATATCTAAAAGCCTGCCTGCCTTACTTGCCTGAGTTAAGGTCAGTGTTTATGGTTCCGCAATAAGAAAGAGGCTTGACAAGATAGTCTCATTAACCCCTGCTGACCAAAAAGAGCAAAAATGTCCATCTCACATTTCCCAGTAAATATCCTTTGGGAAAATAGTCTGTGAGCTGATTGGACAAACATGAAACTTTCTGTAAACTGTGTCTCCTGTTACATCTGGAGTAAAAATAATACAACATTTCAGAAAAGGTTGATCAATCTAGCACACTAGATGGTGGGGGTCGTGTGAAGCTCCGAGGCTGCTTTGCTGCTTCAGGACTTGTTAAACTGGCTGTAAACTGATGAAACAGTGAATTCCTCTCTCTACCAGAAACTCCTGAAGGAGAATGCCCCAGCCATCAGTCTGTCACCTTAAACCTAAAATGATTGGGATCATGCAGAAGAACAGTCATGCGAAGCGTGCCAGCAAATCCACCTCTGAAAGACTCAAAGAAATAATGATTTGGAGTGTCCTAGTTAAAGTTTGCACTGGAATCTCACCATTATTTTATAGCATACTCGTAAATGTGCCTTTTATGTGAAGGAATCTCTCAGTGTCGATTAATTAAAACCGTTCTGCAAAGATGAGCAGCCCAAAATCCCTCCACAGGGATGTAAAGACACATTGCTAGTTATTGCATGATGGCAGCAGTTTCCACTGAGAGCAACAATTAACAGGTTTAAAGGGAAATTACTTTTTCACACAGGGGTAGATGGTTTTGGATATCTCTTTACCTTACTAAATGAAATCATCTCTTTAAAACAACTTCTCATATTTACTCTGGTTATCTTTTTTCTTATGATAAAATGTGTCCAACAGAAGACATCTTTAAGGGAGCAACAACAAAAAAAAAAAAGAGACGTTGAGTCCAGGCTTTAGAATAAAGGCTGAATGATATGGTATGGATGAAAACATTAATGAGATTTAGTTTTCTTTCTTTAACATCTGCGTCATTGTTAACCAGTGACAACAGCACCGGTCGAGAGGCTAAGACATATAATTATGTAAAGACCACAGGATCTCTGCGTTAAACAGCAAGCAGCCAAACTGGCGGTGAAACAAACAAGAAAAACAGGCCAAAACCTGTCTGCATGTGATGGATGGTTGAATCTTTTCCACATATGTTATGCTAGCCCCAGCGAAGAATGATCCCTCGCTGGCGACTTACTTAGAGGTTTGTTTTCTAAGCATGTAACCAATTCATGTGCCCATCGAACCAGTTCCTAAGTCGTAAACAGATTCTAAAAAGACTGTGAGGCTCAGCAGTCCTCACATTCATGATTAAAGGTGTTTGCGTGCTGAGCCATGGAGACGGTAACACAACACAGGCATTTGCTACTTCAACAACAGTGCTGAAATGTTTCTGGCCTTAGATTTCGAATGGGCTTTAACGTCTTTCAGAATAAAATACAGGCATAAGTTTGGAAAAAAAAACAACAACAACAATTTTAGAGCTTTACATGACAGCATATTTCAAACAGTTAATACAATTTCATATGTTAATGTAATAATAAGCATCTAAACAGTTAAATAATAGCAGCAAACTATTATAAACGATTTATCTCCATTTAAAAACTGCAGCCATTTTACTTCTCTATATAACAATAGAATGTACAGCTTAATTTAGTCTCTAGTAAAGCAACTGATTCAATGTTACTGTTTTATAGAAAACATTTTTTTATCTGTATAGCTCACATAATATGTATATTTTCTGCCCTTTTACGCAAGAAGTGAGCCTGAGAACAGTCACTTTTTCCAAACAAATCAGATAGATTAACAAGAAAAACATGTGGCAACAATTCTGCTTGATCATGATGATTTAGTAGCTGAAGAAAACTCCCATGGTATAAAATAACCGTTGCTGGTAAAGATCGCGCTTTCTTTAGGTTTATTCTGGGATCCTCTTGCTCAACTCGGACAGGAGTTACTCATCTGATTGGGAAAACTGTAGTCATCTCCTCTTTTACATATCAGCCTACAGCCCCTTGACACAAACTTCCTGTCTGCTGGATTGACACCTTTGGTTTGTTTTAACTTAGAAATCGCTCGTACGCGTCAGAATCAATTGACTGCACACCGCACCGAACCAGAGGCAACAAGGAAGGCCCAAACCATTATACTACCATTTAATAATCTCCACATATGTGATAAGATATAAAACTTTACAAAAACAAGATCTGTTTTGGTCTTCTCCCTCCGCTCAGGATTTGGGTCATTCTTCTTGCTCGTCCAGGGAACTTTCGGCCTCCATGGCGTTCCTTTCCTACGAGATTTCCCCGTCAATTGTCAGTCTGTGCTCTGTGTGTTGGCAAGATTCTCTTTGCCGCGCAGGAAAGTTTACCATGTATCGTTGAGTCTGCGCACACCATTAAGGAAATGGACAAATGTTGGGGAGGGGACCGTCGAGAAAGCGTTTCTGGGGGATGGAGTGTCCTGCGGAGGAGTTGGCCGTGGCCATCGCTCATAAAACTTGACAAAGAAGAGCGGGTCTTTGAAGGGCCCCCCATAGATGATAGCCTGCATCAGGTAGACTAGGGCCACAATCATGAAGCTGATGAGGAAGAAGGGGAGGAAGGGCCTCAGGTGGTGCCAGGCAACGCCGACTCCATAGCCGAGGTTGCTGAGCCCACTCTGGTTGCCGGTGTGGGTCGTGTGGCGGGAGGAATCTGGGGCCGGCGTGCAATCCAAGGACTCCTCAGCTGAATGTGAAAAGGACGTGGAGGGGCCCTCGGATGAATCCATGGGGTGTACTGCAACAAAGGTCCTTTCTTTGCACCCACACCGATACTGTAGGTACTCACATTACTCCCCACAAAGAACTCAGCCTGCGAGATTATGAAGACGCAGGGATGAAGCCGAACTTAATCTCCCCGTGCAGCGGTTCCTCCGACGTGGACTCGCTCCCCCGCTCCCCCGCTGTGATCAATCCACCAATAAATCCCTCAGAAAAGCAGTCCTCTCTGTCCCGTCATGCAGTCCTCCTAGTCCCAGTCCCCCACCTCAGATACACTGCACACTGAAATCCAATGTTGCTCCTTCTCTTTGAGCTTCGGACAGGCCGAGAGGAATCAAAGAGCAGCAGGGGAGCCATAAATAGATTTGACACCCAATGACAGGACACGTGTAAGGAGGGGTGCTGCTACATTTGGTGATCTGCATGTGTAGCAGCAGAACAGGTTAAAATATTATACACACACACACACAGGGTGACTAACAGCAACATACACGCTCACACACATGCATCTCAGAAATGTGCTTGCATCTGTGAGAGGACATTCATGTTTCTCACTTGTTTATTACGATTCTAATAATACAGCTTTGACCAAGGAGTTTTTTTTACGTTGAGACAGGTGCAGCCGTAAGATTTTACAGCTCATAAAAAGGCTTATACCGGATCAAAGCTCAGTGAAAATGCTATCGTTTACACATTTGGTTTTATTTTAAACCCAGGCTACAAATATAGTTTCACGTCAAGAACATCTCAGCCTGATGGATTATTAACCATGGCAACAGTGCTAATGATAGAAGTGCATAGTTGTGAATTCAAAAGAAGAGATTTGGAGATTTTTTTTTTTTTACAGATAAAATGTGGGAAAACATAGTGTTCAGTTTTACTGGGTTTAATGTTTGAATTTACCTCTTTTTGCCCTTACAGCTGAGGGTTTTCACAGACCTAGAAATTTAATATTTCTTCCATTCTTGTTTGCAAAATCGTTGAAAATCAGTCAGGTAGGATGGAAAGAGCCTGTTAACAGGAAATCTTAAGTGCTGGGCCAATCTACCTCAAGAAGGTTCTTTGATCCATTTATTTACAGCTCTGGTTGTGTGTGTAGGCTCATTGTCCAGGTGGAAGGTGGACCTCCTTCTCCTTCAATCTCCAATCTAGTGCAGCCTGTAAGGCTTTTCATCCAGGAAGTCCCTGTGTCTTGGCTTCCCAATCTGACATTACATGTGGGCCAAAAGGTTAAATTTTAGTCTAATCTGATCAATGCCACTCCATATATTGGCTGTTTCCCCTCTACATGGCACGTAGGAACTTTTTAGGCATTCTTCTTGCCACTTTTCAAAAGGGCCAGAGTTGCCCTGGTTCTCTTGGCTTCATTACCCATTAATGCAGTCTTTGGTCTTTGGCTCAGTAGATTTGCATTAATGTCACAATTTTTCCGTTTTCAGATGGTGCATTGGACAGCGCTTCACAAGATGTTCAAAGCTTGACAAATATTTGATTTTACAGCCTAACCCTGATTGCTTCAGACCTCTCCACAACTTTAACCCAGACCTGTCTGCTGCTTGGTCTTCATCAACATTCACAGAAGAGCTATAGTTTGAGCTCATTTGATGACTTTTAAAAGCTATTTTATTAACAGGTGCTGATTACACTGAAAACTAAACAAAGCGTTCCTTTCCCTCCACTCCATAATTACACATTTTTGTCAGTCTATCATATAAAACCCCAAAGAATCCCATTGTTTGTGGTAAAGTATGGAAAAGCATGAACACGTCTGCAGGCACAATAGATTTTAATCTTTTAAATATTCAAAAATGATTGCAGCTGGAAAGGGACAACATGTTCTCCTAAAAGGGAGAAGCCTGTCGTCCTCGGTGCTGGACGAGCTCAATACGGCCCAGTTTCAGTTTGTTTATAATGATTCAAATTGCTCCTTTCAAACATGGGAAACTCTCAGCCTGAAGATTTAAGCTCAGCAATGGTGCTAAAAGACACAGTAAGCAATCTGATCTTTGGCTCTCTGGCATCATACTCCATAAAATTTAATTATATCTGGCTCCCTGGCTGACACAAACAACAAATCTTACAGCCTGACTAATACCAAAACCATTTACAGTCGGATCTACACTTCCAAAGCCCCCCCCTCCTCGTGATCCAGCAGCTGCCTTTTGAATGTGCCACATACTGAAAACGACAAGACAACTTCATGTACCGGAGCGCAACCTTAAAGCGTGAATCTATACTATGTGGTCATGTAACAGGAGACAACAGCAAAGCCGAGAATGTCAGCCATCCAGGCTTCTGCAGAAGCCTGGATGGCTGACATTCATTAGAGAAAATGGTTTTCAGAATGGAAAGCTTGGATGATTAGTGAATCCAAAAAGTTAAGCTTCGCAAAGCTTTCCAGAGCAAACTGATGTTAGGGAGAGAAGATCAGCCGGGGTCAAGTTTGAGTGTTTGCCACTTGACCCGACGAGTGGCAGGGGATGAAATTACCAAGACAGACGGCCTCTTTAATTAGAAATGTTTAGTGACAGAAGCTCCAGCTAATCTCTAGTAGGGTATGTATAACATATTTAGATACCAAAACATACTGGCCCTTTTCAAACCTAAAAAAAAACTTAATCTAAAAGGTTGACTCTCAATTAAGGATCATCTAAACACACATTTTACAAGAGTAAAATCTTGTTTAAAGCAATGTAAAAAAGGCATAAATGTTGAAAAAAAAACGACTTTTGTTTACATTTTAATTTTAAGCTGTTAAATATTATTCATACCTTTCTTAATGATCGATGTGAAAATCTTTATCGCAGCAATCTAATGCTTCTTAATTGCTGACCAGCTTGTTGCTCGTATCCACCCTATTATTTAACTCTCTCCACAGAGACCAGACTCTGGTTTGGTTGCACAAAAATCTTAAATGGCTTTTAGTCACAAGATGCATGTAGGGGAAATTAAAATAGCTTTAAATCTAAATCTGCCAGTGATTTAGACATAAAACACTGACAGATTTAAATCTGTTGGGCTATTTTTTCTTCAAAAATCACAATATGAACACTTGAAATTAATATTTAAATCAATTCAAAGATAGTTCAATACTGGTGAAACTCATGGGGGTTTCTTCAATGAGTTGTTGTAGACGCTGATGGCTGCAGGCAGGAAGGATCTCCTGTACCAGTCTGTCTTACAGCAGATCTGGAGAAGCCTCTGACTGAAGACACTGTTGACTGATGAAGAGGATGTTAAGGGTTTTCCATAATGTTCTCCATTAATTGAAGAATCCTTCTCTGGAAAGTAATCTCCAGAGAAGGATCACCAGAACAGAGCCTGCCTTCTTTATAAGCTTGTTGAGCTTCTTTAGGTCAGCTGCCCCAACAGATGATGGCAGAGGAGATAACACTCTCCACAACAGAAGATCTGCAACATCTTGCAAAGGACCTAAGCCTCAGGAAATAATCTGCTCAGTCCCTTCTTGTAGACAGCTTCACGGTTGCGTCTCCAGTCCAGTTTGTTGTCCAGGTGAACACCGAGGTATTTATACTCCACTTCTTCTCCCATTATGGTAATCGTGTTGGTCCTATTCCCGCTTCTCCTGAAATCTACAACCATCTCCTTTGTTTTATCCACAATCAGGATGAGATGATTGTTTCAGCACATGGCAGTCCACCAGCTCCCTGTCCATCTCTGATGAATCGTCTGAGTATTTCTGCAGATGACAGGAGTCTGTCTCGTATAGGAAGTGTCAGGTGTAAAGAGTGAAAAGGAAAGGTGAGAGTACAGTCCCCCGTGGTGCTCCTGACTACTCGGTTAGGCACGCAACCCTTCAAACTCACAAACTGTGGTCCGTTTGTCAGGTGGTCTCTGATCCAGACGATTGTTGAGGCCTCCACCTGAGTTTTCTGGAATTTCTGACCAATCAAATCAGCTGAATTTTGTTAAATGCCCTAGAGAAATCAAAACGTGATCCTCACAGTGGTGTCTGCCTTAGTGGGTTTGTCGAAGCAGGTGTATGATGGCGCCTTTAACTCCAACTTCACGGCGATAAGCAAACTGCAGGGGGTCCTGATAGCTGCTTGTCTGTTTTCTCAGGTGGGCCAACAGGAGTCTCTCTGGTACGTTCATGATGTGGGATGTCAGGGTAACCGGTCTAAAGTCATTGAGGACAGATGGGTGAGTTTTCTCCTATACCGGAACAATGCAGCAGGTCTTCCACGACACTGGAACCTAATTCTCCTGGGTCAGACAAAGGTTAAAGAGGCGCTGTAGAATCCCAGACAGAATCTGGACCTGCAGCCTTATATCTTAATGAGACTAGTTCATAATCAAGAACAATTTAAACAACATAAAAATTAATAAACATTAAATCTAGCTACTACTTCAAGAGAAACGATTATTAAAGGCCCAACTTTAGGGTTCTGACATGGTACAATGCTGTATTTCTTAGTTTGCATTTGACAGCTCAAAGTTCCCGATGTGATGTCATCAGGCACTGATCCTCCCAGAGGAAGATAAAGCGTTTGTCACATCACAGGCATTAAAAAAATAATTTATTGGGTTCATCTGGTTTTAAAGGAGAGACTGTCTCAAGACACCAGAGGACATCTTCCACTGGCCGAAAGATATTTAAGATGAGCATTTAAACTTTATGACCTCCGTTAAAACGAGTAACGCGATCATGAATAATGGATAACTTCTCAATGTTGAGTTCTCAGCTAACTGAAGAGGATTTCCCTCATAAAAAAAGTATAATTTATTCTGGGTCAGCCTAAAAATGTGATGAAAGATCTCAGAGGAGTGAAAGGAGCCATCTGATTTCTGAGTGGTTCATGTTGCTACACTCACATTAAATGACACGGACTGCAAAAACTTGTCTAAGAAAAAAATCTTTATTTATTAAAAAAAACAGTATTACCAGTTACATACTTCACTGAAAAAGCAACTGCTCAGAGCCAAGGCAGGTGTGAATGGTACGTCATAATTTTACATGGATAGGCAACAGTACAAATATACTATGTGTGAAGAGATTATGAAAAAAAAAACTAAAAAGATTGGTCTCTCTTGCTTTTGAAAGCATAGCAGTAAAAGCTCAATCAAAAAACAAAAAAACAAAAAAACAAATTGCATAATGCTCTCACCCACATACAAACCCCCAAAAATAAAATACAAACCGGACACTAAGAGAACAAAATACAAAATAAATGGGTCAGACCAAAATTTAAATTAAAAGAGCATCTCTCCCAAATCTGTATGAAAACTCGAGTCTCCTCTGAGTAACAAAACCTCCGAAATTCAGATTTCAGACATCACAAAACGGATTAAGAGGTGCAGGTATAAATGGCAGACTCTTATTTAAAAGTTAAAAGAGAACTTTAGCCTGATTTTTGTTTTTCAGTTGCAATAGGGCTGGTTTGATTAGTGGTTTACATGTAGTGTTTGCTCACAGCTTCATATCCCAGTACCAGGTCTGACACATTGTACTGGACGAGTCTGCTACATCCAGACGGAAATAAAGTGAGAAAGCAGCTGAAAGGATTTTTCTTTTCCTCTTCTGGAGGCGCGGGGAGAAGGAGAAAACTCAATTCAAATCATAAAAACCACAAAAGAGGCAGCAGGAACATAAGACAATAAAAAAAAAAAAATAAAAAATAAGACAAATGAACAAACGCATCTGCAAGCAAAGACATTAACTCTTGATTTAAAAAACAACAACAAAAGAAAAAAGGTCCATACTCAATTTGACACAAGAAACACGCACAGCCACAGGTTTAGCATCTGACAAAAATACACACATGCCTTCTTTTAGGTCTGTGCTCATCCCAGCAGAGAGAAAATAACTCTAGACAGGAAAATAACTCCTATATAAAACATTCTCCATCTACAGGGCAGCCTGTGGGTGCATCCGGCCTCCAGACGTCACCAGGAAAAAAAAGGACAATTTAAATTAATGAGCCAAAACTAATGCAGTCATCCTGTTTCACTTTTATATACAGTATAAACCCTACATAAAACTCTAAATACAGATTCGTGGTTAGGATGCAAGGGTTGGTAGCAACATATTGACCATTTGTTTACCTAGTGGCAAGAAAAAGAAGTGGGGAAAAGCAGGATGGCGGCTGCAGGATAAGATGATTGTCAACAAAGGTGATTGCCTTTACAGAAGACAACTATAATTTATAAACCGAATATATTTCTGCTGCTACAATTGAATGAAATGGGTATGCTTGCATGTGTGTGTGCTGTCTGTAACTCTTTGCCAGCAACGCGACCACTTTCTTTGGATGCTGATCCTCTTTTGACCCCAGCTGTGTGGCGATAGAGGAGGTTAAAGAGAGGAGGAGGAGGAGGAGACCGCCTCCTCTCTCTCCTCAGTAACAGTGGTAGGGCAGGGACGGCCCAGTCTGGGTGATGCACACTATGATTTTTTCTGGAGAAACAAAAACAGCAAAAAGACAGCGATTAAAAAAAAAAAAAAAAAAAAAAAAAAAGGTCAGAAAGTAAATAAAGAATATCTGTTAATTAACACAGTTAGCAACAAAGACACATTATGTGCACTGGTGCTGTCACACATACCAAACTTTACACATAAAACATGTTTAATTAAACTGATAAACCTTCAGCTAACGAGATG
This sequence comes from Fundulus diaphanus, assembly GCA_037039145.1. Taxonomy (NCBI): domain Eukaryota; kingdom Metazoa; phylum Chordata; class Actinopteri; order Cyprinodontiformes; family Fundulidae; genus Fundulus; species Fundulus diaphanus. The sequence continues at coordinate 36,781,230 of CM073125.1, forward strand.
ATAACTTCTTTTGATGAGAAGGGTTTCTGCATGTGGGCAAGTTAAAATTAAGCCAGTTAAATCAAATTTAAAACTTTATAATTGAGCAGCAGGTTGTTGTTAGCCAGCTCTGTGATCTCAAACATAACTTCTGTCTTTGTACAGTATAGAGCGCCCGAATGGATAAGACGTTTTATTTCTCTAAACCCTAAAGAAGTACAACGGGGCTAAGTTAAAGGTTGGTTTGGGCTGCCTGAATGCCTTCACACGTGGCTGGTTTGAGTACAGAACATTTCCGTTTTTAAGGCCAATTTTGACGCCTGAGTCGCCAGCTTTTTCTTAGTCTAGTGTCTGAACTTGTGATCAGCAACAATTATTTTTATTTTAATAAGCACTTTATTTTATAGAAAGATTTTTTTTTTATATTTAAGACAACAAGCAGTAATCTGAATGCTTCACATTCATAGAAACCCAGAATTATAAAGACTAGCTTAAACACAATTAACAACGCATCAGTTTTATCCAAAATAATTACTTATTTTGTGGCATTAACCTACTAACCATTTTACTTTTTAATCTACTCTATAGTTTTTCCAACTATATTCAGGGAGCTGCTGGCCATACCTGTCAATGTCTTGGTCTGTGCTGATTTAGTTCCTCTTCTGCATGCGTCTTGTGTTTTTAATGTCAGTGCATAATGTTTGAAATACTCTTGTCACCTAAACTATCAGGTGAATCATGCGTCTTGAAAACCTTTTTCAACAGTAAAAAAAGAAAAAAAAAAAAGTCCACAATCCCTGGTTGTGGAATGCAAAAAAAAAAGGCAGGCTAGATGTAGAATAAATTAACCTTTTCATAACATTTGATCATCTCTCCAATAATAAAAATTTATTGTTTTTCTAATGTTACCAGTTATAAAATATAGAGGTGATGCCTATAAAATAATCTGTTAACATGAAACTGATCCCCCACGTTTTAGTGCCACAAATCAAAAATACAGTTTTGATCCAAAAAAACATTATTATAAATATTATTTTCGTGGCCAAAACAATAAAAACCGACATGTTGATCGTTCTTATACACAGGGGCATATGGTGCAATTCCATGTTCAGCCACAGGAGTGCGCTCCTACACACAGCAAAGAAACAATATAGAAGCCTCTGCCAAAATAAAACAATTAAATATCCTAAGATATGCAGCTTCTCACTGCCTGCTGGAGCTCAGATCTTCAGAGCAACTTAAAACAAAGATTTTCAGGAACAATATTTGGATCTGCATCATTTACTGATGGAAAATAATTCATCTTTGAGTATTTTTTTTTGTAGATTCATTAAATCCACTTCAGCAGACGAGGCTCTGAGAAAGCTACAAATAATTTGAAGACCGCACCGACGCCAAATTCAAAGTAACGTGGTTAGACTTACGATATCGTGACAACACCACCGCACATTTATGCTAAGGTGTAAACCTGCATAGCTAGAAACCTAAGCTGGCACTGCATGAAAGAAAACCAACGCACAGGACCACCTCAGGAGCAGACTACGGCAATACGTACAGCACAGAACATCGGGGTGTCACAGATCTAAACATGAGCACAATAAACCTCCACCTCTGTTCCAGCACACCACCGTGGATTTTAACCAGTTTATTCGAGGGTCTGAAGTAATAAAAGACAAAAGAAGCTCAGAGTACATCATGCAGGATTAGAGGTCAGTTGGACATACCATGCTGTTACATGCAGAGGGGGGGTTAGAGGGGAGGGGGGAGGGCTAACCATCGTAGGAATCCAACAGAGGCAGGGAGCCTTTTCTGCTCCCATACACCCCTCGCTGAGTGACCGAGGAAGAGAGAGAGAGAGAGAGAGAGAGAGAAAGAAGGTGGACAGGGAGTGAATGTGAAAAAAGTGTCAGTAAATGTTAAAAAGGTCACAGTGAGGAAATCTGGACTGCAGTGTAGTAGTTTAGGGATTAGTCCAGTTCAGGCAGCAACCGTGATTACAAGTTACCGGTAAAGTGTCTGTGGTTTCATCCAGAGTGTGCCTCCTCTCCTTCTGGTCCAGTGTAGGGTAGGAATCTGAGAAAGAAAAATAAATAAATCAATCAGCACCTTTATAGGGCGAGTTTAACACCAATAAAAACAAAGAAGCAGGGATAAATATACTAACTGGGGCCAAGATCATTCATGGGAATTTGATTCCTCTTGTCTCCTATAAAACGAGCAGACATGAAAAAATTACCTTCAAAATATATTACAACACTTAGGTTTACAAAATACATCCATTTTTAGGGTGAGCGGGAGAAACGAGGTGCGTACCTCTGTCCAGTAAGGGCGTGGTGCTGTCCTCGTAGGTGCCGTTAGCTCGGGTGCTCGGTCCGTTGGTGGTTGCGGTCACCATGAAGTCCGTCTTCTTCCAGCCATCTTTCTCCAGCGGCCGGCGCAGCTCTTTGTGAGCCCAGACGAGCTGGAGCACCTGACCCGCTACTCGCACCTCACGGTCAGAGGAGCTGCTGCAGGAAACCCGCCGATAAAGCCATAAATTACAACGGGTGCCAATCTTAGACCGTCTAAAGACAATTTATTAAACACAAGCAGATGCTGAACCTTTGGCTTCTACCTTTTAGGTCAAAAGGTGGTAGAAAATTCTGTTGCATATTAAATTAATAATCATTTTAAACAGTGTTTTACTACATCTACTACTCTACAGTCTGAGGCCTAGTCATCTGACATAAATATGCGCCATTTCTTAAGCTGGGACAAAATGCTTCTAGAGTGCCTATAGAGTTTGTAATGTTATAAAATCTTACTTTTTTCCCCCATTAAAATGCTCTTTAAATTGTAAAAAAAAACCTGTTTCCTATGTTTATCACCTGGTGTCCCACAGGGCTCTGTGCTTCGTTCACTGCCCCTTTGGTATGTATATTTATTATTAACCCTTCAGTTGTGGACAGTGTGATATTTTAACATATGCAGATGACAGAGTTTTTTTTTTCCTTCTCTTGCCTAAACTACAAAGAAAGTTGCAGGTTGGCTAAAAAGATTTTATGTCAAAACCTACTACATCCTGGCTCAGCTCAGGTTGTTTACAGCTAAATATCAAAAGTAGAATAGTGTTCTCTAAAAGTCACAATGCATATTTAAATCTTCATCTTGATCTCAGGAGAAAGATTAGTTATTTGCGTTTATAATACAAACTCGGCTCTGCGTCAATTATCTGCCAAGTCGTACCAACATGCTAGCATTACCTTTCTAAATCTTCCATATTGAACCCATGGAGCCTCCTAAACAATCACTTCATTTCTTTATGTACTTTAGTTTTTTCAAGAAAAGAGACAAATCCTAAATTCTATCTCATTGAACCATTTATGCTGGACTCATTTTGGTTCGTATCCCCTATAGCAATGGCAGCTTATGACCCCTGATCAAATTATTATTATTATTATAAAAAAAAAAAAAAAAAAAAAAAAAAAAAAAAAAACTGTTGGAGACCATCTGCTGGTAGATATAAAAAAAATGTAATGTGATGAAATTTATCTCATTAAGCTATATTTCAAATACACCATGTGAAAATATAAAGCTCTAGTTGAAATTGTTAGCACAGTAGGTACATAACGCGTCTTTCACAGGTACAAACTGACCCATAGTTGGTACAAGACGGCACACATGATAGACTTTGGCAATGAAACAACCAACACCATAAAGATAAGATAAAGGGACAAAATGGCCATTGTGCCTAAAGTTTATCACCTACATCAAAACGGTGCGCCTTGGGTTCAGTTCATGAAATATCTGATAAATCAAAGTTTCACTTTCAAGCAGGACAACAAAGTCTCCATCTGAATACCCTTAATAACTTCTAGTTTCTGTTCCTTAACCTGTCATATAGTCAACGGTAAGAACTCTATCGTGGGGAGGAAAGTAGCTTCGGACCGCTGCGCCGATTTGGGACATCCTTTAACTCCGACGTCATTACGTGACGGAAACACACATGGATGATGAGAGTCAAATCTGGGCCTACAGCCTTCTGACAATGAACTACAAAGTACACGCTCTCTTCTCTCTGGACATTTGTGTTGATTTCCATGAGGGGGCTGTCCTGTCATGCAAAGGACTGTGGGATACCTTAAGGGTTCATGGGGATGTCGCGGGGTTCAAAGGCAAAACTAGCTGCAAGAGGGAGCATAAAGGCTACTTTCCTACTGACTGTACTATTCAGACAGCACTTATGGCGACCGCTGACGCACTTCCGCTTTAGCTAACGAGTCCCAACTGCATGAGGCTATTCAGATGGAGCCCACGACTCAGTTTTACTCATATTGGTTCTTTCACACAGCATTTCTGGGTTGGGTTTAAATCCTAAACTCTTACCCATCCTTACTGATGAGCACCAGCTTCTCAATGCCTCCAGAGGTTCTGAGGGTCTTTGCTGCCTCCACGTTGTTGCCCAACAACTCAGCAAGCGTGCTCAGTACCGACACCCTCGTCTCCTCAGACGGCACACACCTAGGCACGGTCTGCCCTCCAGGCAAGATAGCGACAAGATTAGGCACAGTATGCGAACCTACAGGAGAAAAACAAAGTCAGCATTCTGTCCTTTTCACAGCGCAGGTAAACAAAGACTCGTTTCTAAAATATACACAACAAACATCCTCTTACCCAAGAGTTCGCAGTTGCGGCTGTCGATAGCGAGGTTCCTCAGGGCTCCAGACATTGCCCGAACAACACGATCATTATCATGAGACAGTAGTTCTGTCACCAGGGGGAGACCCTTTTCCAGACGGACCATGGCCCTGATGTACCGACCAAACTGAACAAACGCGCACACAGAAGCAGAAATGCGGGTCATTCTGTGCAGTAACGACGCTTTTCACACACTTTAGTCGGATTAGGATGATGTGAAATCAAGTATTGTAAAAAAAGGGGGTCTATGTCGTTGGAAGCAACCGATACTTACAGTCCATCGGCCAGCACAAAGGTTCTGGATGGCACCGGCAGCGGCCTCAAGCACTGAGGGGTTCTTGCTCTCTTTGAACAGAGACGTGTAAACACGAACCACCTCTGGCTGGAACAACAGCTCATAACCTGACGCCAACAAAACCATGCACAGAGTTAGTTAAACATGTAGCTAAAGGAGGCCTTAGTCGTCGACGCTGCTAACCCTGGGTCCACTCTGCCGTGCGGTCCTTTGCCGCATGTCTTCCCCCCCCACCCCTCTCAGCCCCCCCTTTCCCGTCAGCCTACTTTAAAAAGGCCACTACTGCCACAACTAAAAGTTGCTAAAAACACAAGTGTAATTTGCGCAGACAACAATCTGGGTCAAACAGATTTCCGATAGGTGTTGGGCCCAATTGCTCTGTTGCAAAGTTTGTTTTAAAAAGCTCCCAGGTGGAGGAGGAGGAGGTTTATCCAAACATACTGTGAGAAAGTTTGGACTGGATAACCCCCGAACAGAAAGAAGCTGCAGAGCATTTAACAATGTGTGCCTCCATTATGTGGGGTCAGGTTTACGGAGTGCTGTAGGGACCGTCAGGCTTACCAGAGCAAAACCACGCGCTTTTAATTTTAAATCTTCAAACTCTTTAGCATGATTTCATACAGCAAACAGACATTCAACATAAAAAAAAAAAAAACTAAATCCATTTTTGAATGAATCTCATTCCGCATTTCCAGCAGGGACACACCTATAGCCCTTAAAAAATAAAATGTGTGTCTGAAAACTAGGGCTGTGTGATTTTGCAAAAAAAAAAAAGAAAAAAAAAAAAAGAAATTGTGATTTATTTCAATCATAATTGTGATTTAATTTGGACTTTTCTCTGCAATAACCACAAGCAATAACAATGCCCTTTAGATAAAGATATTTGGAGCTATTCTCTTGAATAATATTCTGATTTTAATGTATTTTAAATAGTCCTTGTTTACAATCAGTCCTTGTTGAACATAAAGTGCCACCAACAAACAAGTCTATTAAACAGTTTGACAGCTACTTAATGCTATGGTGAGATTCCTGAGAGTTTCAGGTAAAAACAGTATGATTATATAAACTATAACAAGTAATAAAATTACATCTTACTGCTGCAACTCTTCCCTTCCATGTGGAGGCAAACCCACTTTAAACATATTACCGACACCTAAAGAACACGCCTTGTAGTCAAAAACTGCATACCTCTGCATTTTTGAAATTGTTTATCCTAAAATTGCGATTATAATTGCAAATGCGACTAATTGTCCAGCCCTACTGAAAACTAGAGTCCTACCTTTTGCAGGCGTTGTCCTTTTTGGAATATCACAGATATCTGCACTCCCATCATCTCCCTCCTTCTTTCCTGCAAATTATTAAAAATAAGATTAAGTAAAAAAAAAAAAAAAAACTAAACAGACAATTGAGAAAATAAATATGCCATGCACGTAAGAAGACTATTCTGCCTTCTACTTGTAACGTGAACATGTAACCGGTGATGCAAGCGCCGTCAGCATGCAGCGTTGACTCTGTGACAAACGTTCATGAGGCAAGTCCTCGGTAAACGGCCCGCGTTTCTCAGCGACGTCTGTTTAGCGTTAGTAAAATGGGTGGATGGCAGCAGTCCTTAAGCATTCAACGACAACACCAGGAGGAAAAAAAAAAAAATCTTACCTTTGGAAAACCACTCATCTAAACACAGCGGAGAAGATAGGAAGACACGGAGGAGGAGGAGGAGGAGGAGAGGGGGAGGAGGGAAACAGTGGCAAAGTGTGAAAAACAGCGACAGGTGCTTCCGCCACCAGCAAGCTCAAAACCCAACCGGCAGCTAATCGCTCGTTCAAACAGCAGATCCCTCAGACACAGAGGAGATGTTGGACGTCAAACATGGCCGACACTGACCTTTGCTCTTTCGTGAACCGAAGCAGCCTCCCTTGTTGGTGGAGGCTGTGCCCTGGTTGCCGGGAGCCGCCTCTGCGTAGCGCTCGCAGCCGGGGATCTCGCGGTGAACCTGATAAGAGAGGTTCCTCAGGAGACAGACGCAGTTCTCCACCAACTACAGGAGGAAAACAAAAGGCAAAAGATTATCCTAAATCCTGAAACCGGGGATTAAAAATGTAGAAATATAGAGTAGATAAAGGAATAGCATCCAGGAGAAAAAAGAAAAAAAAAACACGCCTTATTATCCACGTCTTTGCGGTTGATTTGCGACTGGACGATGTACATCAGAGAATCCACCAGCCCCGTGCATTCCCTCAGCTTTCGTCTGGCCTCGCTCCGTTCTGAACTCACGTTCCTGTTGAGGGGAGGCGGGAAAACTTCAGCACACAATTTCACGTCTTCTTCTCGATTCTCTCCGCTGTTCCATCCCAGTACCTAAGGCAGCCAGCAGTGTTGGTCAAGGCGGTCTCCCACTCCAAATGCCGGGGCTTGCAGCTCTCCTCGCCCCCGCTGCTGCCGCCCTTCTCCCAGCCCGAATGAGGGACAATAACCTCATCAGCCAGGGCGTGCAGGGCGTGGTCCACAATCTCCATCTTGATTGAATCGTTGGAGGAGAGGTTCCACAAGGTGCCTGAAACAAAATTAGAGAATCGATGTAATCAGCGCCAGAACAAAGACATTTCAGACATGTAGCCAGAATATAACCATTAAATAAAACTGTGCTGCTGCCCTCTGTTTTTGGCGTGTCAAAAGGAGAACGTCATGCGAGTCTAAAGTGAGAAAATTAGGCAGATTTTGTGGAACAAACCGTCCTCTCGTCGCTTTGAAGAATGCACAACCTTTGATATGCCCTGCTTACTTGCAGTGTGCGTGTAGATGGGGATGAAATGTGTCAAATTCACCATTTTACTGCTTCAGGAGGGGGTACAGTACTTGTGCCGTGACAACACCATCTCATTCCCCCCCACACTCTTAAATGCTCAACTAAGCTTCAATCGTCGACCTTTTTGTTTATTCAGAGAGTTTGTACAGCCGGTCCAAACCCCCTAAAAAAAAAAAAAAACCCAGAGTGAAGGTCTACCTGTGATCGTGTCGGTGAGGTCCTGCTCGTGGGTTTTCCGCAGCAACCTGACCAGAGCTGGTACCCCATCGCAGTTTTTAATGGCGATCTTGTTGTCCGCCTCTCGCCCGTATGAAATGTTCTTGAGAGCGCCGCAGGCCGAATGCTGCACATCCTTGCTGGGATGGTCCAACAGCGACACCAACGCTGGGATGCCCTTTAGGCGCCGCACTTCTGACTTCACCTGAACGTGGTGGGGGGGAAAAGAAAAGAAATCGCCACGTGAGAGACTTGCACGTCGATGAACAAAACAGAAAAGGTTGAACTGAGGAATATTCCACCTTGTCGTTTTTGAACGTGAGGTGCTGAAGATAGGCAGCAGCGTTGGTCTTGACGGGATCCAGGCGGTAATTCAGCATAGCGATCACCTCTGGTAGTTCTGGCTGCCTCCATGCAGAGTTGGGGGCCTTCCTCAGCGTGCTATCCAGGGAAGCCATGCTCCCCCTGTCCAGTGTCATGGGAACCCCCCAAGCATAGGGGTCCACTCCCACCACGTCACCATCCAAAGTGTCTTCGCAGCTCCTGCAGGCAGAGCAATACAGATCCTGAGCATCCCACGGTAGAATATTCCCAGGAAGAGCAGGACTGCGCTGCTTTACCTGAGTCTCCGCCTGTCCATTGCGCCTGGGCCCGGTCCGAGGCGCGGCATTGTACCGTAGCCTCCGGGGTGCATAATCGGAGGTCCCGGGCTGTAGTCGTCATACGCCATGCTGCGCTGATCATCCTCCAGACCGTAGGGGGCGTGGCCATACCTCATCTCCAAGGCTGAGCCCAGGGCCCTCATTCCCCGACTCACCTGGGGCTGTGCGGCATACGGGTCCAGCTGCTGACGGCTGGGTGCCCTGTAGCCAGAGTCCAGGGTTCTGTAGCCGTCAACTGGCCTGGAAGAGAGTCATGGAGACCGCAATCTGTGATTAGGCTGACCCAAATGCTGCAGAATGAGCGTTGTTGCAGGGATAGTTCAGGATTTTTGAGTTGAGGTTGTGTGATGTGCGGCTAACGGCTAGAGAGGAGCCACGAGTAAAGCAGATCGCAACCATCTAGAAGCAAATTAACCCTTAAACCGTCGGCCCATTTTCTGCGGGCGATCATTTACGCAGAACATGGAGGCATGAGGTTGCATAACGCAACGAAGCTTCCGGTCTAAAAACAGAGCATGTAAAGCATTCGACCTTGTGTTCTCAGTTTTTAAACGTTTCTGGCTGATTAAGATGCACCACAACCAGAAAGATAAAAAGAGGAAGGAGCAGGTTTATTAATCAGGCCATAGCGCTGCTTAAATGCAGTATTACAACCACTTTGTGGGAACACAGGCCTGTTTATTATTGGTAACCAACAGTGGTTTTGCATCATCATCATCATCTTTTTTTAAATGTCTGCAAACCGTGCATGGTTTTATTCCAATATAGTTTAGAGTTTGCGACAAATCTGACACGTGAACCAGAACAGAGAAGTTCTGCGTTTGCACTTCCTGCGAGCCGCCGGCGTTTTTTGTACCTGTAGCGCTCATCCATGTGTGAGCCCCTGCTCAGACTGGCGTATGCCTCCGAAGGCGGGCCTCCTCGGTAGTCTTCATATCCAACAACAGGACCGTAGTGATAGTTTCGGGGTACCGTCGCAGTGGGGTAGTCCCCGACTCCGGTGGGCCGGTAAGGCCTGTCCAGCGTGGCGCTGTAGACCCCCATGCCGGGCGACAACATCCCATCCATCGACGACTGAGAGGGCGGGACGTTGCGCGAGATCGGTTTCTTCATCTGTCCCACAGAGAAGCCAGGACACGCGGGTTAAAGGAGTGTTTAGAACGCCTTCTCAGATGCTGCGAAAACCATGAAAGCGTGTAATATCGCTGTACCCCGTTGTCCGTCCTCCGGGCGGTTCCTTCCTCAGAAAAGACCGAGTGGACTTCGTGGGATTCATCCTCGGGTGTGTAGCTCTCGTCGAGGGCTCCGTGCGCAGGGTCCACCATTCTGTACTGTAAATGGGAGCAGCACACGTTAACCGCTAAAGAACACAAACGAGATCAAAGGCGTGAAAAATTTATAAATAAATAAACGCACCTGTGTGCCGTTTATGTACGAGTCAGTCAGCTTCAGACGCTCTATGTCTGCATCCCCTAAACGCCCGTTCTAGGACGGAGACGAACAAAGCACTGTGAGCATCCTTCCAGTTCGCGTTAAAAGGTCAAATGACAGACAGACAATACGGTGTTCTCTATTAAAACAGGAGTTCCTTTAACTGCCGTCAAAGCCCAGTCAGCGCTGACCGACCCGTCCCAGCATGTAAATTGGGCTGTGAATCAGTGCCAGACAAAAACGGAAGAACGGTCTGGAATGCAGGCGGCCGTTCTCGCGCTCCTCTTCCTCCTGCGCCGCACTCTTACATAAATCGCCGCTGGCCACACCTTTCAAGTCGGCTGTGACCAGCAGTCGCTCTGAAGCTAGATAAACTGCCCCGAAAGATCAGTCGCATTGTGTGCACGCAGCATCATTAGGCCGATGTGGAAATCTTTTCCAGCCGCCAGTCATCCACCCACGCTTACTATCAGTTTCTCTATGACGGTGACTAAGAAGATCTTTGATAAACATCCGACTCATTTTCAGTGCATCATACTGGGCTAAATGTTATGTCTGACAAAGAGGAAGGCCTGCTATTTTATAGTAACGGGAAGTAAAGGCCGTGTTTTTATACCCAGAGGGGCACACTTCCTCTGCAGGTCCTTGCTAGTCTGCAGACCCTGTTGAACTTTTGTCCTGGCAGAGAAACTGGTTTGCCTCCTTTACCACGCTGATAGATATAAATCTAGGTCCAGTTTCCTACAAAATTCCCCATTTTTGAGATTAGGTCATCTGGTTACAAAGCATACAGCAGTTCAGTGGTATTACACCCCCCCCCCGCCCGTGTCAACAAACAATGAAACACCCGGACAACCAGTAGACAAGTTCAACCTTAAAACTTTTAAAATTCAGACTTGATGAGCCAGCTTTAAAACTGCAGATAAATTTAAATAAAGCGTGGCATTTAAAAAAGGAGATTTCTGTTCACTTGTTTGCTTCTCAAACAAATCCAGTTCAGGGACGCTGGGTCCAGTTTATAACAGGGAGCTCAAACATGAGTGCTACCAACGACCCGTTAATGACCCGTGATTCAGAAGTGCTAAGGCGCAGACGTCTAAATAAAGTTACAGGACTTCAGCCCTGATCTGGAGGCTAAACAAAGGTTGTGAAATGGCTCTTTTTATATTTGCCTATGCGTGTTCATCTGTTCAGAACTAAATCCAGTAATGCTAAACGAGCTGAACAACAGTTGTGGTGTGAAAAAGAGATTTCATCGCAATATAAAATTATTTAAGTGTTTTTTTTTTTTAAATCTAGCTGAGAAAAAAAAAATGTATAAACTGTGAACAAAGTTTCTTTACTGCCTGCTGAAGAGTATCCTGCTACAAGGATTCTGTCAAGACAAAAATAAAAGCCAACAGTAGACCCATCAAAAAACATTTAATAATCCAGAAACTTTGAAAATTAAAAAAAACAAAAATGAAAAAAACTCAACGAGCAAACCAAGGCGATGTTTGCTAATTTTTACCCAAGTCTACTTTCTAGTAGAGTCTTTTTGTAAACTTTGTTTTAGCGTAGTCGATATAAATTTATACCAAATTGTCCTTCATGAGGACGGGATAAACAAAAAAACTGCAAGTTTAAATATTTAGTCTGGAATATGTAGTTTACAAACAGGAAGAATTAGCACAAAACACCGTTTCCATTATTAGACCAGATAATAATGCCGCTGCTTCTTCCTTTAAGCCAAAAAACCCCAACGATGTATTAAAAGATTCTGACAGCTCATGTCTGCAAACTTCTTTTCTTTAGCTTACTCAATGATTTAAATACTTTTTATTTTACACTCCGCCAGACACAGAGAGCCATCTGAAAACATCGGCACGGGCTCCAGAAAACGTGGACGGAGCGCGCTCTAAAGCAAACATCTAAACTCGGCGGCACGCGAGCATCAAAGCCCAGTTACAACCAAAATAGCTTCAGGACTGCATAAATAACAGCACGAGAAATCATATTAGGAGAACACTTGAGCATAGAGCTGGAATAAAAGAATAAAGCTTGGCGCTTGCAGCTAGTACAAGTGAAAACAAGGCTGCTCTTTGTACGCGGGACCGAGTGAGGCATGCACCGCCGATCGGTCCGTTTCATCATGCTGACGGAAGACGAGAACATTTCTGAAACTCCAAGACAGGCAAACAAAAGATGGACATGAGTGTTAAGGAGAGCATCCGGTGAGGGAAGTGGAAGAGTGATGATGGTCTCAAACACGCCGATGGTTGTGGAAGCATGAAGGCATGCGCCGGTGTCTGCAAACGAGAGCCTGAGGAGCACGCAGAGGCACGGAGGGTCGCCGAGTTTTGATGGAGAGGAGGCGGAGCAGAGGAGAGAAGGCAAGAGTGACGGATGGACGTTATTAAGAGGGAGGGGGGAAATAATAAAAAAAAAAAAAAAAAAACACTGGATGGTGTGGATGAGGATCCATGATCGAGGAGACGGGGAGCGGAAGATGTGAGAAATCTGAGGTGGGGATGTTTTGGATTCTTCGGGGCGTGTTACCTGTGTGTGAGGGAAGGGGTGACCCAGGGCCGTGGGGCTGGTGGCGGGGAGGCCGACTCTCCTCCTCTCCTCCTCCAGAGCCCGGGTCAGCTGTTCAAACTGCGCCTCCTGCTCCCTGACTGACTCCAGCAGAGCTGCCGCGTTCTCACACCGCTCCATACACACTGAACAGCCCCAAATGGGTGGGGTGGGGGGGGAGAGGGGGGTATTAAATACAACCTTACAGATGCAAACGCTGCAGCACACACAGAGAGGGGCTCTGAACGTAAGACTGGCTCACCGAGACGTCGCGGTGCTGGATCTGATCACCCGGGGTTTGGGAGTTTGACACTAAAAACAAAGGGTTACTCTTCTTTTTAACCCCCCCCCCCCCCCCGCCCTCGTCTAGTTTTTCCAGGTGAAAAAGATCTCTGGTGACTCGGCATCAGATGTCATCACAGAGCTCGGCTGGCATCCAGACTGAACTAGAGCTGGTCTAGTTTTTACCTCAATGACAGCAACATTAGTCACGATCGTTAAGACACGATATCTGAAACTAGCATCAAATATTTTTTTTTTAAATCCCCACTGACTACAGTGGTTTATTATAAGAGTCCTTCAAAAAAGCGCCTGACTTCCAAGCTGATCCTTTCATCTAACACGCGAGCATAAAATAATGAAACTCCGGGGTTTTACTCGGCAACAGGATCGGTTGTAGCCGCTCAGATTGAACGCCACCTCAGCAACAGTGGCCATTTCACAGCAGCAAGCTGCTGATTAATTAATTAGCTTAAAATAATGCAAACTACATAACATTTACAGGCAAGTCAAACAGGAATCTAGAAATAGATTAGACAAGAAAATAGCAAAACAATCCTTTAAGTGGTCACACCTAATTAAAGACTTCCAAGACTTTTACTTCACAATAAAACTTTTTCTTTTTCCTTGAAGAAGAACCAGTCATACAGCAAACTGGCACTTTTAGGTTTATCATTTAAAGAAACAAGCATGGTTACGCCCTGAATGACCAACTAGACACCTTGTGTAAACCATTTGATCCTTTCCAGTTCCAAAAGGCTAAACGGCCTCTTGTTTACAGCCAGGGCACTCTAACGCAGGTTGTTAATGCATTCATCTCATTTATGCTGCATTTATTTTTTTACATGAGATACATGAGAACACAGATTTGAGATGCGAGACAAGGGTTTTGCTTCCTGTGATCGTTTCAACCTTAAAAGCCTTTCCAAGAAGCCCAATCTGCCTTTTCGTTACCCAGAATGCCACACAGCTTGGGAACCACAAAAATAAACCACAGTTCGAATGCAGCAGAAACACAGCAGCGCTAACAATTGGGTCACAAGCTGCAAAGATCAGTTGACCAGTAGACACTGGAAGCTGCATCGAACTGCACCAGTCTTTGCAATTTCACAGCAACAGCGCACAACGTGGACGCACCTTATGAAAACTGGAGAGAAGCCATGCTTCACCCCCAGTAACGCAGCGTGGTCTTAAAACTGCAGCTGGAAAGCTATTTGCAGAGTAAAGCAGTGGACTGCAGAGTCGCTACCTTAGCAGAGAGCCTGACTGAGGTAATGCTACCTTGTTAGACGCCCTGGTGTTAGTCTATAAAAAGGCAGAAACATAAATTTTGCATGTGTATATTTTTTTTCTAGATTTGTTTTCGACAGCGAATCAGAAATAAAATACAAATAATAGAACTAATGATGTGCATTTTAGCAGCAGTAATAATAAAGACTTCTCGGTTTTAAGCTAAAGCAAAACAGATAGTGCTCGATATTTATTCTGCAAATACATTAAATGCAAAGAAACTGGCCTTTTCACCGAACCTTTATGATAAAAACAGGCCTGAGCCTAGTTCAGACAGCGATCAGAGACGGTCGGATACGTCAACGTTCCAGTTAATGCACAGATTATAAATAATACAGTATGTTGGATTCTGATCGATAAACAAGCTTCATGCACGGACGGAGGAGTCAATTTAGGCTTTTCATTGCCTTAAATTGCTGCGATAAAGCTTCATTTTAACGGGAAACTACATGATAGTTGGTGTTATTTAAGCAATTTTAGAACAACCATCAATTTTATTCAGAGTTGTGTCATGGCACCTTTATCGTAGTTAAAATCTTTAAACTGAGCAGGAAGTTAAAACATAAAACGCATTAAATCAAAAGGGGAGAAGTGCTTATTCCTAACAGCGGTTTAAACAAACAAACAAACCAACCGAACGGCTAAAAGCTCAGCAAAAAAAAAAAACAACAACAACAAGGTATACACACCTTGACCTGTGGGCGTGGCTTGATAGAAGAGGTGAGAGATCACGCTGCGCTCAGAGACGGGGGCTCTAGTTGAACATGTGTGGAAGGCCTCTTCACCACCCGAGCCAAAACAAGGAGGGGATGAACTACAGAGCAGGACAGAGAGGTGGGGGGACAACAGAGGCAGGGAGGGAAAAAAATGTTTTCAGTGAAAGTTTGAAGGAAAAAAAAAAAAAAACAGCAACAGTGAGAGAACCGTACAGGCGCGTCAACAGTCCCGGTGCTCCGCGAGCAGAAAAAGCAGAGAGACAGAGTAGTGGCTGCCTTTAGACACACCCTGTATTTACTCAACACGAAGCCTGCGTACGGCAGCTAGTTGTGGGAAGCTGGCCGGGCTGCAGCTCTTTCTGAGCCGCAGAAAACGTCACCGTCAGCAGAAAAAAAAAATGTTTTTACAGATCGAAAACCACCACAAAGAGGTCAGGTTTCTGTGTCCGGCTTTATCTTTTTTTTTTTTTCCCCTCTTCCTTCCATCATTTTAATAACAACAATAAAAAAAAAGCCTGCTGCTCTTATTTCACAACCAAACAGCCCTTTATCCCTCATCCAAGCTCCCATTTTTAACTCGTTTCAGAGGACGACGTTGCTGTAGCAGAGCTAAGTGGAGACTCCGGGGCTCTTATCTGTTGATCCGTGGCGCGCTGCAGAGGAGTGAATCAAGCAGGCATTGCCCCACACACCTGCCTTACCGGTTAGACGAGATACGGGGAGGGGCGGCGGCTTGATTCCTGTTTTTCCATCTGGTCAACAAGCACAGGCACACACCTGTCTGACTGTCAGGGCTGCGGGGGGCGAGGGGGGTTTGGGTAGCCAACACGGGCCCGCATTTACACTTCAAGCTGCAGGTGCTCATGGGCCTGACAGGTAGAGCATTAACAAGTGCAAACGGAGAGACAAGCAGAGGCATAATGAGAGCAAGAGACGGTGACGAGTGACTCACAGCCCCCCCCATCTGATTGTGCAAGTCCACCCGAGACTCTGGGACGTCCCTATTGGGGGCGCGTTACGCCATAGTAAAAACACACTAGCGGGAAGGCTCCGTGGATTCTTTGGCATCTTTCAAAAATACTATTAAATTATGATATTCCCAGCCTGGGGTGTGGCAAGCACGGTGATAAAAAAAAAAAAAAAAAAAAAAAAAAAAAGGGAGGAGGGTCTAATGAGGAAAAGGAGTGGCCTCAGAGAAATTTCCCAAGGAACGAAAGAAAATGTGCAACAGCGAGCAGGATTTACATGCGGGATGGGAGCGACTGACAGGAAGACATGATGTCACAGAGCCGCCACTCAACTAGAGTCAGAGTCATCCGACCTGAACCAACGCGCTGCCTCACACATGCCCATATTTGGTCAGAGCCAGGAAAAGGGCAGATTTTTATCCACACAGGCAGAAAGATAGGGCAGCAACAAACAGGAGTGCGCTCTCAGGTAGGGAAACAAAGGGAGTGCAAGAACAAACATGGGGATAAAAAGGGTGGTGGGGCTAATGGTGATAAGGCTAGGCTTGTTGAATAAAGGATAATCGCCAACCTTGCATTCCTGCCATTGTCCTGGGCCAGTTCAACCCAGCAGCCCCTTCACTGGAACGCTGTGAAACAGCGAGGGACACCGGCTAATCGTCGCTCAGCTATCTGTGTGTTTACTTTCGTGGCATTTCAAGGCGAGCTTTTCGGTCACTTCGACACAAGGGGAAGAAAACAGCGGCAACCGAACACGGGGTCGGCCTTTTATCCAGCCATGAGCTCTGGCTTCACACGCGCAGAGAGGGATCCGCTTCCGAGAAGACGACTTATAAACCACGATTGTTGCTCCTTGGCGAGCGTGATTTTGTAAGAGCGCGGTGAGTGAGTGAGTGTGTGTGAGCAAGCGAGCGGCGTTCAGCCGCGGGCAGGAGGGAGTTTTGCAGCTGTCAGTCTGGGAGGTTGGTGGGAACAATGTGAAGTTTTCTGCAATGGACAGAACAGGCACGAACGTGGAAAGAGCCGAGATAACATCAGCGGACACATGCGAGTGAGCCTGTGTGTGTCCATCTGAGGGGGGCGGGGGGTTCCTCTGTGGATACCAGCGACTTCTGTCCTCTCCCCACGTCTCTCGCAGCTGTTAGTTTTGGCCTTGGGAGTTCGAAGCGTGGTTCGCCCAAACAATGAAAACAATCGATGTCGGCCCATGTGCCGCCCCCTCCCCTTTCCCCTCTCGCCAGCTTCCTGAGAAACAGGATGTTATGGATTCGACTTCAGAGGCGAAGCTTTGGCTCCCCAAAAAAAACAGATTCCACGACAGAGCGGCCACCGAAAGCGCGGCCAACAAGGCAGTGCAGGCTGCCCATCTTCAGCAGGCTGCACAGAAACACTGCAACGATCACACGAACGCAACCACACTTCCTATTTTGCCAAGTTATGAGTTTCTGAGAAAAAGAAAAGTGAACCTCACACTGAAACCTGATTACCCATTCATTCTGCCAAAGAATAGTTGCCAATGAACCAACTTCGTTTTCTGTGCTTTTATTTTAGGGCATTATTTAAAAAAAAAAAAAAAAAAAAACCTGAGGTGTAGAGGTTTGACGTATTCTACAATTGGATCTGTGGGGGAGAAAAATGTATTTGTTCAAACTTTAAAAAAAAAAAAAAAAAAATATTATATATATATATATATATATATATATATATATATATATATATATATACACACACACTTTAACTCCACACATGGCATTTCTGCAAGAAACTTCTATAAAAAATTTAAAACCCATTATTTTGAGCCATACACTCATAACAAAAAACAACTTAATATATCATACTTAATTTGAGTAAAGTTACTTCATTGTTTTAACATAACACCTCACAAAATTTCTGATAATTTGGACTCTGGCATGCAAGTCTAGGGCTTTTAAGGCCATTTTATCTAATGCATGTGCTTACATCAGAGAGAAGAACTCATTATTATGTCAACTATTGAAATCAAACAAAACCTCTTCAAATATAGTCTTTACGAGCTACAAGGGGACCAAATGCCTTCCAAATTCTTACTATGATCCAAGCCTCGGCACAAACTGGCCTGTTAACTAAAATTGATGTTTACAAACTACTAAATGTAAAGTCCGAACATAAAAAAAAGATATTTTTAGGTCTAAAATTAAGAATCCCTTGTTTTTTTTGGGTTTTTTTTTAAACCAGCAACACTTATTTTAATTCACACGCATAACACAGCTAGACGAAAGCTAACCACTGCAGTTTTTAAATATAACGAGTCACGTGTAGCCCCCGAAAAGTCCCGACAGTGCGCTCTAAGTTCTGAAGGGACGCAGAGAGCACAGAGGAAGGGTCACGCTCGCCCGTCCGAGGCACGACAGTAACAAAAGTTCAAAGCGACAAGCACGTTGCCTCCGAGGTCAACAACATCTGACTGAACCCTGACACACACCACGAGTCGCATATCTCCATCTGATTCGGCAGCCGTCGGTCAGCATGACTCACTTAACCCTGTCAGAAGACATCTGTGGTCATGCAGACTCGTAACCTTCAATGAGGTCTTTTGTCGAATTAAAGAGACCTTAGTTATTGAACTGACCGCCCACACCTGCCAAAACAAGAGACTGGCTGATGGGGAAAGAAAGAAAGAAAGAAAAAAAAAAAGGGACATCTGGAGGTGCCTCTTCAAGCAATGCGACACTGCAACTTGATGTCAAGTCAGTGTGATGCTAAAGCTGAGCAAGGCCTGTAATGGGATTGAAGCTTTACCCCGCTAATCCACTTACCTCTTAACGCACATCCATGTAACGTTAACATGTACGCACGTATGCAGACAACCACTGCTATGGCTCTCTATGGATTAACCTTAAAAGAGCAGACGCAATCACAGGCTACGTTCAGGCCATGTGTCAGCAATCAAACAGTGGCTTGGAGACAGGTCGCCCAGGAAAGCGCGGCGTGTGGTGTCATTATTGGCGGCACCTGCAGATCAACACCACCCCTGAGCCCGTTACACCTATAGTTCAAACAGCCGCTGCACAAACAACTACCAAGACAGACGCGGGGCTTAAATGGAAGTCTCTAAACCACAATGCAGCGTGCATCTGCATAAAACCAGTGTTTAAAAGACGGGAAGAAGGCTCGGTTACCTGCTCGCTCTCGTGCTGACAGTTATCCCCACCCATGCCTGTTTTTTCCCCCCAACAAAACAAGTTCGCACAGGACCCAACCAACAGGTTCCCGGGTAATCTCGGGTTTTGTGACAGACCACCACCTGTACAGTGGAACTGATTTCACAAAACAAAAAAAACAAAAAAATACATCTGGGAATATGTGACTAATCATTACTAAAGCCAAAATTCAAACTTTTTACACAAGCAATCAAGCTCACTTGCTATATAGGTTTATCAAAGACAAATCGTCATTTTATTTGTTTTGTTAATTTGGCACGTGGTTAGATGTTAAAAATAAAATTCCCAAACAATTTTCACCATGCATGTGTCTCCAGAGACATAAAAAAAGAAAGCCATTTCAGAGTTCTCAAATAGTGTGTAAATACTTTTTTTTTTCCCCCACTCATTCACCGGTGTTTCATTTCTTCCCTCCAATTAATTCAAGCAGCTTTTGGGAACAGCGTGAATTTTAGGGTAGTTTGGAAACATGGGTTGGAAACAAAGCGTTTTTTTTTTGTTTAGACAGACTAGCATAAAAGCAGGATGCGTCATAATTGAGGCAGATTTCTGAAAAATCGTGTTTACTATAATGCCAGCTGATCACCTGGACTCCTGTTGCCTCTTGTGACGTCATCAAGCCCAATCCAAACAATGAAGAATACACTTCATTTATTTTTTTTACTTTGTATTCTTTAAAATCTACAGCTCACCGTCCAGCTTTGTTTGTTTTTGTTTTTACTTCCAGGGTAGATTTGCTGATTAAATAAAATTACGCAGTGGACGGCATCTTTAACAGATGAAGCTGATCGCCACAAGCAGCTACCGTTCAAATTAATGATTGGCCCGGTGTTAAATAGGTCATAAATACAAAAAGGCATGTATAGCTTTGTAGCCAAAGCGCAAATTACGAAACAGGTTAGCATTCCAGCGATTTATAGAAAATCCGACAGATTTTTTTCTCTTCCCTTTTTTCGCTAATATAGGTCAGGAGCGACGAATGGGGTGGCATCAAAACAGCAGAAATAAATTAACATGACTGAAATATATTAAGATTTGAGCGTACTCACTTTGGAGGTTGTGGAAAACGCCACTGACCCTCCTAAAAAAAAAAAAAAAAGAAAAGATAAAAACCAGCTAGGTTGGGCTGAACGCTCGCTCGGCAGCCAAATGACCTGGATCGGCTGTCTGGCAGCGTTAGCATCACAACAACCCGTGTAGCCACTCGAGAGCGCAGCTAGCGTTAGCCTAGCAAACACCTTATACGCTGAATAATTCAAACAGAAAGGCCCGGCGGCGTTCACTGCCAGCCCTGCCTTAGTGTATCCGGTTATATTCGCTGGCCTTTTTGATCACAGAGCGCATCGTGAGACCAACCTTTGACAACTTTTGTGTTAGCACCGTTAGCTAGCGTTAGCCGCGGAGAGTCGTGCTCATCTGTCGAATAAGCGACCACTCCTTGCCAGGCGCTGCAGTGCACCTCCAAAACGTACGAGCCAAAGAAGGGGGGGGGGACGAGAAACGCAAATTACAAACAAACATCTGGGATTAATTACGGATTTACTCACCTGCTCAGGGAATACCAGCCCCGACCCCTTCCAGACTACTCCGTTTTTACTGTTTTCTGCTCTCTCTCTCTCCCTCCTCCTCCCCTGTCCTGTGGGTCAGCCCAGTGAAAAAAAACCAGGCGACATCGGGAGTTTTCTACCAAATGGAGGGCGGAATTAAAAAAAAAAATCGGCTTTACGGTAAACAGTGCGCACTCAGAATGTGTACAGGTGTGTAAAGTCCCTCGCCAAAGAGTTGACCAGGCTACCATTGAACGGTTCCTGTCTGCGTCAAAGTACGCGCGCCTCCGTGTGTGGCCACTTGCTCAGTCTTTGCAAAATGTAAAATAAGGGGATTTAAATTGGGTTTGAGGTGCCGCCTCCCGTCTCCTCCCAACATTTCCGTCTCTGAACACACGCTGATGTCATTTCATTGATTGCCCAAGAACAATGGCCACGGAGGAAGCTCCAGTGAACTCCGTGGGGGGAAGCAGCAACATTCCACGCTGACACGAGAAAATGGTTGGCACGTAAAAAATAAAATAAAAAAAAGTGACCATTCTCTTCTGTGGATGAATCATAACTGGGCTAAAAGATAATGGATTTCTTAATGACTATGTGCTATTTAGGCATATCCTGATTCTTTCAAGGGAAGCTGTTTATTATAGGCCTATATTTAGATCCAAACTTTCAGTTTTTTTGTTTTATAAATATAAATCTTAAAAGTGTGGCTTGCATTTATATTCAGCCCCCCCCCCCTTTCCTGACATCCACTTAAAGGAGCAATAAGTAAGACATTTACTGTACAATCAATCTAAATCATTCTCATTTGTCACCCAGGATGAAACATTCCCTAAAGAATCGGTCATTTCCGTCAACAATGTCTTAGTTGTCAAATGTTTCTCCTTTCAAACCAGAGGTACGGTCCAGAGCTACTTCAGTGCAGAGTGTAGCTCTGGTTCCTGAGCCAATCGTATGAGAGAATTTGGCATTTTATTTTGGCAAAAGAGCAGCAACCTGCAAACATGGAAGCCAGTAAGAGAGACAACGGCTTCATATACTTATCCTGTGTAAGTAAATATTCAGAGGAGTTTCACAGCAACAATGGACCGTTGAGTAAATAACTGGTCCCCGTCAAAGGCATTGTGTATGTGTTGTTCCGATTTTAACTACTAGGTGTCATTAATACTCATTGTTCCATTAATAAAAAAAAATAAAGAACACTGAAATAATTGCCTTCTGGGGGTACCTAATTAGTAAATAGGGTTTTCCTGTGTGGAATTAATTTTCAGTATAAATACAGCTGCTCTGTGAAGGCCTCCGGGGTACATATCCTACCCAACATTAGTGAAAAAAAAAGTGTTATGAAGATTATGAGGAACACACAGGCCAGGGGCACAGCTGTGGTGAAGTGTAATCTAGGTGTATATTATTTTAGCAACTTAAACCTAACAAGACAAGGGCCTCCACAAAAACTGACTGGCCAAACAAAGAGTGTATTAATCCAAAATACTGCCAAGAAGCCCATGGTGACCTTGGAGCTGCTGAGAACCGCACTAGTTGACAGTACAACTTTTACAACTTAAACCTGAACTGAAGGTTCATCTCCCAGCAGAATGACCCTAAAAACACAACCTGAGCTTTAATTGAATGGCATGTTTATGTGTTAGAATGGCCCAGTCAAAGTCCAGACCTGAATCCAATAAAGGATCTGTGGCAAGGCTTGAAAATTGATATTAACAGCTGCTTGCCATCCAGACAGACTAGGATGAGAAGAAGAATATGCTAGAACTCCGGTCTCTAGATACATAAAACTGGTACTGGTGACATACCCGAAAGACTTAAAGCTGCAGCTGCACTAAAAGGTGATTCTAGAAAGTATTGAGTCAGAGTCTCCATATTCAAACATGCCATTTTTTTTTTACCCCTTTTTGTTTTTTTTTGAGTCCTGTCACAACATTTCGGGCATACCTTATAGAAAAAGTGGTTGCTAACAAGTGACAGGTCAGCTTTGCTCAACAAAAATTATATCTCAAGATGGTATTTTAAAGGGGACATACCATGCAAAATTCCCCCTTTTAGCCCAAAAATACATTTTGTTGTGTACTTGGGGATTCTAGGAGAGGAGAAAAGTTTAATTTAATCCATCCAGGAGTTGCATAGATATCTTTATATTCTCTTTGTGTCATATTTTTATTCTGTTCGGTTTTCGCTGGTCCCTATTAGGATTTTTGGAGCAATAACATCACAGTATTTGCTGCTGAGCTGCTAAACAAGGTCATGGACTTTCTGCTAATCAATGTCGTGAATCCCCATTTTTATTTGTTCACCGCAATTTTGTAGTCCAAGCTGAGGGATGCCAAAGCTACAGGTGGATAGGTGAAAATGTTCGGTTGTGCATTAACCCATACAAGTCATTACACCATCCCCCAGCATACTACCAAAATTCCAGAAAGGGGTGGAGTAGAACGCCCCACCTCCCTGGAGGGCGACGGGGTGTGACGTGCCGCTTTTACATTTAAAGAAACATTACCAAAGCGAGTTGCTCTCAGACACACACCAGAACTGGCCTGTTCTGACGTTAAATTAACGAGGAATTCAGGCCAAAGCATTGCAGTCTCCCTTTCTACAGACCACAACTGAATGGTTAAAATGTAAAACGGAAAGATTTGAAAGCATGATATCTCCCCTTTAATTACTTGATTGACTTTATTAAATCCAGACTCGATCCAGCATCAAAGCAGGAAGGCCATTAAGATGCAATAGTCACCTGTTTATGTGTGACTTATAACTATTTGGATTGTGTGTCGTGCCTGTGTGTGGACCAGGACAAACGACGCACTTTTCAAATCTTTATTTGTAAAAGAATATCAAAACAATGTTCTATAAAAAAAACAGCTAAATAAGTGTCTATAGTTAAACCAAAACATTACATCCCTCGTGAAGTAATCCAAAATCTTTACAATCATGATTCATAAAAAGACCTGTAGGGTGGAAAGAGGAACAATTCAAGGAATTTCCCTTCAGTTTCCTCAAGAACCGCCCCCCCCCCCAATTGAGTTTCAGGATGAGAAATAGTGGAGACACATTGCTGCCCTCTGGCCGTGCAATGTGGAAATGATTTATTCATGAGGGAATATGCAGCACTGAAGAGCTGATCTAACACAAAAAGTCAGAAACTACCTGGAAAGTACAAAACTTGGAAAACGAGCAAAAACAGCGGAGGTAGATTGTTTATTAATGAAAATTACACATGTTCATACAAAAATAGAAATTTTTCAGGCAGTACTGCCTCCCTCTATTTTTTACTTTTCACTTTGCAATGTATGACAAACTGACCTGGTCATTTAAAACAACTTAATCCATGCAAAAGGATCCTTCTATACAGCTCACCTAACCCTCCAAAGAATTGTTGCATGTTTTTCTCTTGATTAAATCAACCATGAAAAGAAAAGGGGAAAAAAATCTTAAAACTATATTGGAAAGTTCTAAATGGTCAATTTGACTGTGAACAAAATACTAAAATGTTAAGCAAATTGTTATTTTGAGGTAATTGCTAATTTTAAAGATTTATCTGAATGTAACTTTTAAAAATAACAAGGAAAAATGTCAAAGTCTTCAAGCACTTCAAGATTTAGTTTGCAGGGAAAAATGTCGCATGGCATCCATGAAAGTCCAGCAAGCGCCAGAAAGACAGCGATGCCACCGGTGCAGAGCTTGCTCAATATTAATACCATGATGCCTGGTTTACAAAGATCATGCTTCTGGTAATTGCTGTTTATATTACCAATGCCCCTTCTCTACGGGCTTTGCTTGACCCATCTCTACTTCGCTCCGCCCTGTTTACGAGCCTTCCGAATATATTTTTCCTACCGGGCTGGCTTTTTTTTGTCCATCCTCGGGAAGCAGTACGACCGGAGCTGAGTAGGGCTGTGATGACGTGAACAGACTGCTGTTCACTGATTGGCCGAGGGGCAAGTAGAAACCAAAAAGGGGAAAAGTTAAACTAAAGAGCCGTTAAAATTTACTACAATTAAAATTTACTTTACTATCGTTACTAAAGATGATGTTAAAACTTTAGGACCACCGAAAGGTCAAACTGAAATATAATTTTGCTATTTACAAACCCTGAACCACGGCCGACGAAAACAAAAGAAAAAGGACAGTTCAGCTTTCTATATTTAATAGCCTAATTAAGATCCCCGGTCTCAGTGAGGCTTTCTCTCATTTTATACACACTGAAAGCTATTAAGTGTTGTCTCTGAAGAGTGCTTGGTTCAAAAAGTTGCTCACGGCCGCTGATGGAACCACCGTGTGGGGGAGGAGGGAGAAGGCAGAGAGGAGCTGCCTCCAGCAGGATCTAACTCACAGAACACTTGGCCCAATCAGGGCAGCTCAAACATTCAATATCCAACCTACAAAAATAACTTCACTGCAGATCAGACAGTGTCAGCTCCCCCCCTCCGCTCCTGTCACACCCCATTAATACCTGCGCAAGCAGAGGGAAGCTGAGCCTTACTTATTCGTTGAGCCTAAACTGTGATCCAAATATTTATCCCAGTGGATAATTTTATCCTTAAAAAAATATTCAAGACATTCTTATGTATACAGTAATACAAACATTTGTATGTTTTTATTTCTAACGATTTGCTTTTTTTGTTCTTTGCCTTTTCTCACAGCTTTCTTTAAAGTGTTAATGTCACACGCTTGATAGCTGCAGGGCACACAACACTGACGGCTGGAGGTGCGGCTTAAAGCCACAGGCCCAGACAGCCGTGGATCCGTGGAAATGCAAAGATCAGAGCAGAGTGGAGTAGAGCGATGCGGGGCTGAAACTGTCAACGGAAAAGCGGCACAACATTACCATCTATAAAAATTACCATTACTTTTATGACTGTCTCAAATGGTAAAATAAAACCTATAACAGATGTCTTTTTGAACTTATACTGTGTATATAATTACATCATTACAATGCTTTGGGTTTTTCAATAAGGAGAAATCGATCAGAAACTGGCTCTAATACACCACAGCTTTGAAAATTTCGACCAGTTGACAGGTAACTACCCAGACCTTAACCCCCACTGAGAACATGTGGGCGATCATTTTAAAATAGAAAATAATAATAAATAAATAAAAATAAATGTGCAGCGTTAAATCACGTGAATAATTCTATAACAGAAATCAGCAAGTTTTAAACATCAGTGTTCTTTCAGCACCCGGCAAACACTTTAACAGCTGCTTTTCTTAGACTTTATCAGGCCAAAGCATACAAACTGGTAGGCTGCTTTTATGGTTGTCTAATTAAATACAGGAGATTAGCCAATGGGAAGGATGGCTTGGTATCTAAGTAGCAACAATATATTACTGGAGCTTTATATATCAGATATAAAGATGTAAAAAAAAAAAAAAAATGTTTTATGCACAATGCTCCTCACTGGGAACATTTCCTCAGTTATATAGTATTCCTGTGTTTCTCTTCATGCCAGTGACCAAGTCAGGAGTGCCTGCTGCTCACACTGCAAACCAGGAAATGGCACACACTGACAACAATGTTGCTGTGCATCTCCAGGAAGGTGCAATAGAAAAAAAATCCCAAATCATGATAAAAACATTTCCTTAAAAACGTACATTGCAGAAAGAAGCAACAGCATCAGGCTAAAAGGTGTAAAATTTGCGTGAACCCAGTTAGTCTTCTGTGTAATTAGGATCAGAGCCCCACGTTCGTGTTGTGTGTGATCATGTGCCTGCGCAGGTTGCTGGGGTTGTTGAAACTGGCGGCGCACTGGCTGCACGAGTACGGCTTCTCTCCAGAGTGGGTCCGCAGGTGGATCTTCAGGCTGCCGTTCTGCGTGAAGCGTTTCCCACACTGGCCGCACGCGTAAGGCTTCTCCCCGGTGTGAATGCGCATGTGGATGGCCAGCGTGGTCTTGTTCGCAAAAGTCTTGCTGCACAGGGAGCAAGACATGGGCGACTCGCCGGTGTGGCTGGCGCGGTGCGTGATGAGGTCCTCGCGGTTGCGGAAGCGCTCGCCGCAGAAGGCGCAGTCCAGGGGTTTGTTGATCGGGTTGGGGAGGACGTTCTGCTGCGGGGAGAAATGGCTCATTTGGCTGGGCTGCCCGTTTGCGCCACCTGCAGGGGACTTTAAGGCTTGGCTCCCGGCTGCTGAAGCCCTCTGAGTCAAACGGTCCCTTTCAATTTGGACGCTTTTTGCCACTTCGGCACTGTTCTCCTGCATCGCCCCTATTGATCCGGGGCCATTCGTGCTGCCGGGGAAACTCAGAAGACTCTCTGGGGGGATGCCGGGGTCAGACAGAGAGCTCAAAGCCTGAAGTTCAGACGCAGAGAAGAGGATGTCGCTGTCCTCCGGCAGAGGTGCATTTCCCCCGCTGTGAACACTCACGATTCTCAGCTCCTTGTTATTATCCATCAAGCAGGGGGAGCCAGATGAGTCTAAGCTTTGATTCCCTGCAGCCTGCATGCAATCATCTCCAAAGTTATCCTGACCTGGGAAAAAAAGATAAAAAAAAGATTGCAAAATACTCAGCTGAAAATACACCTACTGCACCACCAGTAATGTGCCATGATGAAAATAAAAAAAATTGGACACCGGGGCTTATTAGGTTCACTTTTATTGTTGTCTTGCCTACAAAACAGCACCGCTGAAGCTCACTCACCGATGACTGGCTCAGGTCCTATAATATCATCCTCATCTTTGATCAGAATGACCTCTGGACTGTCCACTTCTGCACACTGATGAAAAAAGGGTCCACATGCCTGAGCGGATCAAAACTTCAAACAGACAAACAAGAACATCAAAACTGTATTCACCTGCACGCTGATAGTGGAGGAGGGAGTCCTGGTTTGGGCAGAGGTGGAAGCAGCTTCAACAACAACTTTTTCACCCCCTGCTGGCTTCATGAACACTGAAGAGAATGGAGAAACACAACTTTATGGTCAAAAACAAGAGTTGCTATAAAAGGTAGGTGGGCAGCACTAATTAGAGTTAAAAAAAATCTCTCAACAGTGAGAAAAATACCTGTAAATGTAAATGAGGTAGAGTCGTCTTTATATCAAGAAGACTCTTAAGATATTGTGAACGGCAAGACTCCAATGCAATATAACAACGGTACAAAGTCAACCTCTGGTGGTCAGTGCAGGGTAAAGCAATATTAGGTGCTCAATAAAAAATAATTTGTAAACTGTAAAGGGAAGAGCTGAAACACATATTGCAAGTTTACCGTTATCTCAGTATGACGGAGCAACACCAATTTTACAAGGAACCACTGGGGCTGCAACAGATATTAGCCAACAATTTAAAGGAACCGTACCGGATTCTGCACAAATTCAAACCGTGAGCGAGGAGAATAGTTTAGTTTGAACAGTAAGCTCTGCCCCCAACTGATTATTATTTCCACTGAGAAACTCTCGACATGCACGACAGCAAACACGCGCCTCAAGCTTGTGCGCAATCCTCCGGAGGAAACGAGGCTTCATCGGGGGACTTTTCTTCGTTTTCGTTGACATAAATGGCTACGTCTCCGGTATATTAGAATTTCTTATGTGAATGGTCAGCACTGACATGAGTGCCGTGCTGTTTACATACGCTGTTGTGCCACGCTGGATGAACTGCTGCTTAGCAATGGCTTCGCACCTCTGTGACATTGTCGTCCTGGGTTGTCCCCAGTTTTATTTCTACTAAAAAAAAAAAGACACTCGGCGCAATCAACTAGTCAATTTTTACTATCAAGTCATGTCTTTTAACTCTTAATACGTTGCGTAAAAACAATTTTTCTTAACCAGACCAAAATAAATTCAGTTATAGCTCTAGGTGTCATGCATCTGGGCTCACTACTTTATTCATATATTTCGTATTGCTTAATGTCTTATGCAGCAAAAATATGCCTTTGAAGGTAAAGTGGTGGGTGGTAAAGTCATTTAGACAGTACCTGATGTGTTTGTTTTATTTATGTTTGTTGTTGGCAGTGGTGGGCACAGCAAAACCAAAATGTTAGCTACGCAGCCTTTAAACCGCATATAAATAAGGAAATTTGAGGAAGTTAAAGCTAACCGCTGACCGCTGACAAACAGCTGTCAGTCTGTGTCACACGTGGTCAGACAAAAGGTGCTGCTGCACACACACACACAGCACATGGCGAACATGCGCAGCGCTGCATGACTGAGGCGATTATCTGTTTTAGTTCAGGACGAATGACTTTTAAACTGCAGTGGAAACTTAGGAGAATAATATTCTATTCCTCTGTGCCCAGACCACTGCATTTGGAAAAAAAACCAAAAAAGAAAACCTGCGAGTCGAGTTTTATATTTTAGGTCTATGCTTCAAAATGTGAATATAAGTTGTAATACCCAATATGTTCTATTATTTAAGCAGTTGTGGCAACTGTTGCTTTTTCGGTTTAAATCATTCAGTCGGCTCATGTTGAACATGTGTATAAATATCTGTCAAAGTAACGTTTTACCATAAAATCCTTGCCTTCACGACAAATGGGTGTTGTACAACGAGAATGTGACACTGCTGCAACGCTTAGTCACAAATTATCAGGGTTTTCAGGTAGATAAAGGAACTAATACTCAAAATAAATATCTGAAATTCTGCATACACTGTTTAACAAATATGGCTATAGTGCTGAGATAGACTGGCGACCTGTCCAGTGTGTACCCCGCCTCTCACCCATTGACAGCTGGAGATAGGCACCAGCAACCCTCGTGACCTCACAAGGGATAGACGTGGTAGAAGATGAATGGATGGGTGGCTATAGTGTTTGGGTTGGTACGATACAGAAATTTCAAACTGTATATCGATATAGCCGACTAGACGATACTAGATAATGATAAGCCAGTGCTTTCATTAAACCACCGGAGTAGAGAAAACGCATCTGTGCACATAAACGAGTAATTGAGTAAATTGGGCATGTTATTTTTTTATTTTCTTTTAATTAGGCATGTTAACTACCAATAATCAACATTGGACATAGGTAGTAGGGTCTGCAGGTTTGGGCCCCCCTAATCAGATTCTGATTAAGGCCCCATACGATGTTGGACCGGCCCTGCTGGTAACAATGTATCGCTGCCCACGTGTGGGTCGACGTTACCCTGTGGTTTCGGTCGAGGTTTGGTTACGTTCCCCCTGGAGGCAGAGAAGCGGCTGGCCGGCCGGTTGGTCCGGGTTTGGAGCTTCAGGGAGAACAGCTCACTCCTCATCACCTTCATCCTCGTCCTCAGGTTTTCGTTCTCCCTCAAGCTCTGGCTCAGATGCAGCCGCAGAGAGTCGGAACTCTCCGAGAAGAGCTGCACGATCTCCGCCACTGCGGCTTTCACCAACACGTTCATGATGGACAGAATCTGCGACTCCATGTTCAGGCCGCCCAGCGCCGCTGGCATGTCTGCGGACATGTTTTACTGGGAAATGTGTTGGAAAACAACGCCGTCTGCCTTGAAAGCCGAGACGACGTAATGGTGTCGCTTCCTGGTAGGAGGAGGCCGATTACCGTAACTCTTAGAAGGCAGAAGCAGCGCGATCTCGTGTTCCTGGTTCAGTTCAGCGCTGTGGAAGTCCTGTCTGTGCTTCCCTTTTTGTTCCCATAAATGAAAGGTTTCAGTGATCACATTTTCTTTTCAGTTATCAACCTATATTCAGTATATAACTCATAACAATTGAGTCCAGGCACGACCAGTCTATAAAGCTGTGTTAATAATTGATTTTTAGGGGATCCTAAGGCCTAAAAAGCAAAAAAAAAAATAAACAGAAAAAAATTGTTTTTCCGACACTTAAAACTATGTTTTAAAAATCCCACGGCCTAGGGTCTTTGTAGGGAGTTTGCATCTATTACCCGTGGGTTCTCGTCTAGGGACTCTGACTTCCTCGCACAATCTAAAAGCATAACTGTTTGGTTAATTAGCCTCTACAAATCAAATTACCCTTTAGTGTGAGCGTGTGTGCATGCATGATTGTTTGCCATTTTTCCACTCAGGGCACTAGGATTTTAACCTGACAACAGCCAGATGTATGTCTCGCTCCGCCTAGCTCCATTCACATACATCTGGGACACCGCCGGTAGAGAGTGATTTCTCCAACCAAATTTGTGGTCTGGCCAATCAGGACGCAGGGCTGGAGTTTCATAGATGTGACGTAGTGGAGACGCGACCATGACGTGAGACTGTTTTGATAGCAATGGCGGCTCGTCGAGGAAGCAAGCGTTAACATTGATGCTGCTATTTCTTCCGTGTTGTCCAATCTACCTAATATTGTTTCATTAAAAGAACATCAGAGAACGGCTCTGAAGGCTTTTGTTGGTGGAAATGATGTTTTCGCCCTTCTCCCGACCGGATTTGGCAAGTTTTGTTTTCCGGGGCCAGCGGACGTGCCGACGCGGAAGCGCCCCGGAGCGGTTAGCGGTTAGCGCTAACTATGTTAGGAGGCCTTTAGTCCTCAACGCGGTCGGCCCGGAATCGACTCCGACCCGCGGCGCTTTGCCGCCTGTCTTCCCCCCTGTTCCTGTCAGCTCACTGTCAATAAAACGCATGCCACTAGAGCCGCAAACACATTATTATTATTATTTATTTTTTTTTCCTGCGTCGCTATCATCAGCATCACGGGTTAGCTTCGGTGTGAGTGGTTGAAATAGCACGTCAATAAAGATGACAGACAAGTGGCTTATCCAATCATATGCAAGAATTTTTGATAAGGCCCAGCCTTCTGTAAAGGCAATCCCTATGGCGGTGTCCCAGATGTATGTGAGTGTAGCTAGGCGGAACGAGACATACATCTGGCTGTTGTCAGGTTACTAGGATTTAACACACCAGGATTTGTTTCTTACTTTATTACTTTGATTATTATTAAAACTAAAGCAGTCCTTTAAATTTTTGTTGTGCATTTAACAAAATTAAAGAGAATGAGCCTTGGTATAAAATCTCATAACCTGTCAATCCCCGTGTATTGCTTATCAAAACCTATTTTATGCCTTGTTTCAAACATACATGGTTTGGAATCAATCATCATTGTTACAAGCAATTTCCTGTTCTCTGTGATCCCATAATCTTTAACACAACCAAAGCCCAACGAAGAAGCTGTCTTTTTAGGCCCGAGCAGCGAAGCGCTGCGAAGGCCTATTGTTTCTGTGTTGTTTCTTATTATTATTAGGCCCGAGCAGCGAAGCGCTGCGAAGGCCTATTGTTTCTGTGTTGTTTCTTATTATTATTATTATTATTTTTATTCTGCCCCCCTAAAGAGGGGCCTTTTTGGGGGATTTATCATATTCAAAAACTCACCAAACTTGGCGGACGCATGAAGACTGTTTAAAAATTTTGTATTTTAAGGTCCTCATAAAAATCTAAAGAAAAATGCCTCAACGGCGCCACCTAGCAATTTTCAAAGGACCCTTTGCTATTCACTTACTTCATCGTAGAGACATGAGATTTGGTACAGTGTTAGAGCTCACCAAGACGCTCAGAATTTACAATTAATGTCATAGTGCAAATATCACAGGAAGTCGGCCATTTTAGATTGAAGGTCTGATTTTGACCCGATTTTTGACGTTTACAGCATTGGTATTTGATCGAACTCCTCCTAGAGATTTTGAGCGAGCGGCTTGAAACTCGGTCAGTCTGATCATAAGGCATGGCCAATTAAAAGTTATCAAAACGGTGAGTTTTTGAGCATGTTGAAGGGGTGTTAGCAGGGGTCAAAGTTCACCTACTCGCCACAAAAAATAAAACTGTTATATCTCCTACACAGAAACACATAGAGGCACCAAACTTTCTGTGATTGATCATCATTGGGTCTTCTTTAATATCCAATGGTCAAATTATGACATCACTTAGGCCACGCCCCCTGACAACAGGAAGTGTCATGTTTTGCTGTAAACGGTCGCTATGTTACCCCTCTGAGCTAATCAACATGAAACTGTGTCCAGAGACGGAAGACATGTTGATGTATTGTGGATTCCAGCCCCAAGTGGATTCGATGGAGCAGGAGAGCGTGGCGGCGTGGTGAAGTCACCTCAAACGCCGCTGCCATACGTTTGGCTCTGAATTCCACATTTTTGGGCCGAGCTGCTTAAAACTCACTTGGATGCATCCTTATCCACCCCCCAACAGGAATCCATAACAAACTTTGATGGGCGTGACCTAATGCCTCAACGGCGCCACCTAGAAATTTTCAAAGGACCCTTTGCTATTCACTTACTTCATCGTAGAGTAATGAAATTTTGTACAGTTGTAGATCTAAGCAAGACGCTCAGAATTTACAATTAACGTCATAGTGCAAATATCACAGGAAGTCGGCCATTTTAGATTGAAGGTCGTAATTTGACCTCATTTTTGACATTTACAGCATTGGTATTTGATCGAACTCGTCCTAGGGATTTCGAGCGAGCGGCTTGAAACTCGGTCAGTCTGATCATAAGGCATGGCCAATTAAAAGTTATCAAAACGGTGAGTTTTTGAGCATGTTGAAGGGGTGTTAGCAGGGGTCAAAGTTCACCTACTCGCCACAAAAAATAAAACTGTTATATCTCCTACACAGAAACACATAGAGGCACCAAACTTTCTGTGATTGATCATCATTGGGTCTTCTTTAATATCCAATGGTCAAATTATGACATCACTTAGGCCACGCCCCCTGACAACAGGAAGTGTCATGTTTTGCTGTAAACGGTCGCTATGTTACCCCTCTGAGCTAATCAACATGAAACTGTGTCCAGAGACGGAAGACATGTTGATGTATTGTGGATTCCAGCCCCAAGTGGATTCGATGGAGCAGGAGAGCGTGGCGGCGTGGTGAAGTCACCTCAAACGCCGCTGCCATACGTTTGGCTCTGAATTCCACATTTTTGGGCCGAGCTGCTTAAAACTCACTTGGATGCATCCTTATCCACCCCCCAACAGGAATCCATAACAAACTTTGATGGGCGTGACCTAATGCCTCAACGGCGCCACCTAGAAATTTTCAAAGGACCCTTTGCTATTCACTTACTTCATCGTAGAGTAATGAAATTTTGTACAGTTGTAGATCTAAGCAAGACGCTCAGAATTTACAATTAACGTCATAGTGCAAATATCACAGGAAGTCGGCCATTTTAGATTGAAGGTCGTAATTTGACCTCATTTTTGACATTTAC
The DNA here is from genome assembly GCA_037039145.1 of Fundulus diaphanus. NCBI lineage: Eukaryota > Metazoa > Chordata > Actinopteri > Cyprinodontiformes > Fundulidae > Fundulus > Fundulus diaphanus. The sequence continues at coordinate 36,814,967 of CM073125.1, forward strand.
AGCATTGGTATTTGATCGAACTCGTCCTAGGGATTTCGAGCGAGCGACTTGAAACTCGGTCAGTCTGATCATAAGGCATGGCCAATTAAAAGTTATCAAAACGGTGAGTTTTTGAGCATGTTGAAGGGGCGTTAGCAGGGGTCAAAGTTTACCTACTCGCCACAAAACATAAAACTATTATATCTCCTACACAGAAACACACAGAGGCACCAAACTTTCTGTGATTGATCATCATCGGGTCTTCTACAATATCCAATGGTCAAATGATGACATCACTTAGGCCACGCCCCCTGACAACAGGAAAAACTGTTATATCTCCTACACAGAAACACACAGAGGCACCAAACTTTCTGTGATTGATCATCATCGGGTCTTGTACAATATCCAATGGTCAAATGATGACATCACTTAGGCCACGCCCCCTGACAACAGGAAAAACTGTTATATCTCCTACACAGAAACACACAGAAGCACCAAACTTTCTGTGATTGATCATCATCGGGTCTTCTACAATATCCAATGGTCAAATGATGACATCACTTAGGCCACGCCCCCTGACAACAGGAAAAACTGCTATATCTCCTACACAGAAACACACAGAGGCACCAAACTTTCTGTGATTGATCATCATCGGGTCTTCTACAATATCCAATGGTCAAATGATGACATCACTTAGGCCACGCCCCCTGACAACAGGACGTGTCATGTTTTATTGTTAGCAGTCGCTATGTTACCCCTCTGAGCTAATCAACATGAAACTGTGTCCACAGACAGAAGACATGTTGGTGTGTTGTGGATTCCAGCCCCAAGTGGATTCGATGGAGCAGGGGGGCGTGGCGGCGTGGTTAAGTCACCTCAAACGCCGCTGCCATACGTTTGGCTCTGAATTCCACATTTTTGGGCCGAGCTGCTTAAAACTCACTTGGATGCATCCTTATCTAGCCCCCGACAGGAATCCATAACAAACTTTGGTGGGCGTGACCTAATGCCTCAACGGCGCCACCTCGCAATTTTCAAAGGACCCTTTGCTATTCACTTACTTCATCGTAGAGACATGAGATTTGTTACAGTAGTAGAGCTCACCAAGACGCTCAGAATTTACAATTAATGTCATAGTGCAAATATCACAGGAAGTCGGCCATTTTAGATTGAAGGTCTGATTTTGACCCCATTTTTGACGTTTACAGCATTGGTATTTGATCGAACTCCTCCTAGGGATTTCGAGCGAGCGGCTTGAAACTCGGTCAGTCTGATCATAAGGCATGGCCAATTAAAAGTTATCAAAACAGTGAGTTTTTGAGCTTGTTGAAGGGGCGTTAGCAGGGGTCAAAGTTCACCTACTCGCCACAAAAAATAAAACAGTTATATCTCCTACACAGAAACACACAGAGGCACCAAACTATCTGTGATTGATCATCATCAGGTCTTCTATCATATCCAATGGTCAAATGATGACATCACTTAGGCCACGCCCCCTGACAACAGGAAATGTCATGTTTTGCTGTAAACGGTCGCTATGTTACCCCTCTGAGCTAATCAACATGAAAATGTATCCAGAGACAGAAGACATGTTGGTGTTTTGGATTCCAGCCCCAAGTGGATTCGATGGAGCAGGGCGGCGTGGTGGCGTGGTGAAGTCACCTCAAACGCCGCTGCCATACGTTTGGCTCTGAATTCCACATTTTTGGGTCGAGCTGCTTAAAACTCCCTTGGATGCATCCTTTTCCACCCCCGACAGGAATCCATAACAAACTTTGGTTGGCGTGACCTAATTTTTCTATAGCGCCCCCTAGAATATTTTAAATGATCAGCCCCAAGCCATGCTTTAAGATAGAATTACGAAAGTTGGTACACAACATACACATGTGGAATATTGCTAAAGTGTTACTTTTACATTATTACTTTTGGGTGTGTATCCACCAATTTAACTGTCAAACTTTCATAAAAGCTGTCTTAATGCAAGAAACAAAACCCTTAAACACATGAAATAACAATTAACTTTAAATAACTAAAAAGGTTTTGTTAACTTTTCACATGAAGCTGGATTAACAGGTAGTAAGATACCTTTGATTAAATTGGTATACTAATGTTTAAACCAGGGGTCTCAAAACGTATGGCCCGCGGGCCGGATCCGGCCCACCGAACGATTTTGTCCGGCCCAGTGGCCAAATGCAATATCAATATTCAACGGCTGTATATCCTCGCTGCATCGACCAATCTACACCAGATTTGTTGTGAGTCGTGGGGGAGCGCTGCCGAATGCGTTCGTGGGAATCTCCCGGCGGACGGGCGGGGAAAATGCGTGACAGTTTCTGCGGTGGCTGGCGGCCGGCGGTGCGCGAACCCCTGCGGTGGCCAATAGGCCGGAGCGGCGCTTGGCTGCGAGGGCCGATCGACGCCGCTTGCGGCTTTAATTATTATTATTATTTTTATTCTGCCCCCCTAAAGAGGGGCCTTTTTGGGGGCTTTATCATATTCAAAAACTCACCAAATTTGGCAGATGCATGAAGACTGTTTAAAAATTTTATATTTTAAGGTCATCACAAAAATCTAACGGAAAATGCCTCAACGGCGCCACCTAGCAATTTTCAAAGGACCCTTTGCTATTCACTTACTTCATCGTAGAGACGTGAAATTTGGTACAGTTGTAGAGCTCACCAAGACGTTCAGAATTTATAATTAATGTCATAGTGCAAATATCACAGGAAGTCGGCCATTTTAGATTGAAGGTCTGATTTTGACCCCATTTTTGACGTTTACAGCATTGGTATTTGATCGAACTCCTCCTAGGGATTTTGAGCGAGCGACTTGAAACTCGGTCAGTCTGATCATAAGGCATGGCCAATTAAAAGTTATCAAAACGGTGAGTTTTTGAGCATGTTGAAGGGGCGTTAGCAGGGGTCAAAGTTCACCTACTCGCCACAAAAAATAAAACTGTTATATCTCCTACACAGAAACACACAGAGGCACCAAACCTTCTGTGATTGATCATCATTGGGTCTTCTTTAATATCCGATGGTCAAATGATGACATCACTTAGGCCACGCCCCCTGACAACAGGAAGTGTCATGTTTTGCTGTAAACGGTCGCTATGTTACCCCTCTGAGCTAATCAACGTGAAACTGTGTCCAGAGACAGAAGACATGTTGGTGTGTTGTGGATTCCAGCCCCAAGTGGATTCGATGGAGCAGGGGGGCGTGGCGGCGTGGTGAAGTCACCTCAAACGCCGCTGCCATACGTTTGGCTCTGAATTCCACATTTCTGGGCCGAGCTGCTTAAAAGTCACTTGGATGCATCCTTATCTAGCCCCCGACAGGAATCCATAACAAACTTTGGTGGGCGTGACCTAATGCCTCAACGGCGCCACCTCGCAATTTTCAAAGGACCCTTTGCTATTCACTTACTTCATCGTAGAGACATGAGATTTGGTACAGTAGTAGAGCTCACCAAGACGCTCAGAATTTACAATTAATGTCATAGTGCAAATATCACAGGAAGTCGGCCATTTTAGATTGAAGGTCTGATTTTGACCCCATTTTTGACGTTTACAGCATTGGTATTTGATCGAACTCCTCCTAGGGATTTCGAGCGAGCGGCTTGAAACTCGGTCAGTCTGATCATAAGGCATGGCCAATTAAAAGTTATCAAAACAGTGAGTTTTTGAGCTTGTTGAAGGGGCGTTAGCAGGGGTCAAAGTTCACCTACTCGCCACAAAAAATAAAACAGTTATATCTCCTACACAGAAACACACAGAGGCACCAAACTATCTGTGATTGATCATCATCAGGTCTTCTATCATATCCAATGGTCAAATGATGACATCACTTAGGCCACGCCCCCTGACAACAGGAAATGTCATGTTTTGCTGTAAACGGTCGCTATGTTACCCCTCTGAGCTAATCAACATGAAAATGTATCCAGAGACAGAAGACATGTTGGTGTTTTGGATTCCAGCCCCAAGTGGATTCGATGGAGCAGGGCGGCGTGGTGGTGTGGTGAAGTCACCTCAAACGCCGCTGCCATACGTTTGGCTCTGAATTCCACATTTTTGGGTCGAGCTGCTTAAAACTCCCTTGGATGCATCCTTTTCCACCCCCGACAGGAATCCATAACAAACTGTGGTTGGCGTGACCTAATTTTTCTATAGCGCCCCCTAGAATATTTTAAATGATCAGCCCCAAGCCATGCTTTAAGATAGAATTACGAAAGTTGGTACACAACATACACATGTGGAATATTGCTAAAGTGTTACTTTTACATTATTACTTTTGGGTGTGTATCCACCAATTTAACTGTCAAACTTTCATAAAAGCTGTCTTAATGCAAGAAACAAAACCCTTAAACACATGAAATAACAATTAACTTTAAATAACTAAAAAGGTTTTGTTAACTTTTCACATGAAGCTGGATTAACAGGTAGTAAGATACCTTTGATTAAATTGGTATACTAATGTTTAAACCAGGGGTGTCAAACGTATGGCCCACGGGCCGGATCTGGCCCACCGAACGATTTTGTCCGGCCCAGTGGCCAAATGCAATATCAATATTCAACGGCTGTATATCCTCGCTGCATCGACCGATCTACACCAGATTTGTTGTGAGTCGTGGGGGAGCGCTGCCGAATGCGTTCGTGGGAATCTCCCGGCGGACGGGCGGGGAAAATGCGTGACAGTTTCTGCGGTGGCTGGCGGCCGGCGGTGCGCGAACCCCCGCGGTGGCCAATAGGCCGGAGCGGCGCTTGGCTGCGAGGGCCGATCGACGCCGCTTGCGGCTTTAATTATTAGGCCCGAGCAGCTAAGCGCTGCGAAGGCCTATTGTATCTGTAGTGTTAATTATTATTATTATTATTATTATTCTGCCCCCCTAAAGAGGGGCCTTTTTGGGGGCTTTCTCATTTTCAAAAACTCACCAAACTTTGCAGATGCATGGTGACTGTTTAAAAATTTTGTATTTTAAGGTCGTCACAAAAATCTAAAGAAAAATGCCTCAACGGCGCCACCTAGAAATTTTCAAAGGACCCTTTGCTATTCACTTACTTCGTCGTAGAGACATGAGATTTGGTACAGTTGTAGAGCTCAACAAGACGCTCAGAATTTACAATTATTGTCATAATGCAAGTATCACAGGAAGTTGGCCATTTTAGACTGAAAGTCTGATTTTGACCTCAATTTTGACAGTTACAGCATTGGTATAAGATCTAACTCCTCCTAGAGATATCGAGCGATCGGCTTGAAACTCGGGCAGTCTGATCATAAGGCATGGCCAATCAAATGTTATCAAAACGGTGAGTTTTTGAGCATGCTGAAGGGGCGTTGGCAGGGGTCAAAGTTCACCTATTCGCCACAAAAAATAAAAGTGTTATATCTCCTACACAGAAACACACAGAGGCACCAAACTTTCTGTGATTGATCATCATCAGGTCTCCTATAATATCCAATGGTCAAATGATGACATTGCTTAGGCCACGCCCCCTGACAACAGGAAGTGTCATGTTTTGTTGTAAGCGGTCGCTATGTTACCCCTCTGAGCTAATCAACATGAAATTGTGTCCACAGACAGAACACATGTTGGTATGTTGTGGATTTCAGGCTCAACTGGATTGGATGGAGCAGGGGGGCGTGGCGGCGTGGCATATTCACCTCAAACGCTGCTGTCATACGTTTGGCTCTGAATTCCACAGTTTTGGGCCGAGCTGCCTAAAACTCATTTGGATGCATCCTTATCCACCCCCCAACAGGAATCCATAACAAACTTTAGTGAGCAGGACTTAGTTTCTCTATAGCGCCACCAAGCAATTTTCAAAGGACCTTTTGCTATTCACTTACTTCATCGTAGAGTAATGAAATTTTGTACAGTTGTAGATCTCAGCAAGACGCTCAGAATTTACAATTAATGTCATACTGCAAGTATCACAGGAAGTAAGCCATTTTAGATTGAAATCTGAATTTTGACACCATGTTGACATGTAAAGCATTTGTATTTGATCAAACTTGTCCAGCAGGGGGCAGCAAGAGACCACAAATAAACCCCAAAGGAATTTCTCTTGGTAAGTAAGTGATCTTAACTCTTTGGTTTCCTTATGTATTTAAGTTGAACAGATATACAAATCCTGCTTGAAAACTGACAAACTTACTCTTCTTCAATACATTTCAGTTTTTATTTATATAGCGCCAAATCATGAAACATGTCATCAGGGGTGGACTGGGAGAAAAAAATCGGCCCTGGCATTTTGGATTAGTGAGAGTGGACACTTAAAATACTTCCAAAATCTTAATTTATTAACACTGTAAAATGTAAACTCCACCACAGCACAGCAACTATTCTTAGATCAGAGAGAGAGAGAGAGAGAGAGAAAGAGAGGTGTCACGGTTAATCACACATATTATCACGTTACATCATTATAAGAAGTTATTGTAAGTTGCTCATCAGATCTATTCAGTCTTCCAGATACTGTAGGGTAACATTGGACTAATGTGCACTCACTGTGTAAAAAAGGATGCCAATGACAAAATGAACCAGAGAAATGCCTCACTTGTCATCATGGAAAGAAAGAAAATATATAATAACATAATATAAATTTTGATTTACTCAGTCATTTGTAATAAGTATTTTATTTATCTAATTTCCTAATTTTTGATCATATTTTCTTTAATATCGCAGACTTTTCGCTATTTTTCATGTAAATCCTTGGTGGCGCTTCATAGCGAAGCCGGTGAGGCCGCAGCGAGTTTGGCCTCCCCTGGGATTGCGCAATCCCTTGTTAACTGTGCTGACTTCCATTCTGTGAATGCATCTTCCTGTCTCTAGATCATAAATTCAATTGTTCAAACAGTTATGAACTGATTTTCCACAATTTAATATATGTGGATTACGAATTGTGTTTTGGTCATCAAACTGTGTGCAGATAACATGTTTTCGTGGTGCTGGCCGATCATAAACAGCAAAGAACTGGTTGTAGGTGAGGCCGGCAGTTCCTTGGCCGCTAGGCAGGGGGCGCTCAAGGGGCACCGCTCGTGATCCCCAAATAGTAGAGTCAAAACAAGTTATTGATGTTTTATTAGCGAGTTTTGCTAAACAAGTAAAGCACTAAAAAGACTCTAAACCATAGCTCTCAACTCTCACGCATTGACCGTGTGACACACGCATTTCACTAACGTCACACGCTCACACGCAACACATGACATTTCACACGCAAACATGGAATTTCTCACGCATAAAAATCACAAAGCCCATCTGGGCTGCGGACGACAAAACTCCGCCTTCTGCTGAGCTGTTTCAGCTTCTTTCACAGCTTGTGGCCATCAGTAATTCCTGCTGCAGTTCTTTTTAACAGAGCAGCAGGAAGAGTGATCAGAGTTATGAATAATTTTAGTCTTAACAGTGGTGAAAGTGAGCCGGTAAGGTCCTGTACCGCGTACAGAGGGGAGGGGAGGGGGCGGGGGGAGCTGCGTCAAGATGACCGGTTCATTCAGAACCAGTCATGGCTGCACGCTGGATCATAAAACAGTTCTGCTAACCAGATGCAGTTTAAAACGCCACTTAGTCTGTTTATAAGTTTCATTTTTATTAATTCTGCATTTTTTAACCTCCGCGCTTGCTCCTCTCCCCCCTCCTTTCCCTCGGAGCAGGTGCTTTTATCACCGTTCACCATTCAAAACGTGAATCACTGCGTTTAATGTCCTCACATCAGTAGCAACGTGTGCCAGTTAAAGTCAATAGGAGAGCTGTAGCTGTGTTTAACGCTGTTTCGTTTTTAACAACATAGATTCAGTGGTGCTTCGGTGGGCGTGCTGCCTTGCGCTTTAATTCAGGTGCGCACTGTTAAGGGTCATTTTAAAGAACTTGTAACATCAGGGGCTTCACCCCTGTTCCCTCTACAGGAGCCCTTTACAGTAATTATGCATTTTCCCCGCTGTTTATCCCTCGCACGTAGCGCACGGAGGTAAAATCCGCCCACCTCACCGCCCAGAGTGCACTGACGAGAGCAATAGAGATTTGTCTGGTCAGCGCGGCGACTGACTGAGAAACCTGTCGCTGTGAAAGGTGATAATGGTTATAAACTGTAACAGTCTAGAAGTTCATTGAGCTGAAAGGAGGGACACATCAGCAGCTGGATCGTGCGTAAAGACGCAGCGGGAACCTCTGTGTGCTTCAGTGTTGCTGCTGAGGGGATCATAAAGGCTTGATGAAACTCAGCCTGATTCACCAATCAGGTTATAGATTTACAATGATAAACAACCCATAGATGAATGTGTAACAGTATAATAATTCGGTCAATAATTTAAAACTACTTAATTTTATTCAGTATTATTTGAACAATTGTGTATTTTTTATGTTTTAATCCATTAACTGAACAATAAGGTATTAATATGTCTCTTTCTCTTTTTAACACAAGTAATACATGTCTACTTCAATGTCTGGTGGGATAAAAATGAGATGGAGTTGACTCCACCGGCTCTTCCAGGGTCCGGTTAGCCCCGCCCCCAAAACAAGCCCCGCCCCCAAATTAGCATAATCTCACTCTTAACTTTTGATAAAAGTTGAGAGGTCTGCTCTAAACATACAGCTGGAACAGGACTGATCAGGGAAGGCTTTCCTCCCTGGCAGTGAGCTCCATTGACATTGAGAGACTTTTAAAACTGAAGAAGATAAAGATAACTTTTACCGGAAAATTATGATATTTTTGTTCAGAAAGAGCGCCACAGGGACTTAAATTATAAGTAGAGGTAAGACAGCGATACTTATTCATGTTTAGTTTTTGTGATAAAATGTGCGTAATGTGGGTTATAGTTTTAGAATGTGTTACAAATGCAGAAATCCATCATAACTCATAAACTGTTACCAATCAAATGACAATTTTTTTTCATCAAAGAACCAATATTTTTCCATGTATCTTGGTGAATTTATTTGGCTCAATCAGTCTCCTTCAGCACTTTGCAACGAGTCTACTCTGTAGAGTGTATATATTTGTAAATCTGACTCTGATGACGTCAGTGCCTCACCAGCTATGAACCCTACCGCACGTCACTGACCACCACCACCATATTTTACATCAGACACCGGAGCAGATGAAGGCCTGCTGTAGGGAACATGTCAGTGAGTTTGACACATTTCGCAGCGTCCGTTTGAAGAACTCGTTTATTTTTTTCGTGCAGTTTCTCTGCGCCTCCCTTGCGTTTCTTATCCATTACTACTGTGAACACCGCTGCACAAAGTTCCACATGGAGTGTGAAGGTGTTTTTCTGCTTTATGATTGGCCTAGCCCTTTAGACTGTCAGGGATGATAACCAATGGGCTGCAGTAGCCTGTGGTAAGGGCCGGATGATCGGAACAGACTCTTGCGCTGCTGATATTTTTCTTCATGCATTATGCAAATATAACGAGGCAGATATATAAAATAATAATAATAATAATACATATTATTAATATACATGTCGGGTCTGCCGGCCCAAACAGCACGTCGGCCCACCGGGAAAATGCCCGGTACGCCCGATTACCAGTCCATGCCTGCATGTCATCTAAAGGCAGTTTACAATGTCAAAATCAATCAGATTATACATATTAAGTCAGATTATCCAGATTGGTAAAAGAAATTCCTATATAAGTGAACCAGTTAATTGCATCAAAGTCGTAACAAGCAGCATTCACTCCTGAAGAAGCGTAGAGCCACAGGGAGAGTCGTTTGCATTGTACATGGCTTTGCAGCAATCCCTCATACTGATCAAGCATGAAGTGACAGCAGAAGGAAAAACTCCCCATTAACAGGAAGGAAAAACCTCCAGCAGAACCGGGCTCAGTATGAACGGTAATCTGCCTTGACTGACTGGGGGTTACAAAAGAGAGAGAAGAGACACAACATGACAGACAAAAAAGCACAGAAGCACACATTGATCCAGTAATGTGTTTTACATTAGATGGTAATAGCAGGTGATCTGTATTCCCTGGATGATGTCACAGCTAACAGAACGCCAGACCAGGTGTACCTACTATGAAGAAAAAATAGAAAAAACAAAAAGTTAAAAGCTGAAATGACAACAGTCATGCAAAAACGAAGAACAGTAGACCCTGATGTCCTCCAGCAGCCTAAGCCTACAGCAGCATAACTATAGAGGTAGCTCAGGGTAACATGAACCACTCTAACTATAAGCTTTGTCAAAAAGGAAAGTCCCAAGAGCCAGCTTCTAGTGGAGGAGTTCAAGTATCTTGGGGTCTTGTTCACGAATGAGGGGAAGATGGAGCGGGAGATCGACAGGCGGATTGGTGCGACGTCTGCTGTGAAGCGGGCGCTGTACCGATCCGTTGTGGTGAAGAGAGAGCTGAGCCAAAAGGCCAAGCTCTCGATTTACCAGTCGATCTACGTTCCTACCCTCATCTATGGTCACGAGCTTTGGGTCGTGACCGAAAGAACGAGATCCCGGACACAAGCGGCCAAAATGAGTTTTCTCCATAGTGTGTCTGGGCTCTCCCTTAGAGATAGGGTGAGGAGCTCAGTCATCCGGGGAGGACTCAGAGTAGAGCCGCTGCTCCTTCACATTGAGAGGAGCCAGTTGAGGTGGCTCGGGCATCTGGTTAGGATGCCTCCTGGACGCATCCCTGGTGAGGTGTTCTGGGCACGTCCCACCGGGAGGAGGCCCAGGGGAAGTCCCAGGACACGCTGGAGAGACTCTGCTGGCCTGGGAACGCTTTGGGATTCCCCCGGAGGAAGTGGCCCAAGTGGCTGGGGAGAGGAAGGTCTGGGCCTCCCTCTTGAAGCTGCTACACCCGCGACCTGACCCCGGATAAGCGGAAGACGATGGATGGATGGAAAAAGGAAAGTTTAAGGATTAGTTTTAAAAGTAGACAGGGTGTCTGCGTCACGGACCAAAACTGGGAGTTGGTTCCACTGGAGAGGAGCATGATAGCTAAAGGATCTGCCTACCATTCTGGTTTTACAGACTTTAGGAACCACCAGCAGACCTGCTTTCTGAGAGTGAAGTGGTCTGTTAGAAATTACTAAAGTTTGTACACAACATACACATGTGGAATATTGCTAACGTGTTACTTTAGCAATATTCCAATTGCTAAAGTGTTACTTTTACATTATTACTTTTGGGTGTGTATCCACCAATTTAACTGTCAAACTTTCATAACAGCTATCTTAATGCAAGAAACGAAACCCTTAAACACATGAATTAATTAACTTTAAATAACTAAAAAGGTTTTGTTAACTTTTCACATGAAGCTGGATTAACAGCTAGTAAGATACCTTTAATTAAATTTGTATACTAGTGTTTAAACCAGGGGTGTCAAACGTACGGCCTGCGGGCCGGATCTGGCCCGCCGAACGATTTAGTCCGGCCCGGTGGCCAAATGCATTTTCATTATTCAACGGCTGTGTCTCCTCGGTGCATCGACCGATCTGCACCAGGTTTTTTGTGAGTCGTGGGGGAGCGCTGCCCAACGCGTACGTGTGTATTGCATGTTAGACGGGTGAGGAAAATGCATGACAGCTTCTGCGGTGGCTGGCGGCGGGAGGTGCGCGTACCCTAGCGGTGGCCCATAGGCCAGAGCGGCGCTTGGCTGCGAGGGCCGATCATCACCGCTTGCGGTTTTAATTATTATTATTATTATTCTGCCCCCCTAAAGAGGGGCCTTTTTGGGGGCTTTCTCATTTTCAAAAACTCACCAAACTTGGCAGATGCATGGTGACTGTTTAAAAATTTTGTATTTTAAGGTCGTCACAAAAATCTAAAGAAAAATGCCTCAACGGCGCCACCTAGAAATTTTCAAAGGACCCTTTGCTATTCACTTACTTCGTCGTAGAGACATGAAATTTGGTACAGTTGTAGAGCTCACCAAGACGCTCAGAATTTACAATTAATGTCATAGTGTAAATATCACAGGAAGTCGGCCATTTTAGATTGAAAGTCTGATTTTGACCTCAATTTTGACAGTTACAGCATCGGTATAAGATCTAACTCCTCCTAGAGATTTTGAGCGATCGGCTTGAAACTCGGGCAGTCTGATCATAAGGCATGGCCAATCAAAAGTTATCAAAACGGTGAGTTTTTGAGCATGCTGAAGGGGCGTTGGCAGGGGTCAAAGTTCACCTATTCGCCACAAAAAATAAAAGTGTTATATCTCCTACACAGAAACACACAGAGGCACCAAACTTTCTGTGATTAATCATCATCAGGTCTCCTATAATATCCAATGGTCAAATGATGACATCACTTAGGCCACACCCCCTGACAACAGGAAGTGTCATGTTTTGCTGTAAACGGTCGCTATGTTACCCCTCTGAGCTAATCAACATGAAACTGTGTCCACAGACAGAACACATGTTGTTGTGTTGTGGATTCCAGCCCCAAGTCGATTCGATGGAGCAGGAGAGCGTGGCGGCGTGGTGAAGTCACCTCAAACGCCGCTGCCATACGTTTGGCTCTGAATTCCACATTTTTGGGCCGAGCTGCATAAAACTCACTTGGATGCATCCTTATCCACCCCCCAACAGGAATCCATAACAAATTTTGGTGGGCGTGACCTAATGCCTCAACGGCGCCACTTAGCAATTTTCAAAGGACCCTTTGCTATTCACTTACTTCATCGTAGAGACATGAGATTTGGTACAGTGGTAGAGCTCACCAAGACGCTCAGAATTTACAATTAATGTCATAGTGTAAATATCACAGGAAGTCGGCCATTTTAGATTGAATGTCTGATTTTGACCCCATTTTTGACGTTTATAGCATTGGTATTTGATGGATCTCCTCCTAGAGATTTTTAGCGAGCGGCTTGAAACTCGGGCAGTCTGATCATAAGGCATGGCCAATTAAAAGTTATCAAAACGGTGAGTTTTTGAGCTTGTTGAAGGGGCATTAGCAAGGGTTAAAGTTCACCTACTCGCCACAAAAAATAAAACTGTTATATCTCCTACACAGAAACACACAGAGGCATCAAACTTTCAGTGATTGATCACCATCAGGTCTCCTATAATATCCAATGGTCAAATGATGACATTGCTTAGGCCACGCCCCCTGACAACAGGAAGTGTCATGTTTTGTTGTAAGCGGTCGCTATGTTACCCCTCTGAGCTAATCAACATGAAACTGTGTCCACAGACAGAACACATGTTGGTATGTTGTGGATTTCAGGCTCAACTGGATTGGATGGAGCAGGGGGGCGTGGCGGCGTGGCATATTCACCTCAAACGCTGCTGTCATACGTTTGGCTCTGAATTCCACAGTTTTGGGCCGAGCTGCTTAAAACTCATTTGGATGCATCCTTATCCACCCCCCAACAGGAATCCTTAACAAACTTTAGTGAGCAGGACTTAGTTTCTCTATAGCGCCACCAAGCAAATTTCAAAGGACCCTTTGGTATTCACTTACTTCATCGTAGAGTAATGAAATTTTGTACAGTTGTAGATCTCAGCAAGACGCTCAGAATTTACAATTAATGTCATACTGCAAGTATCACAGGAAGTAAGCCATTTTAGATTGAAATCTGAATTTTGATACCAAGTTGACATGTAAAGCATATGTATTTGATCATACTTGTCCAGCAGGGGGCAGCAAGAGACCACAAATAAACCCCAAAGGAATTTCTCTTGGTAAGTAAGTGATCTTAACTCTTTGGTTTCCTTGTATATTTAAGTTGAACAGATATACAAATCCTGCTTGAAAACTGACAAACTCTTGTTCAATACATTTCAGTTTTTATTTATATAGCGCCAAATCATGAAACATGTCATCAGGGGTGGATTGGGACAAAAAATTGGCCCTGGCATTTTGGATTAGACTGGCCCACCACATTTTTTTTGTGTACTGAATGTGTATACCAACTGTGCAATACCAACTGTGCAATACCTTGAAGTCAGGATAATGGAAATTAGTGAGTGGACACTTAAAATACTTCCAAAATCTTAATTTATTAACACTGTAAAATGTAAACTCCACCACAGCACAGCAATTATTCTTAGATCAGAGAGAGAGAGAGAGAGAAAGAGAGGTGTCACGGTCAATCACACATATTATCACGTTACATCATTATAAGAAGTTATTGTAAGTTGCTCATCAGATCTATTCAGTCTTCCAGATACTGTAGGGTAACATTGGACTAATGTGCACTCACTGTGTAAAAGAGGATGCCAATGACAAAATGAACCAGAGAAATGCCTCACTTGTCATCATGGAAAGAAAGAAAATATATAATAACATAATATAAATTTTGATTTACTCAGTCATTTGTAATAAGTATTTTATTTATCTAATTTCCTAATTTTTGATCATATTTTCTTTAAAATCGCAGACTTTTCGCTATTTTTCATGTAAATCCTTGGTGGCGCTTCATAGCGAAGCCGGTGAGGCCGCAGCGAGCTTGGCCTACCCTGGGATTGCGCAATCCCATGGTAACTGCGCTGACTTCCATTCTGTGAATGCATCTTCCTGTCTCTAGATCATAAATTCAATTGTTCAAACAGTTATGAACTGATTTTCCACAATTTAATATATGTGGATTACGAATTGTGTTTTGGTCATCAAACTGTGTGCAGATAACATGTTTTCGTGGTGCTGGCCGATCATAAACAGCAAAGAACTGGTTGTAGGTGAGGCCAGCAGTTCCTTGGCCACTAGGCAGGGGGCGCTCAAGGGGCACCGCTCGTGATCCCCAAATAGTAGAGTCAAAACAAGTTATTGATGTTTTATTAGCGAGTTTTGCTAAACAAGTAAAGCACTAAAAAGACTCTAAACATACAGCTGGAACAGGACTGATGAAGGAAGGCTTTCCTCCCTGGCAGTGAGCTCCACTGAGACTGAGAGACTTTTAAAACTGAAGAAGATAAAGAGAACTTTTACCGGAAAATGATGATATTTTTGTTCAGAAAGAGCGCCACAGGGACTTAAATTATAAGTAGAGGTAAGACAGCGATACTTATTCATGTTTTGTTTCTGTAATGAAATGTGCTTAATGTGGGTTATAGTTTTAGAATGTGTTACAAATGCAGAAATCCATCATAACTCATAAACTGTTACCAATCAAATGACAATTTTTTTCATCAAAGAACCAATATTTTTCCATGTATCTTGGTGAATTTATTTGGCTCAATCAGTCTCCTTCAGCACTTTGCAACGAGTCTACTCTGTAGAGTGTATATATTTGTAAATCTGACTCTGATGACGTCAGTGCCTCACCAGCTATGAACTCTACCGCACGTCACTGACTACAACCACAACCACCATATTTTACACCAGACACCGGAGCAGATGAAGGGCCTGCTGTTGGGAACATGTCAGTCAGTTTGACACATTTCGCAGCATCCGTTTGAAGAACTCGTTTCTTTTTTTCGTGCAGTTTCTCTGCGCCTCCCTTGCGTTTCTTATCCATTACTACTGTGAACACCGCTGCACAAAGTTCCACATGGAGCGTGAAGGTGTTTTTCTACTTTATGATTGGCCTAGCCCTTTAGACTGTCAGGGATGATAACCAATGGGCTGCAGTAGCCTGTGGTAAGGGCCGGATGATCGGAACAGACTCTTGCGCTGCTGATATTTTTCTTCATGCATTATGCAAATATAACGAGGCAGATATATAAAATAATAATAATATTAATAATAATAATACATATTATTAATATACATGTCGGGTCTGCCGGCCTGCATGTCATCTAAAGGCAGTTTACAATGTCAAAATCAATCAGATTATACATATTAAGTCAGATTATCCAGATTGGTAAAAGAAATTCCTATATAAGGGAACCAGTTGATTTCATCAAAGTCGTAACAAGCAGCATTGACTCCTGAAGAAGCGTAGAGCCACAGGGAGAGTCGTTTGCATTGTACATGGCTTTGCAGCAATCCCTCATACTGATCAAGCATGAAGTGACAGCAGAAGGAAAAACTCCCCATTAACAGGAAGGAAAAACCTCCAGCCGAACCGGGCTCAGTATGAACGGTAATCTGCCTTGACCGACTGGGGGTTACAAAAGAGAGAGAAGAGACACAACAAGACAGACAAAAAAGCACAGAAGCACACATTGATCCAGTAATGTGTTTTACATTAGATGGTAATAGCAGGTGATCTGTCTTCCCTGAATGATGTCACAGCTAACAGAACGCCAGACCAGGTGTACCTACTATGAAGAAAAAATAGAAAAAACAAAAAGGTAAAAGCTGAAATGACAACAGTCATGCAAAATTGAAGAACAATAGACCCTGATGTCCTCCAGCAGCCTAAGCCTATAGCAGCATAACTATAGAGGTAGCTCAGCGTAACATGAACCACTCTAACTATAATCTTTGTCAAAAAGGAAAGTCCCAAGAGCCAGCTTCTAGTGGAGGAGTTCAAGTATCTTGGGGTCTTGTTCACGAATGAGGGGAAGATGGAGCGGGAGATAGACAGGCGGATTGGTGCGACGTCTGCTGTGAAGCGTGCGCTGTACCGATCCGTTGTGGTGAAGAGAGAGCTGAGCCAAAAGGCCAAGCTCTCGATTTACCAGTCGATCTACGTTCCTACCCTCATCTATGGTCACGAGCTTTGGGTCGTGACCGAAAGAACGAAATCCCGGATACAAGCGGCCAAAATGAGTTTTCTCCATAGTGTGTCTGGGCTCTCCCTTAGAGATAGGGTGAGGAGCTCAGTCATCCGGGGAGGACTCAGAGTAGAGCCGCTGCTCCTCCACATTGAGAGGAGCCAGTTGAGGTGGATCGGGCATCTGGTTAGGATGCCTCCTGGACGCCTCCCTGATGAGGTGTTCTGGGCACGTCCCACCGGGAGGAGGCCCAGAGGAAGACCCAGGACACGCTGGAGAGACTATGCTGGCCTGGGAACGCTTTGGGATTCCCCCAGAGGAAGTGGCCCAAGTGGCTGGGGAGAGGAAGGTCTGGGGCTCCCTCTTGAAGCTGCCCCTGCGACCTGACCCCGGATAAGTGGAAGACGATGGATGGATGGAAAAAGGAAAGTTTTAGGATTAGTCTTAAAAGTAGACAGGGTGTCTGCGTCACGGACCAAAACTGGGAGTTTGTTCCACTGGAGAGGAGCCTGATAACTAAAGGATCTGCCTACCATTCTGGTTTTACAGACTTTAGGAACCACTAGCAGACCTGCTTTCTGAGAGTGAAGTGGTCTGTTAGAAATTACTAAAGTTTGTACACAACATACACATGTGGAATATTGCTAACGTGTTACTTTAGCAATTTTCCAATTGCCAAAGTGTTACTTTTACATTATTACTTTTGGGTGTGTATCCACCAATTTAACTGTCAAACTTTCATAAAAGCTGTCTTAATGCAAGAAACGAAACCCTTAAACACATGAAATAATTAACTTTAAATAACTAAAAAGGTTTTGTTAACTTTTCACATGAAGCTGGATTAACAGCTAGTAAGATACCTTTGATTAAGTTGGTATACTAATGTTTAAACCAGGGGTGTCAAACGTACGGCCTGCGGGCCGGATCTGGCCCGCCGAACGATTTAGTCCGGCCCGGTGGCCAAATGCATTTTTATTATTCAACGGCTGTGTCTCCTCGGTGCATCGACCGATCTGCACCACATTTTTTGTGAGTCGTGGGGGAGCGCTGCCCAACGCATACGTGTGTATTGCATGGTAGACGGGTGAGGAAAATGCATGACAGCTTCTGCGGTGGCTGGCGGCGGGAGGTGCGCGTACCCTAGCGGTGGCCCTTAGGCCAGAGCGGCGCTTGGCTGCGAGGGCCGATCATCACCGCTTGCGGTTTTAATTTTTATTCTATTTTTTAAATTTGTATTTATTTTTTTAGGGTGTATCTCGTCTCTCACCCAATGTCTACCTTGCTACGCTGCAGCCTGCACAAATGAGTGGGTAGACAATGGCTGAATGGATGGATGTTCAGAGTTTTGTCCAATCTAATCTTCTTTTATACGTTTATGGGTAAGTTCCTTTAATTTATTTTTATTTGTTTGAATAAATAAATCCCTCGTGACCCCATGAGGGATAAGCGAGTCAGAAAATGGATGGATGGATGGATGGATGGATGAATAAATAAATCAACAAATTCCCAACTAGAGGTGCAGCCTAGAGTGCTTAGGAAACAGTAGCCATATAACAAAAAGTCCAGTCCGTTTGGGGAGGTGTGAATGTGCGAATCAAACTCTGATTCACAAAGAAACGGATCTCTAGTTCCAATTTATGTGAACTAAATGCAGGAAGGGAACTGCAATGCAAGGCATTGTGGGTAAACAACTTGTTTACCCACAATGCCTTGTATTTGAAATACAAAACAATATGTATGTAGGAAGATAGCTGGGAGAAAGGACTTGTGAAACATGGAAGGAGGATGAGGTAAAACCTCTGATAGGCAGGCAAAAATATGTCAAAACTGCTTGTAAGTTCTTACAAGTACATAATTTTAAAACTAATTGGCATGAAAAGGGAGGTTCTTGGATTTACCGGTTCAGTAGACTATTGCAGCGCGATGGTGAAAATACTCCATCAACAATTCTTTCTGAAAAGAAATGTTATGCTTTGAAGAAGTGGCAGTTCAGGAGAAGAAAAGGACATGTTTCTTTAATATGTAGAACTGGGTGCCATTGTCAGCATTCTCAGTGCCAGAAGAAATAGAGCAGAAATACAGGAGAGAAAATACATAATTTAAAAGAGAGAGAGAGAAAATACTTAATTTAAAAAATGTGGTTCGTTTGATTGGACTGGACTGTGAAAGCAAAAACACCAAGCTGAAAAAAATTACTGGATCAATTTTAGCTCTCATCCTCAACTTGATGGGACAAAAGACCCATGAAACTGAGGATGACTTGTATTTGTTCTGGTGCCGCCCCAATTTTCCCTGCCGCCCTGGGCAGAAAGCCGTACCGTCATGTCAGAAACCACCTCATAATGTGTTTCATAAACAGCACGTATTTGTTTGTATATGGTGAAAAAGGCATTTACGCCGCAGTTATACCTGTGTTTGTTGCTAAGAAGTAAAAATGCACCATTGCATCCGTTGCACATAATGACTTCTCTTCTGTGTATCCTTTTTAATCATCTTAGTTTTTATTTTTATTTACACACATTATGGCAAGATTTTTTTGGAGAGTGCTCAAAACAAAAGTGATAAATGAGTGAAAAAACCCCCCCTCAAATTTCATTATATTTGAAACATGCATCAGAATTGGGACCGCCTTATGCAACACTGAACTAAGTCACCGTCAACAATCATTTTCATTCTTCTCAGTCTTTTAAGCTTTCTGTCGGATTTGTTCTAAGTCTCTGCCTCAACCGAAACTTCCTTGGCTTCTTCATCCTGGCTCGTCGTTGGACAATCTTCCGCTTCCTCATTTCCTTTTGCTTCTTTGCCCTCTTCTTGGTTCTCCTCTTGGTTCTCCATCTTCTCACAGTCAACACATGCTTCCTGTCCTGCTGTGTCATTGCCTTCCTCTTTCACGACTTCAGCCTTCTCTTCCTTTTCCTTCCTCTCCTTCTCTATTTTGGAGAGGCTGTGGCACAGGGACTGCACGTACGTGAACACACACATCGGGTCTGGGTGCTTGCCCATCATGAGCATGTCAGACACTTCCAGCAGAGGGCAGCAGTCAGCCAGGGACCTGCAGGACGGAGGCGACAGAAAGCATCTGATGAGTGATACCAATGACTTGTATTTTGGAAATACTTTGAATTTAAATGTGGTATTTTATGGTGAACATGAAGTAAGTCTTTACTCTGCTGTTTGGAAAGCCAAAGTGAAGTTCTCCTCCCTCTTGTCTGGTTTCAGAGAGCTGTAGTCAAAAGCTTCGGGAAAGAAGCGATGGATTAGAGCACAGAACGCCAGCCCATCACTCCAGGACGATGAGAAGTTTTCAATATTTACACCCTACAGGGATCAAAGAACAGTCCAGGTCATGCCCACTTTTCTACATTGCAGTGACAATAACAAATACAACCAGGAAGCTTTGGTTGCGTTTCAACATGATGCAATTGCCTCATATTTGCGCGTCTTGTTGCGGCACCACTGAAGAATCTTCTGCTTGATTGAAGCTCCTGTTGCCGCAGCCGTAGAGGACTTCTGAATTTTGAAATTGCGAGCTATCGGTGTCCTACAAGCAAGAAAAAAAGCCTTTGTGGAGACCTATTTTAATATAAACGTTTATATATCTGTTGGTTGTTACTCACTCTGGTGCACCTTGCTGGAACTTGGCAATAATATCAGTTCTATTGGATGCTCTAATGGAGCGTGCAGAGGGCCTTGGTCGAGAGATGGAGGAGGAGGGAGGGCCCCCCTTTCTCTTGGGCTTCGCTTGTTTTTCTGTCTCCTTTACCTTTCTATTTTCGGTCACCTCTTTGTCCCGCTCAGTTTCTTTTGCTTTGTTGTTTTTAACATCTTCTCCTTGATTCTCTACCTTTCTTCCCTCCCCCTCCTTGACGTTCCCATTTTCTCGATTCTGCATCTCATTCCCCTGCTCCTCTCTCTTGTCGTCTTCCTCCACATCTTCTGTCCCATCGCGTTCCTCTCTTGTCTCATCGGCTCCCTTCACGTCATCGACTGCTGATGCGGTCTCTTTATCTTGTCCTGCCTCTTCAGCAGGTTCCGAGACGTTTTGCGTCTCGTTTGTATCTTCGGCGCTGGCTTTATCTTGGGCTTTTTCTGCCTCCTCGCTCTCTGCAACATCAGTTACCCTCTGACCTTCTGCTGTGTTCTCTGAGTCTTTACACACATCCAGCCCTGGCTCATCTGGCTGGACAAGAAGAGAAGGAAGACTGTATTATGTCCACGCAAATGTCATTATTTTGGGCTTTCAATTGTTTCTTTATTTAAACGGGTTATTTGTCTCGATAATACAGCAAACAACTTTGATCATTAAAAAAAAGAAGTTGATGCAGAGCTTCAAATTTATGCCGAATGTTGTGATTCCATTAAAGGTCAAAGTTATGCCTATGAAGTCAAATATATAATTAAAATATGAACCACATTATGTTGCTGAGAGCCTACACCCTTATTCTACCTGCCAACAGGCTTCTGGCATAGTTCTGACTGAATATTTGAGTACTTTTATTGGTTGTATTGCTAGAGCCTGTCTAAATGGGCATTTGCAGGTACTATTCCATTTGTAGGCATATCCCATTAATCTTAAATATGGTGGTTGGTTTGCTAATTTTCTTCCAAAAAACTGTTCTTGTGTTTGGGATCATTTTGCTGTTGAAACACCCAAATGTGTCGATGTTTTAACTGTTGATTTCAGATCAATTTGAAGAATCTAGTAGGGGTCCTTGCTATTCATCACTCTATGCACCAATGCACCACTGGCACTGGAACAGAACCTCTGTACGATGGCATTGGTGCAGGGCTTAACAGCTCATCCAGTGTTTTTTAGGTGTAAAAGCCTCTCCCCCAAAACATTTGTCTTGTAATAATGGCAGCATAGCCCGACCCTCGTCCCCTCTGACCATAAACCTATTTTTGAGAAGACATCAGGCTTCTCCATGTGGGTAGCTGAATATTTCAGCTGATCTCCATAGGTTCTATTTTGACAGCCCAAAGAAAGAAGAAGGCACTTCTTTCTAAGCTGGAACCCCCTCAGCTCATAGTGATCTTCAATGTGCTTCAATGTTGGCAGAGACAACGATATTTCAACTTTTTCCAAGTTGGTATAGGTTCTTCTTGGACATGCTAACTGATTTAATTTCCTCTGAGGGTGACAGTTGGGGTCAGATGTTTGAATCTTTTTATTTTTTTGTTAAATTGGTTTATTTTTCATATTTTTCATGGATCCAGTAAAATAGAGTTTTTAAATATATTATGAGAGGCTGAAACAAAAGTTCTTAAAGATCCCGTGTAAAATTGTTGTGTTGATATACATGGAAACAGTTGTTTACTACTCATATTTGTGCCTTTTTCAGAGAATAAATAAAAGGACGAGCCAAACCTTTTGCAAAGAACTGATCATTAATGGGGTACAACGCTTTGTCTACTTAAAAGGCCCATTTATTTTCACTGGATTGAAACACAAAATAGGATTATGTTTTTTGATTAATCTTTTATAGTATCTAATCATTTCCCATGCAGCACTGGTTTTCATTGAGACACAAATGGTTTTAAACCACTTCACAAAATACACCAACTAGTATTATGAAACTATATTGCTTTAAATGAAAGTACATATCTAAAGATAAATTAAAACCTGAGAAAATTCATCACAAGTTGTGTTTAACTGCTGCATTATTTGAATCTTAATCTTGTTTTCCCTTGTTTATAAATGACCTACTGCCATAACAGCCATGCTGGGTCAGTTCTCCCAGCACTGAGTCATCAGCAAGAATAGGAAGCTCCTCGGAGGGAGCACGCTCAGTGTGCATCACTATATAACTTGAGTCATTCTTCATTTGGAGTAAGAACAGGTGTAACATGACATATGCAGCCAGAATCACGGATACACAACACCTGCTGTGGCCACAAATGCACCAGTTGTGCAAACCCAGCCGTCTATAATGCTAATCACAGAGTTTGTTCTACGTAAACTTTCATACTAGAAATAACGATGATACACAAAAAAAGTTAAACACAGACCTTGGTGGTGGTGGTGTCTGACTGGCAGCTCATTTCTTTCTCCTGGTTTGGTGATCCTCCATTCATGATGGCCAAATTAAGGCAATTTGTTGATTCTTTCAAGCCTGTCAAAGCGGCACAGTGACCTTTACCTTCCTCTAAAAATATTAAATCCAATAAGAAACTGTTCAGAATGGACATCCAAGTTTCTGCCTCTCAGACAACACTGTCCTGTATTCAAGATGCGTCCCTGTGTTTGTGGTTATCTGCCCTCACCCCCTGCTTTGTGAGGGTTCCTATGCTTTATCTGACCTTTTGAACAACACGTGTTCCCAAAATAGAGCCGGCACTACTCAGACCTGACAGCT
The DNA here is from genome assembly GCA_037039145.1 of Fundulus diaphanus. NCBI lineage: Eukaryota > Metazoa > Chordata > Actinopteri > Cyprinodontiformes > Fundulidae > Fundulus > Fundulus diaphanus. The sequence continues at coordinate 36,837,833 of CM073125.1, forward strand.
GCCTCTGCTGTGGAAACCACAAATGTACACATATCCATGTGAGTGGCAGAAAGAAATCTGTTTAAAGTTCCCTTTAAGCATATACTGGTGCTTCTACTCAGGGCTGCATTGACAGGTTGTCCCAATGCTTCCCACAAATTAAACATTTGGTGAAAAGCACATCAGCATACTGCAAATTAATGCATAACCAGGAATTTGAGATGGAATCTAAAATATTTAGATCACCGTTGACAAAATACTCAAACCCTGGAGACAGTTGCAAAAAAAAAAAAAATTTGAACAGGTTTTCATGAAGCGCCAAATTACAATCCAGCATGACACCGATTTTCAAAAGATTCCTTCTTTGCATCATTGAGTCAAGGACTCTTAAATTTGACTGTTTGCACATCTCCCATTTATAATTTTAGGGCACAGAGAACAGAAGAGTTTTAAAAGCAGCTATAGGTTATTCCCCCTTAAAGGAGCCATGACAAATTTCATTTGAGGTTTTGGTGGTATAACATGGAAAACATTGAAGAACCTGCTCAGGGGTGGTCAGCCTCGTCCAAAAACGGTCATCGGAAAACTGGTTTTCTAAACGATTCATATTCTCAATCAGCACACCAAAACCGTACCGCTGCTGTGCTACCAAGTCTTGGTAGCAAATAGAATAAGTTTATCATAGAATAAGTTTATCGCAGTCAGGATCAGACTTGGGATATATGATAAATGGGTTCCCCATTAGATCGTAGCATCAAAGGCAACTATACTAGACCAGAGTGACAACAAAACAAAGTTATTGTAGTAGGAACTTCTAGAAGAAGGCATGAACTATGTGCTGAAAAGTAACCCACATACCTGGGGAGTCAAAAATCATTGAACAAGTTTCCTTGTACTAGGGACATTTAAAATCACCTCCAAGATCAGCTAACCACTAAAGCTTCAGGTAGTTTGAACATGAAGCAAATAGGTCACTTAAAAGGATGACACATTAAGTTGTTGATGAACGATTTATTAAAAAGACATTGACAACTCCATCTGAAAGAGAAAAGCCCATTTAAAATCCAATAACAACATTTATCAAGTGCAGTTCCAGAGCTAAACCCACCTAGACAGCTTTCAGACATCTAGGGAGCACCTGGGTAGACCTTCTGCTGCCCAGTTCCAGGGTTCTGGGGTGTTTGTGGACCATCAGAATCATGTTCTTTCAGATAGTGGGTGGTCTGGTAGTAGTCTTTGCCCTTCTCATGATCCCTGCTGAAGGTAGTGTAGGTGCCAGGAGGGTACAGACCATACAGGAGGCTGTAGTCAAAATCAGGGTAAGGATAGGGAAAGGGGTATGGAAGAGGATAGAGAGGCTGGTAGCCCCACAAGCCACCCACACCATGACCAGGCAGAGCTACAGCTGGAAGAGGCTGGCCAGGACCCATAGGGTAAGCTGGGTAACCAAACTCCTCCGTCTGCTGCTGGTAGTTTCCAAGTTCAGCTTCCTTCACAACATTGGAAGTCTCTCCAGACTGGAGAACAGGTCCAGGAGGTGGGAGTGGTGGGAGAAGGGCACTAGAACCCTGGACATCTGTTCCAGATTCCTCAAAGGATTGAGGAGCCTTAATCCACTTGGCTTCTGGAGGGGGATGGACAAAGGATTTAAATTAGTAATCGTTTCATCGCAATTGTGAAAGAGTCAGCCATGACACTTCGCTGAACCATGTTTGAGACTAGTTACCTGGAACAGAGGACTGAGCAGCTCCTGCTTGAGAGCTAGCAGGATAATGTGGCACATAGGGACCAGTACCATATCCTGGAGGAACAGAACCAACAAACACTGGCTCTTTCTGCACAAACTGGGGATGGGTCAGACTGGGGTCTTGCCTGAAAACACCAGCAGGAACATTGTAGGACACAGGTGCAGTGTAGCCAGGAGCTGCTCTCCTGTGAGAGGCAACATTACCCCCTGTATTGGTGTCACTGCTGCTCTGGTGTTGGCCTTTTGTACCTGTTGTAGAGGAACAAGTTTCATAAAAGGTGGGCTTTAGACATCTCACATGAAAAGTGGACAATAACATACCTTTGACAGGAACACCATTAGCATCCAGAATAAGCAAGGCAAAGAGGGAAACCCTGAAAATATGGATACAATGCAAATCATCAATAAACATTTTACAGGGAAAAAAAATGACACCACAGAAATGTAAACAACATGTTCCATACCCTAGGAGGACCTGACGAGACAGCATGTTGCAGATCAGCAGTGAAAACCATGACAGCATGAGGACTAATAAATGTTGCCAGAGACCAGCTCTGCCCAATCAGAGTTTAATGAGATAACAACACACAGCTGGTGAAGAGTGATTTTTCAAGAAACAAAGATGAAGCCTCAGCTTTCAGACGGCACAGTTTTGTTTTATTTTGACCTTGTAAAGTATTATGTCAAAGTTTCCATATGAAAAGCCTTTTGATTGGTTTATGCAACATTTGAATTGTCTGGGATTTGGTAATTTGTTACTTTAACCCTCAAATTGCAAGAATTTATTTCATGCATTGAGATTGCGCACAGCGCCCAAATAAGGTCAGCATGAAGAAAAAGCATGGAAATAGCCATAAATAGTTTAACGACTAGTCTCCTCAAAATTAAACTCATGGCCATTTGTACTTAAGTGCATGAAAAGGAATAAATCAATCACAGAGCTGTCTTTTGGTATAGGCTACACAGGCTGCTGCTTGGTGCACCAACTTCTAAAATATTAAAAAGTAATAATAAAAAGAAATGATGAAAAAAAGGAAAATAAATAGTGGACATAACAATATGCAGCCGTGATTGCTGTCATGTTGTTGTGGTCTGTAAAGAGCATAAAAATTTCAGAAAATGCAAACAAGCACCAGTTAACACATAAAAAGGTGGTTGTTGGGTTGTAAACAATTATGTAATGTTTACTAAAGAAAAGAACATTTAACCCAATAAATACCTTTTTCATATGTTAACTGGAAATGAAACGTTAACAAATTGGAAAATTGCCCTGGTTTACATTTTTTTAGTGAATGGTGAAACGGTTTTACTCTGTTGTTGCCTTTTAACACCACATGTATTGCATCCCCTTATTTTATGCAATCCAGGTCATTAATGAACATCAATGAACAGGACCATTTACTGCAGCTCCAAGTTTTGCTTACAGCTCAGCTGATGCGTCGTTAACCCCGGATGTTTCCTGAACAGCTCAATCAGAAGTACATGTCTGTTAAAAAGATGCCTTAAGCCCCAAATTGACATTGGATTTTTTTAAATTTAAAAACATATCAGATTTGTTTCTATTGTATTCAACATAATCACTACCCACTCCACCATAACCAAACAGTGAGTTAAAAGAAAATGGTTATTTGCGCCCACTTCACACGGCCAGGGACGGACCAGCTCAGAGGGGGAGCCTGGTGCATGTGTCTGCACAGGGACAGATGGAAGAAGAGCTGTGTAACCCAGCTTTGTGAGCTACTAGCTAGATTTGCATCCTGCTGTGAAATCATCTGATCCTTTAGCGTAGTCAAAATCAAAGCATTTAATCCTAAAGTAGCTAAACACCTTAAAATGTTCTTCAGATCACCACATTGGATCTCATTTCAGCAGATGGTCCAATTCTACATGTTGACAGAAATTATATATTGCTCAGTAAACTAGGAAAATATAACATCTACTGGTGCCAGTAAGACATAGTAAGTGCAAAAGTAAGATGTATGTGCAAATTCCCAGTTATACGGGTCATCGCAACAATGTTGCAAAAGCAACAGCAAACAGGCTTCCCTCTTTTTCATATCTTGGTTGGGTTTCAGCCCTGGGTTGTTTGGAGATGCAGTTTTAACAAGAGTACCATTAACTGCAATAGTTTGTTTTTGTTACATATAATATATGAACTAAAGAAGGGAAAAATACTACTCAAGGTAATCCATGCTTAGCATTTTATATACAGTTCTTATCTGAAATATTAATACTCAAAAAAGATGAGTTCGAGGAAACTCCAGGCTGAGGGTCTATATTTTAAATCCTACAATTTAACACCTTTTTCTCCACAGATATTTTAGTAGTAAAGATTGCATGGTTCATGTGCTTAGTGGAGAACAGCAGACTGTGTCTGGAAATCTTTCACTGTGTTTGGCTGGTTAAAAAAAAAAAGTAGGAAGATATTAAGAGAAAAGCTTGACCAACGTTCACCCTCATTTTGCTTGTTTTATGGTCCGCTTAAATCTGAGAAATAGAATTAAATATATCTAGCCCTTTCTCAGCACTATCAAGGACCTACTATTATCTGACAATGCCTCAGCTCTGGCTCACCTGACTTAATAATAATAATAATAATAATAATAATAATAATAATAATAATAATAATAAATTGTATTTGTATACCCTCGGGACCCCACAACGGATAGACATGTTAGAAGATGGATGGATGTATTTGTGTAACACACTTTAAAATCTTGCGACTTCTCAAAGTACTTCACAGTTCTACAATAAACAAGGTTTAAAACCATCTAGAATAACAAATTCTAAAATAATTAAGTTATTCACATAGCAAATCTAAAATAATAGTAATAAAATATAATACAAATTGTAGTTAAAAACGAGGAAATCATAGGGGAAGTCTTATTTGTTGAAAGCAGCATAAAACAAATGAGGCTAATGTTGAAAGTTGTAAGAGATTCTGCCATCCTGACTGATTCAGGCAACTGATTCCACAGCTGAGGCCCCAGGGAGGACAAGGGATGGTCACCCATGGATGATACCCTTGTACAGGGGACAATGAGGAGATTCTGGGTGCCAGATCTGAGTGACTGAGATGCAGTTTGAGAAAAAACAAGGACCTGGAGGTAGGTTGGGCCAGTGTGGTTGACAGTCTTGTAGACCAGCAGGAGTAACTTAAAGGTTATTCGCTGGTTTACAGGGAGCCAGAGGGGGTAATGGAGGACTGGGGTGATATGGATGGATTTCTGGGTTTTGGTGAGGATGCAGGCAGCACTGTTCTGGACATACTGGAGCTTGTGGATGGATTTGGAGAGGAGACGAGCTAGTAGGGAGTTACAGTAGTCGAGGCAAGATGTGATGAAGCCGTGGACCAGTCTTTGAGCATCCGGTTGGGAGAGTGAGGGTTTGACTTTAGCAATGTTCCTCAGATGGTAGATAGGTCTGGCAAACTGATTTAATATGAGCAGTAAGTGTAACAGATAAGTGGAGCATAAAAGCTAAATGCTGCTTCATCATGTTTGGTTCTGGGTATGCAGAGTGGATTTGAACCAGAAGACTTTAGTGGTCTGGAGGGTTGATAGACTGATAACAAGTCTGATGTATTTAGGTGCTAAGCCATTCTGTGAGCAATAGACTAACCAGTGGTGTTTCTGGCATAAGTAGGGCACAAAAACTAAACGGGCATTTTCAGCAACTCATTTTTGTGATTAATACAACCTGATTTTGATCAATTATAAATGATAATATAAATAAATCTTCACTAATGTTAATTTATTAAACAGAAAAGATTCCCATCAATCCTTCAGTGAGCTAGCGAGGACAACCATCACTAGATTGTTGCACACTTCCAGCAGAACGTAAACATAACGTGTGCATTTCCAGTATTTTGATTTGACAATCCGAGCTTGAGGCCATATAATTTGTGCTCCCCACTGTCTACTTTGAGTGTATTGGGCATGCACACTGCGATTTCAGATATTCGTTATTTAAACAAACGTTGGTGGCCCGGCCCCAATATCAAGGCACCTCAGAGGATTTAACCTACTGAGCTTGTCAGTTTTCTGGCAGACTTGGATATATATAGACAAATGTTTATAATAATTTTATTGGATTTCAGGGATAACCTACTGGGTCCGGGGGCCTGGTACACCTTTCCCCTTTGGGGTGCCGGTGCCCGGACCTGGGATTATTGGATGTGTTATGTGCAAATGTGTGTACGGAGTCGTCTTTTTTTTTTTTTTTTTTTGGAAAGTCTGTGCGTTGTGAGTGGGGCACTAGGGTGGGAAGGTGTGAATGAGACTGTGTGTGGCCCCCCGGGGCTCGGTTGGGGCTCCCGCCGGGGGGCGGGGCGCTCCTGGTGTCTGGGGCCCATGGCCGGTTCCACTTCAGCGTAGCTGGCTGCCGGTGGAGCCCATGGGCTCGCCCCCGCGGCTCCTGGGAGGCTTCGGCATTGCAGCGGCTGGGGGATTTCCTCGGGGCCGTCTCTCCTCTTCCCTTGGTGGGGGGGGGGGGGTGGGGGGGGGCAGATTTCCTGTGTTGGCTGCTCTTGGGCGCCCTTGCTTTGGGGGTCCCTTTGGGTGTCTGGGGTTTTGGGTCCCCCGGCACCTGCCTCGGTGCTCTGGGGAGACGGGTCTTTGGCTCTTCACAACCACTACTGAGCATTTTTCTTTTGGATAAACTTTACATACTGTTACGGCCCCTGGCCTCTTGAGGCTGTGCAGGCTTGTGTGCTATGCAGATTCAGCTGTGACAGAACATCTACCTGATTGGCTGCCGGAACTGCAGAGGAGCTGCAACCTCATTGGACCAGCAGAGGACTGCCACGCCAATCAGAAGCTGATAGGGCTCACCTGCACCACTATAAAAGACCCTTGGACTCATTCCTTCAGGGCGACAGGCTGTCGTCTAAACTGCTTCCTACTAGCTGCCGGCGACAGCTAGTAGGAAGCAGTTTAGTTAAGCTGTTCCCCCACACCCTCGCTGTTTTCAATTGTTTTGGGCCATTCTAATTAGTTGTGCTTGGTGGTTTGGTTAAGTACTTTGGAAACCATGTTTAGATTAACTTTGTACCAGCTAGAAGTTTGTGTTTGGGAAGCTTGGTGTTTCCTAGTGATGGTGAGATGAAGCCTCAATCAGGCAACCGAATAACCAACACACGAACACAAATTGCCTCCGCCAATCATGTCGTACCAGCAACTGCAAAAAACAGTTATTCAATAATTGCATGAATTGTAAATCCAACATTGTGTGGGTGCTAAAACGTTCTTATTCTCAGGCAGCCTTGAAGCATTTTTAAGTTGATCGGCAAAAAAATTAACCGGCAGCAACAACAAATGGGTCTTATCTTTTATACGTGGTACCGCAATGGGCTTCTCTTGAATTGAGTAATTTTGAGCAATGCTTTTTTTTTGTGCAATGTTCTTTCAAATCATTGAGTTGTGGTCTGATTCTTTTTATTACAATATTTCCAAGAAGATTTTGAGTCATCTGGATTAGCCTCCCATTTTCTGTACATACCATCCATCCATGATTATCACTGATAGATGCTGTCAAGCTTCAAAAGGTTCTCTACACTTCACAATAAATGACCTAATGATACAGTCCAAGGACGCAACGTTTTGTTGAAATGTGTACGTTTTTCCCTTTTCTGCCAGAAAATGACAACTATTTTGACAGGGTTTTCCCGTGAAGACGTTCTAAAAACTCGCCCAAATTATGTGAAAACAGCCCAGATTTGACTAGACCCACACAAAACTATTTTATCCAGCACGACGCTTTCAGAAAACGTCCAATTGGGGGAAAAATCCGTCCAACCTGGCAACAATGGGAGCGAAGCCTTATTGACCCTCCCACAGTTTCAGTGGTGGGCCAATCACAGCTTGCAAACCGGCCCCAGCGTTCGTCAACAGTGACGCCATATTGAGAGTGGCACTTTTTTTGTTTGTGGAAAAAAAATCATGTTGCTTGTCGTTCATACGTAAATCCTTTTTCCTAATCTCAGTAGCCTCTTTAGGCAAGTCCTCGTTCTCTTGTTTCAGCAACTCTGCTTGAGCCCTAAACTCATCAGTCTGCCTCTCTAAATCTTTGTGACTATTCTCTTGGTTCACAGTTTCCCTTAGAATTGCCATTTCCCTCTCCTTCTGAGACAGCTTGAAGTTAAGCTGTTTGACTTCAGTCTTCAAGGCAATGTTCTGTGATTTAAGGGAGTCACTTAACTCAGTCTGCGTTTTACTCTCCTGTTCAAAACTCCTCACTGTTTCCCAAGCATTTTGGAGATTATTTGCTTTTTGTTGGAGTTCCTCATCTTTGTGTTCCAAAGCTTGTTTGCTGTCGGCCAATTGTTTGTTGATTTCGATCACTTTTTCACGCAAGTACTTTTGTTCTTGTTGCCTCAACTCTGCTTGAGCCCTAAACTCATCAGTCTGCCTCTGTAAATCTATGACCCTAGTCAGAAAGCTTTGAAAATTCTGGGTCTCTTGGTTCACAGTTTCCCTTAGAATTGCCATTTCCCTCTCCTTCTGAGACAGCTTGCAGTTAAGCGTTTTGACTTCAGTCTTCAAGGCAATGTTCTGTGATTTAAGGGAGTCACTTAACTCAGTCTGCGTTTTACTCTCCTGTTCAAAACTCCTCACTGTTTCCCAAGCATTTTGGAGATCATTTGATTTTTGTTTGAGTTCCTCATCTTTGTGTTCCAAAACTTGTTTGCTGTTGGCCAATTGTGTGTTGATTTCGGGCACTTTTTCACGCAAGTCCTTGTTGTCTTGTTGCGTCAACTCTGCTTGAGCCCTAAACTCATCAGTCTGCCTCTGTAAATCTTTAACAATAGCCTGAACCCTCTGGGTCGTTTGATTCTGAGTTTCCTTTTGATTTGCCATTTCCCTCTCCTTCTGAGACAGCTTGGAATTAAGCGTTTTGACTTCAGTCTTTAAGGCTTTGATCTTTGATTTAAGGAAGTCACTTAACTCAGTCTGCGCTTTACTCTCCTGTTCAAAACTCCTCACTGTTTCCCAAGCATTTTGGAGATCATTTGCTTTTTGTTTAAGTCTTTAAGGCTTTGATCTTTGATTCGAGAACTGTATTTATCTCACTCTGTTTTTCATTCTCATGCTTGAAACTACTCACTTGTTCCTCAGCATTTTGGAGATACTGGGCTTGTTGTTGAAGTTGCTGATCTTTTTGCTCCAGGTGTTCCCGGAGCTCCTGAGTTTCTAGTATCAATGAAGTTTTCACTGACTCCAAGTCCTGCACTGCAACTGTCAGCTCCTGGTTTTTAAGGTGTACGTTCTCATATTCTGTATCAAATGAAGTAACCTCTGTTTTGAGAGCATCATTCTGATCAGAAAGCGTCTCATTTTGTGCTCTTATTATCCTTTTTCTGGAACGCATCAATGTTCGTCGAATGCTTTCTAAAACCTTTTCCGTTTTTCCACAGACTTTCCGTACTATTCATCAAGTGACTATTTAATTTAAATTTATTTTTTGTTTGTTTACTTTTAAGCTTTTTCATAGACAAGTAGTCACTACAATCAAGAAAAAAAAATGGAACAGAAAAACAAAAATGGTCCCATAACAAATTTTCTTCCGCTGAGCAAGAAGTGGATCTAGTGGGAGAAGGAGGGACCTGTCGGACCGGTCTATTGCCTCCCCTGTCCCTTGATCCGATCAACCATTTCGAAACTGCCCTCTCCACATGATTCCTGGTGACCTCGCCAGGTGTTCTTCTTTAAAGCACCTGCAGGAAATATATGTTATGGTCACTATGGTCACAATAAATGAGTATAAATTTCTCTCGACAAAAGTTACTATATTACAGTTATTATTATTATCCATCATGCACTTACCAAATATGACTTCAAACAGCTTTAAAGTCCTGAATTCCCGCTTTCCATTCCGGCCCACAAAGTTATATTGTCTTGACAGGTCATGGTCCACGATGAAGACCATCACGCGTCGTGTAGCCTCTAGTGATGGGTTTGGCAACACCGATGCGTCGGCGCATGTGTCGAGCTCATAGAGCAAAACCCTTGTCGATGCGCGTATCGACACGGGAAAGTCACGTGACCGATACAGGAACTGTTTCGAACTGACTGACGCGCCAAACTGTTTCTGTTCCCTCTAAGCTGCACGCGTGTGCATTCGCGCACAGCAGCGCGCACAGCAAAGCTATGCTGCGCAGTAAATAAAAACCAAGTTGTACTGTAAACAAAATAACGGTTAATAATGGTTAATTTTTAACCATTTTGCAACTCTGGTGTGATGGTGTACCACAGTCTCGCTCTGTGAGCGCCAGGTGCTGATCGGAGCGCACCACTGATGGATGAGTTGGGCAGACGCCTTTATGGTTGGGTGGGTTGCTCTGTGCGTCTTTGTTCTGAGCGCCGTTTCAGAAAAAAACGGCTGATCTACCCTTAGTAGAAAGCTGCTACTCTGAGTAGTTCTTCCTCCCTTTGTCATACTCAGCATTTCCGATTTCAGAACAGATTGAAAAGACATGGCAGCAAAGAATTTGTAAAAAAAAAAAAAGCCAGTCCACAAGCATCCTCGTTCACAACATGTTTACTTAGAGGTTATTATATTATGATACAAGTTCACATTATTTATTGACTGTATCTAAAAATAAATCAAATATATGTTTAATTCAAATGAAAATATAATATAATACAATGCAACATACAATGATTTAAATTGTATTGTGTATACTTGGTCATCAAATCAGTGTCAGTTAACTCTGTCAACCAGGTTACCTGTAGGGATTTTTAAGGTCCAGCAGGTGTCAGTATTCAGTGACACAGTATCAATACAGTTTGGCAATGTGTCGAAACGCTTCATGACGCCTCATCGACCCATCACTAGTAGCCTCATCCACAGCGCTCCCTCCAATGTCTGCCACTGCTGTGACCTAAGGGGGAACAAAGTCAGTACAAAGTTAAATCATTTTTAATTTTTTTGAAGCTTTTAATGGCTCGCTTTTATTGACAGTAGACTGACAGGAAAGGGAGAGACATGCGGCAAAGGAGCGCACCCCCAGCTAAATCATTTTTATAGCCACTGGAGTAAACCTGACAAAAAGACAAACTCTGGATCTAGATTATGTTCATTGTTGATTAATCTATCGATATAGATTAATGTATAATTGTTGATTATTTCAACAATTAATCAATTGGTTGCTATAATAATAAAATGTTAAAACATTTTGAAATATGTTGGTGCTTCCCAAATCTCTTGTTCTGTACACAAAACAAAGAGATACTCGGTTTATGGCCATGAATGAACAAAGAAGACCGAGATATTCTTATTTATGAAGCTGAAATCATAGAATTAGGACTTTTTTGCTTTAAGAAAACTATAGTTGCCAATTAATTGAATTATTGATTACTGTTCAATTTATTGATGATTTGTTGCAGCTCAGATCAGATCAGATCTACTGCCAGCCCCCCAATAAAACTGAATGAAATTTCACACTAGCCTAGACTTTACATACATACCAGTTCAGACATGAAGCTTTGGTCAGACAGTTTTTCCTCCATTACTTCGACCCCCCTAACTGTCTTTAGGGGGAAACCATCTGGGATGAAAGAAAGGGTGTCGCCACTGTTGCCACACTGTGCCATGGTTTGTAGCATCCTTCTAGTAACTCGATTGTCTTCTTTGAGTTCCTCAAGGACTGTCAGGATGCGAACAAGGATGTTGTCCCTTATTTGCATTTGCGGGGCTTCGGTTGGTGACATGGCTGACCTAAGGAGGAGTACAAGCATTGTAGACCAGTTGGATAGAGGCAAAGGAGATGTCAGCACAGACACTTCAATCAGACAATTAAACGGGCCGATTGAAAAATACATATTCTAATCAGTTTCACTCGCATCACTGTGTGTCAGGATTGGAGGCAGTAGAGGTGTCGGGGCAGACCAGAGGGTGGCTGGAGGCAGAAGAGGTGTAGGGTTATCATCATCTTCTTCCTCGCTGGACAGAATCACTCTCCTAGACCTTTAAAATATACCAGCACAATCAGATAATTCATTTGTTACAGTTAAGTGAATTGAAGTGTTTTAAAAGTAGTTGGGTACGGAATACTAAAACAATATAGTTTGTACAACAGGTGACATAGTTGTGCATATAATCATACAATGTAGACATCAGTGTTTCCATAGACTGTCAGTGTGTGGTGCTGGGAGACGACACTAACATACATGCATAATCCAAAAAGCCTTACCTCTTTTTGCGCTTCCCCCTTCCCATGTTCTCCGCAGAGTCAGACACAGTCGGGACATCTGTGTTCTGTTCAAACTAAACCAATTTTATACGGGCTATCTCGTATGTTGCTGTCTGAGAGATACAAAAGAGTTACAATTACTTTCATTTCAGAGAACAAATTCTAACCAAATCAATGGTGAGCTCATCATGTCGCATCATATAATACATTAATTAAGAAAGATGGTTACACTACCTGCTTTTCTCTTGACAATCAACTTGTAGGTTACCCAGTCAGAGTGTGGGTCCTGTTGCTCTATGACCGCCTTTGCAATGTTAACTTTTGCTGGTGGCCAGTAGCATTCATCCTCCTCAGGCCCGATAAACCATTTGGTCGGAATCACTGCCAATCCTCCACCATTATCAAAATCAACAATTGCAAAAGGCAACATGCTTAAAGAAAAAAAAATACACATCAATAGAAATTCATACATGCATAACAACAAATAAAAAAAACACATAGGTAGCACACTAGTGCAGGAGTGGCAATGCCACATATCCAGTCTTGTGTGGTAACAGAACCATTTTTGTTTTTAAGTCCTCCACAGGTAGTAGCTGCAAGTGTTCAGATAAATTGAAGACAAAAAGAATTCCAATAAGTGAGGAGTCCATTGGATCGGTGAAAAACGTTTGGGCGTTTTCAAAGGAATTACACAGTACTTTAACGGTTCCGGAATGTGACAATATGTTTTGCACAATAACAACATTTCCCCAAACAGAAAAACAGTTATTGCCACGAGAAGAGGAGATCAGCGTCTGTCCATCATTGTAAGATCTATACTGTTCTCAAGTACCAACTGAATTAATCATTGGTCCAGAAAAGTGTAGCCGTTTCAGTGGGATAAACACTGGTGTGGACTTTTTGCTTGCCACTTTCTGCTTCTCATGGATGCACCTGACGAGTTGGTGGACAGGGTTTTGTGGTCAACGGACAAGTCTTTTCAGTTTACCTTAAAATGTCTCAAAGGGTTTTGCTTTTCGAGCATAAGCAAATGTTCCTCCAATGTTTTCCTCCTTTTTGTTCTTGCTGAAGTCTCCATTATTTCTAAAAAAAAAAAAAAAAAGGAAATGTTTTAGCTTTCAACTGTGATAACAAACACAGGAGATAACAAACTCCAACCAACAACTGCAAATCATTTGGTTAGAAAATTTGTTTCTGTGGTTAATCACAGATCTAAGTCCATGTAAAATGAAGCTAGATTTGTTTTGAGTTTATCGCATCACAGATTATAAGGCGGAGGGATTTCAGCTGGTTATATGCACTGCATCGTCACTTATTTAAGAGTCAAAAAGCGACTTCACTTTCAGAAACAAACCCAAAGAACAGCAACCCGCAAATAGAAAAAAAAAAAAAACTTAAAGTCGTATGAAATAATTAGGCTTGGAAACACTGGAACTACTGCGTCGAGGCGAAAGGAAAAAAGTCCAGCGCGGCGAGGGAAAAAAACATCAGTGCCATTAACGCGTGTTAAAAACAGTCGGCGTTGTGGTCTACTCGTGGCAGTCAAATACCGACTGCCAAAAAAAAAAAAATACACTAAACAGCCCAAGCAGCTAAGGTCTAATAGTGTAAGTCCAGCTTTGATTCCCTTAAGACGGTAGAATGTGCCGCAGAGCCGAAGCTCGGAGCCGACGGCGGTAGCAGTTGCGGTCGTGGTCACCTAAAACTGTGGCTTTTTTTTGTTGCTGCTGTTATTACTCTCAAACCCGTAGCATTCTCTAAACCAGGGGTTCTCAACCTTTTGCAAGCTGGGCCCCCCCAAAGCTGGTTCATTGCAGTTGGGGCCCCAGTGCCCCCCGCCCAGATCCCCCATCCCCCCGCCCCGCCCCGCCCCGCCCCGCTCTACCTTGCATAGATAGATAGGCTATTATTTTTAGGCCCACATTATTATTATTACCATCATCAGTAGCGGTAGGTAGGCCTATTATCATTTCTAGGCTATTGTTATAATTGGCAGTAGCACCAGACTTCTAATGTGAGCTTGCAGGCATTATTATTATTATTACTATTATTATTATTATTATTATTATTATTATGAGTAGTATATGCCTATCATTATTACAAGGCTATTGCTATATAATTATGAGGTTACATGCTTTATTGTTGTTGTTATTATTATTATCATCAGTTGGCCTATTATCATTCCTAGGCTATTGCTATATAATTAGGTGATGTTAATGTGAGACCTGAGCCTGCTTTGCCTTGCAAAGATCCTCAATTCTTGGCTCAATGTTTGATAAGCATAGCCTCAAATCATCCTCGATTTGTGCACGATTGCGGTATTTTGTGCAGTCATTTTTGAGAATCCTGCCTCACACAAATATGTCGACGCGAAAGGAAGGAGAATTTTCAAGGCGACGTCACAGAGTTCCGGGTATTCCTGCATCAATGCTGCCCAGAATGACGAAAGAGGACAGGAGCTAAAGAGTTCCTTCAGTCTACTGTCACTCTTCAGCTCAATAAGCTGTTCCTGCATATCAATTGATAGCTCGTTTGCTGCTCGTTTGCTTTTGCCGCTTAGGTAGGGCATACAGGTAGAGAGCGCCCGTAGCAACCAGCTATTACACGCACAACAGAAACAGCGATATGACCGACTTTGCAGCCGTTAAACTTTCCCAAGACGACGTCCCAGGCACACGGATTACTGGTCGAACTGTCGAAGAACACACCAACCTTCAGCTCAAACGATGGCTTGAGTGTCGAGGGCTTAAAAAAAATGGAAAACGGGCTGAGTTGATCGAACGGTAAGCTTTGTGGGGTTTTTTTCCTGCGCGGCGGTCATGGCGTCATCGGCCGTTTTTTTGTTTGTAATCACCGTCCAGGGATCGGTATATGTTTAATGTTTGTCTTATTTGAAATGTTTTTGAGTAAGCTATCCTGGTAGCAGGGTATCATGTTAGCGCATGCTACCATGATAGCCTATAGGCTGTCATGGTAGCAGGCGCTTCATTATTAACATGTCGGCCACCAAAATACTCTTACCTGTTCACTACTTGATGTCGCTGGAATTGGGTCAGGATGTTCTTCGGTTGGGCCCTTTCCTCCGACAAAATGCTTGCTACATATGTAGGCCGACCGCACCGGTGTACCCAGCGCACACATTTCTCCTTGGCAGTCTTGAAGAAAACATCCTTCATATGCGGCCGATCAGCGTACCTCGAGTCGCTGTTGCACGTTCCATAGCAACAATGTTTAAAAACCATGGTTTTAGATCTGGAAAAAGCCAGGGTTTCCCGCAGCGCTACCTTGGCGAGGCGGCCGCCTCGCCAAACTCACGCTACCGCCTCGCCAACATTCCAAAAAAAAAAAAAGAAAAAGTGACGTTAACACGTGGTTTGTTGTAGTTGCTTTCGCGCGTGCGTGAATGGCGGGGAAGAAACACATGGATACCCCCCGCTCCGCGAGTCGGTCCGCGGACACCGTGTCGTCCACCCGACCCCCCCCCCCCCGCTCCGCGAGTCGGTCCGCCTCGCATAACCAAATTCCTGTGGGAAACACTGAAAGCAGTCGTTTACCGAGTAAAACCAAGGGTAACGCACGTCTCTTTTACAGCGAAACAGCGGCGGACTATGCAAGCTTGTCCTACTGCGTACCACGTGATGTGACGTCATCGTGACGTTACGTTTCTAAAAATAGCTCGCTCGCGGTACGCCATTTGTTCAAAACTTTTTTTTTTTTAAATTAGTCCAAACACATTTTAATTTTTATTCAGGAGTTATGTATATACAAAACTTTAACTTTTTATGAAAGTAGTTTAGTGATAAAAAAAAGTGCAAATTTTTTTTTTCCAGTTTTTTTCCACTCCCATCCTGTAGCCTACTCGCGCCCCCCCGGGAGAGTGTCGGCGTCCCCCCGGGGGGGCGCGCCCCACCGGTTGAGAACCACTGCTCTAAACTAGGCCTGCAGCAGACACTTTAATCCTAGCCCCTGCACTGTTTATAGTTACTTTCAGAAAAACAGTATTTATTAGATGTAGAGGCATATTCTTACCTGTATGTCGTCCGAAAGATGTCTCCTCTCCAAGGATAAAAACCATAGACATAATATAAGAGTAGACGCGTCATTGGGCGGGTTCTGCCTATGCTGCGATGCGTCAAAGTGTCCGCCATCTTAAATGTGGCAAATCTGCAGTTACTCAGTCACTTAAATAGTATCAGAGGGACTTTAATCTCAGAATATACTTTGTATTCGTAGTATTTTTGTTTTTGTAATATTACAAATTTATTTTTCGTATCCCTTTAGCTTCATTCTCCTGACTTTATTCTCTTAAAAAATAAAAATATTTAAAATAATCTAACCTGGTCCTATTACGCCAGGAGTGAAATAATTCTGCAAACTGTGACTATCCTGGAAATGTTCCCTCTTATTTCTCATAATATGACGTTTTTCTCTTAACATTACCACTTTTGTGGGTTTTTTTTTAATTTATTGTCCTATGTCTTTTTTTCTCATATTAATAATTTTACCTCTTTAATACTCCCCCAAAAAGTCTGTTCCTAAAGGTTCACATGTGACACGGTTTTATGAAACAATGAAGACCACAATGTTTAGATTTAACAAATTGATTGTTATATTCATAACACGTTTACACACATATATATACATACATATATATATATATATATATATATATATATATATATATATATACACATTATATATATATACACACACACACATCTATATCGGTGTTTCCCATTGCTTCCTTAAAGCCTTATCTTTGGGAAACCTGCAGAGTATAAATGATTTAAATACTTTAGTCATGTGAATTGAAAAAAATATTGTTTCTTGCTAGCTGGTTAGTCGTTATGCTGCGCGGGAATTCCCTGTATTTCTCCCAAAGTCATGATTTTAACGCGGGCAAACAATATCGTACAGATTTGTTTGATTCTTACCTGTGAAAGGAAATGCCAGCAGATCTTGTTTGTTCCATAAAACGGTTGGTACATTTCCATGCAGCACAAGAATGAGGCATCTTTTCTGATTCACGTTCACAATATGGCGGTGACGTTGACGTGCGAGCCTGCGCCCTATGACGCGTCTACGTATGTATGTCTGTGATAAAAACCGTATTCATGTCCAGGGGTGGACTGGGACAAAAAATTTTTGGATTAGACTGGCCCACCACATTTTTTTTTTTTTTTGTGTACTGAATGTGTATACCAATTTTCCACAATTTAATGTAAGTGGATAGCTTATTGTGTTTCGGTCATCAAACTGTGTGCAGGTAACATGTTTTCGTGCTGCTGCGCGATCATAAAAGGTAAAGAACTGGTTGTAGGTGAGGCCGGCAGTTCCTTGGCCTCTAGGCAGGGGGCGCTCAAGGAGCACCGCTCCTGATCCCGAAGCTGTAGAACGTCAGTAAGTTATGGATGTTTTATTAGCGAGTTCTGCTAAACAAGTAAAGCACTAAAAAGACTCTAAACATACAGCGGAACAGGCTTTCCTCCCTGTTCCGCTGTATGTTTCCTCCCAGGCTTTATTTTTAAATAAATAAAATACCATAAAAAAGGAGACCTTTCAGTGCCTGTTGTTATATAACATGTCGATTTGACCATTTTGAATTTGTAAACCGTGCCCAACTGGAGCCCACCTATTGCCCATGCTTGATCTAGCCCAGGGGTCACTAATTAAAAATCAGCGGGGTCCGAATAAAGAAAATCAACAACCAGTAAAGGTCCGGACACATTTTTTATTACAATCCGTTACTTTAAACAGTATTTAACACTGAAATAAAATGTTTATGCATCCACCTTATACATTGACTTTTTAAACAAAATAATAACATAAAAATAGAACTTTTTTCTATTTAAAAATCCAAAGTGCTTTTTGAAATAGAGAACCACAATCTTTCACAGTTTGGTATATAGACAATTTATTGACTTTCACATCTTTTATAAAACACCTGAACTTTTTTTAATTTCTTTTTTATGGCTTAATGATAGAAGTGAGCTTTAGGCTGCCCTGCAAGGATTTTAAACCTGGGTTTGATTGGCAACAAAGCCAACCTCAAGCACATATCAAGGTGCTCATTCGTTCTGCGCCTTTAAATCAGCTATTCTCTCCGTATGTATGAGCAAGCGGATATGTTTGGGAACGCTCCGGAGGGCTTTGCCATATTAACAAGTGAAGTTAGCACAGGGGTTGAAGCAAAAATAATGTTTGACTGAAAACATTTTCTCGCAAGCCCATATATTCCCGGGCCGTGGACATCATGCCGCATTAGTTGGCTCACTTGCTTAGTGTGCAAAGTCAACTAAATCTGATACTTTTAAAATATCCATTGAAAATTTCTGTATCTCTGCCACCTTTCAGCTTTAAAGCCTTTGGGTCATCCTGGACAGCCTCTCCATCACTTTCCACATCCACATCATCATCTGGTTAACTTTCATCTCTGCAGCATCAAGTTCTTCCTTCACACTGTTGACAAACTGGTCCACAGTCCACTTTACAATCCCAGCTCCCTTTTCTCTCTGTCCTCCAGAAACCCTCAAGCAGCTTGCATCATTACATCATCTACTTCACTCCTGTACATTAACTCCACTGGCTCCCTGTCACATTCAATATAAACCAATATTATGATCATACAAGGCCAACCACAGCCTTGGAAATGCAGGACGCATCACCAACACTATCATGACATAATACGTTTTAATTTGACACAGATTGCACATGACAATAATCAGTCTCTGCTTTGCCCGTTATTGTTCACCAATTAATCATTACAGTTTATAAAAAGGCATGATTTAACTTTTTTGAAGTTTAATAAAATGGTTATATTTTAGCCCAGTGACTGGAGACCTGTCCAGGATGAACCCTGTGTCCGCGCTCCACTTTAACTTCATAAAAAAACTCTCTGAGAATCGCCTTTCTCTGGCCTCACCCAGTTAGAACCCGTTCTCCAGTCCATGTTGTAGCTGCAGTTTATTTGTTTTATCTTTTTGATGTAGTTTTCTTAACAATCTGTAAGCATCAAAATCCTTGTCATTTTATTTAGTGTCCTGGAGCGCAGCTGCTCATCAGGTGAACACTGCTGCATACCGACAGCAGATGCAGCTCTGCCTTCTTTGTTTCAGAACAGCGCAGGGTTTTTTTTTTTTACTTTTTCCGAATCGAACTCAGTCAAATGCGGCACATTGTTTCACATTCCGACTCTTGTTCTTCAAGGGTCTTGCTAAATTAGCCTGAGCTAGCGCGTTACTCTTCTTTGTGTTTAAATAAAACATAACAGCGAATCACGAGGAGATCCCTGTAGGTCGCCGCGTTTATCAGCGAGGGAATAAACGCTGACAGACGACATGGCCACAGGTGGAAATAATTCATTAATTAACTGCCGGAGCAGATTGACGCTTACCGAGGGAAGTTGTTGTCAGCTGCTGAACTTTCTGACCTGCTGGTTTGCATAAATCCAAAGAAACCTTTGACCACCGCTACTTTCATTCATACCATATGTGGCCAGTTTAAAATGCTCTCCCAAAGGTTAAAATGATGAACACCGATAAACCACAGACTGGCAATGTCCGCTTTGGAAAGACCCGCCCTGCTCTCATTCTGATTGGCTAATGTCCCGGCTCTGCCAGGTTTGATTGGTTGAGAGCATCTTCAGATTATAACCTTGAATAAAAAGTCTAAACGGGACTTTTTGCGCTCAATTTCCAAATGACGGAAATCCGTTGCAGCGACGGAGAACTTTAACCCCTGAGTTAGACACTGTCGTTGGACAACATGCAGTAATATATAAATGTTTTAAATGAGGTTGGGTCCAGATTAGGTAGCAGCTGGGTCCGGATCCGGGCCGTGGTCCGCTAATCCGTGACATCTGATCTAGCCCATCTACTGCCCACATGAGTTATGTGGGCAGTAGATGGGCTGCCCACATGGGTCCCAGCAACAGAGCCCACCCTGAGGCCATGCCCAGCTGAAGCCCTTCTAGCCCAAGTGAGGCCCTTATGGGCCCCACCTGGATGTGTTTGCTGGGATGAGGCATTGAACCACTTGAGCCAACTGGTTCGAGAAAGGGTTCATTTCTTGGAGCTTCATGTGCACACGAAACCACCTACTGGCGAGGTGTATAATCACAGCCAGCTGGATCTTAACACGTGTGATGCATTGATTTTTTGTCTATTATGGCTCTTGGGAATGACTTCACAAAAGGTGTAGGACGAAATCATTTGTCTACATAAATTATGTATACACATGTGTACAATAAAATATTGTTTGAATGTATTCTCTGTGTGTAAATATTCCCAAAATAGTAGTGTCATGTGATATGGCATGGTGTGTAATAATCAGACCTCTCAACTTTGATCAAAAGTTAAGAGTGAGATTATGCTAATTTTGGGGGCAGGGGGGGGGGGGGTAGGATTATGGTCAACAGTTTCCCCTCAGCAGCAACACTGAAGCACACAGAGGTTAACGCTGCGTCTTTACGCACGATCCTGCTGCTGATGTCTCCCTCTTTTCAGCTCAATGCACTTCTAGACTGTTACAGTTTATAACATTCTCATCACCTTTCACAGCGACAGGTTTCTCAGTCGCCGTGCTGACCAGACAAATTTCTATTGCTCTCGTCAGTGCGGTGGGCGGATTTTACCCCCGTTGGTGCTCTGCGTGCAACGGATAAACAGTGGGGAAAATGCATAACTAAATACTGTAAAGGGCTTCTATAAAGGGAACAGGGGTACTGACAGATCTGAGATGAAGCCCCTGATGTTACAAGTTCTTTAAAATGACCCTTAAAAGTGCGCACCTGAATTAAAGCGCGAGGCAGCAGCCCACCGAAGCGCCACTGATTCTATGTTGTTAAAAACAAAAGAGCATGAAACACAGCTAATAACTTTCCTATTGACTTTAACTGGCACACGTTGCTACCGATGTGAGGACATTAAACGTAGTGATTCACGTTTTGAATGGTGAATGGTGATAAAAGCACCTGCTCCGAGGGAAAGGAGGGGGGAAGAGGAGCAAGCGCTGAGGCACAGAAATACGGTGCATATAGTTAAAAAAATGCAGAATTAATAAAAACGAAACTTATAAACAGACTAAGTGGCGTTTTAAACTGCATCTGGTGAGCAGAACTGTTTAATGATCCAGCGTGCAGCCATGACTGGTTCTGAATGAACCGGTCATCTGGCAAAATCTGAGCCACTTCCCGAAGCAGTCACGTGGTACAGCTGGGCAGCGAGGCTTCGGACGTCATAGTTTTTGGCTCCTCCCCTAAATGAAGCAAGCCTCGATACGCGCTTTACGGAAACGCCCCCTCCATTAGTTGACACACGCCTCGAAACATCACTAGTGTTTCCTTTTCATGTGTTTCTCGTTTAGGTGGAGTTACTTTTAAACTTACATGTTTGAACACAGTAATTTAATTTACACTAAGCACTGTTAGGATTATCAGACCTTTGTTTTAAACTGGGTTTTGTTTTTTAAAACCCATTCTTGTAATAAATCACATTACTCATGTCTCTGGACACATGTTGCCGCCCCAGAACCCCTAGACCTTGGGGGCATAACATACACAAGTGCACCCTCTCAAAAACCTACAGGTGCTAGGTTCCAGGTACTTAGATTCACTTCTATACAGAAAGCCCTTTTTTTTTTAACCTCAGCTACCACATGTTAGATTAAATAACACAATTCAGCAATGGTATCAAGGTGTTACTTTATTGTATTTATACTATATCCATTGGTTGTTCGGTTTTCAATATCTCTTTGCAGGTGATGAAGCAGACTGAAGTTGTTTTATCATTCTCTCCCTTTTCTCTTGTTCTTCCTCTCCCATTGTAGTGTCCACATAATTTGAAATACTCCTTGCATGAATCATAACTATTTACATGCATAAATCAAGTGGAGCACTATGGCGAAAGCCGTAGTGCTCTACTTGTGAAAGTAAAGAGTGTTGAGCTCTTTTTGGCATCAAGACAATTCTTATGGCCACATTGCTAGACAGGACACTGGAAAAAAAAAAATTATATACAATTTAAGGAATCCTTTTTTTTTTTTACAGTATTACTCTGAAAAACCATCATGTCTCACTGATTGGGAACAGAGCTCCACAGTGACATCTGGTGGGGCCAGGTCCCAAATGCAGAGCCTAAAATATTCTGAGATACCAGGAGCCAGTGTTGAGACTTTTGAACTGAGGTGATACGCTCTAATTTCTTAGAGAGGATGCAGGCAGCAGTGTTATCAACTGCAGTTGTCAGATTGACTTTTGGTAGACCTGTAACATTGTTGCAGTAATATAGAAAGCTGCACTGAGTTCCAATAAGCCAAGTTATGTGGTTCCTCTAGTCTGCATGTTATTGAAGATGTTGACAAGGGCAGCCTCTAAGCACAGAATCCTGACTGGAAAACAAAGTGGCTGGTCATTGAGGTATTTAAAAAAACAAAAAAAAAAAAAAAACAAAAAAAAAAAAAAAAAAAAACACCCAGAAGCGATGTGATTATTATGACAGGCAAGTCAGACAGAAATCCCTTTAAGCTGTGGGTAGCCTTTGACAGATAAGGCAATAATCCACCTCCCAAACCCCTTGGTCAGGATATAATCTTGACCCAGGCACCACAGCAAGTACAACCAGCTACAGTCATATTGAATTCTTCAAAAATTCAAATTTTATTTGAAAACAGTAAATGCTTCCAAAACTGAGGCACCTCATCTAAAGAGAGAAAAAAAAAGTTTAAATCAACAGTTATGATATGACATCTGTGTGAATTAATCTTGCCCATACCTCCATCTCCCTAGGATGTACTGGGGTAGACCTTCTGCTGCCCAGTTCCAGGGTTCTGGGGTGTTTGTGGACCATCATCACCATGTTCTTTCAGATAGTGGGTGGTCTGGTAGTAATCTTTGCCCTTTTCGTGGTCTCTGCTGAAGGTAGTGTAGGTGCCAGGAGGGTACAGACCATACAGGAGGCTGTAGTCAAAATCAGGGTAAGGATAGGGAAAGGGGTATGGAAGAGGATAGAGAGGCTGGTAGCCCCACAAGCCACCCACACCATGACCGGGGAGAGCTACAGCTGGAAGAGGCTGGCCAGGACCCGTAGGGTAAGCTGGGTAACCAAACTCCTCTGTCTGCTGCTGGTAGTTTCCAAGTTCAGCTTCCTTCACAACATTGGAAGTCTCTCCAGACTGGAGAACAGGTCCTTGAGGTGGGAGTGGAGGGAGAAGGGCACTAGAACCCTGGACATCTGTTCCAGATTCCTCAAAGGCTTGAGGAGCCTTAGTCCACTTGGCTTCTGAAGGGTGCAAATGTGATTCAAGTTAGGAAAGTTTTCTAACCAAGTGAAGAAATTTGAACCATACATTTAGGACTATTTACCTGGAACAGAGGACTGAGCAGCTCCAACTTGTTGAGAGCTGGCAACATATCCTGGCATGTAGGCCCCAGTACTATAATATCCTGCTGGAACAGAACCAGAAGTGGCAGCGTATCCAGCTGCAGGCATGGAGCTCACACCAACAAACTGGGGCTGGGTCAGACTGGGGTCTTGCCTGAAGACACCAGCAGGAACATTGTAGGACACAGGTGCAGTGTATCCAGGAGCTGCTCTCCTGTGAGAGGCAACATCTCCCCCTGCATTGCTTCCACTCTGGTGTTGGCCTTTTGTACCTATTTTAGAAGAACAGCTGCTTTAGCAAGTGTAGGTTCTCATTAAAAATGTCATACTTGAAAGTGGACAATGCTATACCTTTGACAGGAACACCATGACCATCCAGAAAAAGCAAACTAAAGAGGGAAACCCTGAAAAGATAGATACAATAGAATAAACAAGTCAAACAAATATCCAAAACTACATTATCAAAATGGTCCATACCCCAGGAGGACCTGACCAGCCATCATGTTGAAGCCCAGCAGTAGTGAAAAGTGAACCAATGATGGTTTATAAATCCTACCAGAGACTGGCTCTGACCAATCAGAGCTTAACAAACCAACGACCCACAGCTGGTGAAGAGTGGCACTCAAGAACAGAAAATTAAACCAAAGCAGTTCTTTTTAATTGTGTCTTTTAAGACCCACATTGTGTTTCATTTTGAATTTAGAGAAATATGATGTCATCATACAACACCATTAAATTCAACAGATCAGCTAAAATCTGTGTTGAGCAGTTTGTGTTCCTCATGCAGCTGTAGGCTGGACTATCTCTGTTCATGTTAGATCAGAACCCTTGAAAGTTGTATCTGCCCTTTAGTTCAGATCAGTACAGAACAAGAAGCCTCCAACTTGAGGCCAGAGTCACTGAGAACATTTTACTAGAATCCATCTTGTTTTCATAACTTAGAAAGGTAAACTTTGAATCATGTCAAGATTAGGTGTAGCCTTTATTACCAGTGCTTGTATCACACTTTTAAATGAATATGGTGCTTTATTCAATTTATTTGAAATTGACAGTGCATGGATTATGCATTTTAAGATCAAAATCTGATATTGTTAGTATAATAGGTTAGTATAATGTGAGTTTTCATCTTTTAAGAGCTTTTAAATATTGATCTTGGTGCATTTTGTGAAATGAGTTCTATCACTTAACTGGTAATATTAATCAATCAATCAATCAATCAATCAATCAATCAATCAATCAATTTTATTAGTCAACTGCAATTTGCATTACAATCGAAAATTCAGTTCCAGTACAACCGTCCATCACATACACTTAACAAACATTTTGGGGGAACGATTGACTGAGGCCTTGCGTTGCCAGGAACACAGCCAGTCGGCCGCTGCTAAAAAGCACAGAGAGAGATATCAACACTGTCTTGGTATATCTTAGCTGCCCTTTGACTAGTTCCTATGGAAGGGAGAACCTCTTTTTTCTCCCTGGATAGCTTACTGAGATGTCAATATTTTCAACAAAACAAGACCACTAGATTGATAGCATGACTACAGAGACATAGTTTTAGGAATATCCCTTGACTAGGCCTTTTTTCAGTCAATATTGAGTGCTTGCTGTGTCTGCAAACTCCTGATACTTTTTCAGTGCAACGCTTCTGAGTGACTGTCCTTGCAGACACTTGGGGTCCATCCGAATACCCTAATTGGGTAAGGACTCTTTCACCAAAGCGGAAGTGCATCAGCTTTCACTATGATAAGTGCTGTCCGAATGTTGCTGTCAGTAAGGAAGGAAGAAGGAAAATGGGCCTATATGCTTCCTCCTGCGGCTAATTTAGCATAGGAACCTCTTGATGTCCCTTACTGACGCTAAAGAACTATAAGGTATCCTACAATCCTTTGCACAACATGATGTATAAGCAAACCGCACCTCATGGAAAGTAATGAAAATGACCAGAGAGAAGAGGGCGTACACTTTGTAGTTGCTTTTCGGAAAGCTGTAGGCTTGCATTCCTCTTGCATCATCCCAGTGTTTCTGTCACATTATGACGTCAGACACGCCCGCTGACAGGGGGGGGACAAACGGGTCCATTGTCCCAGGCCCAGGACAGAGGGGAGGCCCAAAACTGACACTCTGATTATTAAAATACAGTGAAAAAATTTGTGTGAAAAATATTTAATATTAGAGTAACTAAATATATATATATATATATTTGCATTAGGTATATGTAATATGTTTTCTTTAAATAAGGGGCCATTAGAACTCCCCCCACCCCAACATAAAATGGTTTGACCATTAGGACGGCTGGCTGCAACTTTGAAAGTTCGTTCTGCTGCAAGCTAAGAATCACAGGTGCACAGAAAAGAAAAGAGAAAAGGAGAAGATGACACCAAAAGCTTGAGGGATTTTATTAGTAAATATTTCTTAAAAACTGAGGATGAGTCAGGAACAGGTCTAGGACGAAAATGCAGAGGAATGATGCCCGTCCAGAGCCGCAGGTAAGAAGCAATGCGTTTATCAATGTGATTTTAAAGTATAGCATCCTTTGGGAAACACCTTTTCTTTTACAGTAATCTTTGAGCTTAGCACCAAAAGAGCAGAAAGCAGAGAGAGGGCAGATGTCCAGGTACAGTCTGAAAGACAGAGCCCGGGGGGGGGATGGGGGGGGGGGGGGGGCGGGGGCAGCGTGTGTTTGAGGAGGAGACAGAGAGAGCCATCCCTACCGATAACAGAGACAGTGCAGGTGGATAGGTTTACTGCCCGATTGGATAGTCTGAGCATAGTGGTTCAGAGATGGATCACAGCGTTAATTTCAATGATCCTGTGTTATGGCCAACAAGATTGACTGATTCTGATCGAATGAATGTTGTGCGTTTAATGGCAACAAGGAAGCCTTTCTCAGAGATGGCAAATGAACCGCCAGCAGATTCAGAGGGCAGAGAATTCCCAAAGTATCTAAAATATTCTACCTCCTGCAATGGAAGGGAAAAAAATGTTAGGGACTGGCTAATATATAGCAGGTCAAAAAAGGCCATATTTTGGCTGCAGTGCTTGCGGTTCTCTTATGAAGAAAAGATCAACCAGTGCACTAAATTCAATAAATGGGTTGAAAATATAAAATACAGAGATTTCCAGGGCACAAAGTATACAGTTAAGTTGACTCTTTTTGGTGTGTGTGTGTGTGTGTGTGTGTGTGTGTGTGTGGGTGGTGTGGTGTGGTGTCGGCAAGTGTAGAGGGGGGGCCCAAAAAGACTGTGTTGTCCCGGGCCCTAGCAAAGCTGTCAGCTAGCCTGACGTCAGAGTTAAAGGCTGTCCGAAATTGGCACAGCAGTCCAAAGCTCCTTTCCTACCAACGATAGAGTCTTTACTATTGACCCCGTGAAAGGTCAAGGAACAAGAGCTAGGAGCTATTAATAAGGGTAGTCGGACGGAGCCCAGGAAACCCCTGCAGCTGTTACCCCAAGTAATGGTGCCTTTGATTTGTCTCTGAGGTCAGAGCTGGGACTGCCATCAATCCTGAATTTAATGCATTCTAGTTTCAAATTGAAGAGCAGTGGGATTTGGATTGTGTTTTAGTGCTAACTACTTTTAATAAAGACCAAAAATATATTTCTCTCTATCTTGAGTCTTCAATCACTAAAGTATAAAGTTTAAATACATATATTGTACGGTACCGTGTGCACCACTGGTCTAATCAGATGCAAACTTTCAGAGAGGCTATTTAAAAGTTAGCAAACTTAACAGTTTTTTACATTAGAAGCCACATGAGATTCCCAAGTCAGGGACCCTTGGCAAGCTCCAGCTTTAGGGAATTTTCTTGTTTTCCAACCAGAGACGTGACAAATCTGGCATCCGAGTACAAAAAGATTGCCCCATACCCACACTTCAGTGGGACCCAAAGACTTATCCATTCAAACATCTAGGTCTGTGCTGGACACAACCTTGTTGCCTCCGTCTTCAGAATGACAAGATTATGAGATTCGTTATGCAGAAGAAAAAGATGGCCACTTAATCCACTGGCTCTCTGAATGCGTGCACTTATATGGAGTGAATTTTGTTCCAATATTGTTTCAAGCAAAGAACACATTTTGTAAATAGAAATTTGAAATAAAAATTTTTTTTAAACATTTTTATATTTTATTTTTTAAAATGTTAGTTTTTCAATTCTTTTACAGATCTTATATTTTCTAATTTTATTTGTATAAAATTCTCTTTTTCAAATTGAGTTTTATGAATTGCATACTTTTCAAATTGCGTTTTACAGATCACATTCTCTTCACTTCTGGGGACGGGCTTTCCTCTGGAGTGAGGAGCAAAGACACATTTCTATTGGTCTGCAGGGATGTTAGCAACAACATTTTTATTGGTCAATGTGCGTGTTAAGAGCGAGAAATGAAGTCCGTCTTTGCAGCCAGAACGAGGCAGCAGCAGCTGTCTGTGAAACTGAAGTGCAAAGGGAATCACGGCTCCCTAAAGTCGCCAATAACAGAGAAAAATACAAGCGAGCCAGTGCATGAACGCCATGGATTGTTATCAAGAGTTATAGAGTAGTTGGTTGGCAATGAAGCGGAGTTGACTGGATTCGACATTTATGCTGAATGCGCGCTCCCGACGCATCAGATACAAATTATGTCAGAAGTAAAAGACCTCTGTCACAGCATCTTATCTTTTTAGCAAAAAGATGGCCAGCTGGTCCCTTTTCACTCCCAGGGCAGAACGGAGCTCCCTCCATTGCTTGAAAACTGTCCCGATATTTACTCTGGTTTTGTTCCTTCGCCGATCTGAATCCAAGTTTGCCCTTTTCGTTGAACTAGAGATTTCTTGTAACTTTTCTGTGAAGTCTGCGATGGTGTATGAGAGGAGCTTGTTGCTGGTCTTTTGTGGTCCATCGACCAAAACAGTCGGTGTTCTCTCGCCAATGGCCCGAATCTCTCTCTCATAAACTGACTGATGGGACCTATAAAGGCAACTGTGCTTATAGAAGATAATTCATTTTACACGTCAGGCAATTGTAAGGGCATATATGGGAAAGACAATTAATATTTAACTTCAAAACTTGCACAACACACCTTTATACGGAGCCTACCGAGCCCGCCAAGGGACATGGAGAAAAAATAAATAAATGTATCCTGACTTACTTTTGCAAGATCCTGCAAAAGTTTTGCGAGATCCTGACTTACTTTTGCGAGATCTCCCAAAAACTTTCTATTGGCCACGCGCGTGTATGTGACTTTGCTGGGTTTAGCGCGGCGCATGCCATTAAAAATAATGGGTTTCAGAGAGCAGCGGCACGCACACCATGGTTGTTCACTGAGTGGACATTTATCAAGAGTGTTTTTTCACGATATTGTCTTGTCTCTTTGCACGTGTAAAATATCCTCTTCTGGACATCTCTGGACTGTAGGAAACACAGTAAATCATCCTCCATGTGTCTCCCAGAGACCATGGATTGCAGAAACTCCACAAATACAGTTCCATCACAATAAACAATCGGGTGTTTTTGCAAGGTCTCGCAAAAGTAAATTGGGAGACATTTATATATTTATTTTCTCCATGTCCCTTCGCGGGCTCCATACCTTCTTTTGAAAACATTGAGCTGGAAAAAAACTTATAGGCGGGTTGTAAATATTTGGCAAGCTATTCACAACATTTATCAGGTTTTTAGAAAGAATAAATAAAATATATCAAAATAGCTGTCTTTGTGTGGCAGAAAACTAAAAACTTCCCAATTTTAATAAAACAGTCCCCTTGAACTCATTTATTTTTTATATAAGTGGAATCTGTCAAATCTGACATGAACAGTCACTGGTTAATTGTCATTATGAAATTATAATGGTCAATGTTGTAAACTTTCCAAGTGGGGTTGAGTTCTACTGATCAACTTAAAGTTGTCAAGTCCTTAGACTGGCTTCCTGTATCTCAGAATAGACTTTAAAGTACTTATTAGTCTAAAAATCCCTAAATGGCTTAGCACTGAAATACAGACTTGTAATCAGTTTAAGTTTGTAGTCCAACTTTTATGCTTTTAGTTTCCCATTCCCCCCCCCACATTGTTTTGTTTCTACATTTTATTCCAACTTGCTTTTGTTTCACTTTCCTACATTTAAACATGAGAAGCACTTAGCTTGGTACTGAAATGTGCTATACAATTAAATCCACCTTCCCTTAAGGTTTCATGGCTGTGTAAGAGTTTAAGATCAATATATACACTAATTTTATATTAAGTTTAATTTACAAGTCATGTTGGGACACTGATAAAATTCAAGTTACATGATTGGTGGTCTTGTTTACCCGATTACATATTTTGTTGGAAGCCTGCTGTATGGTAAGGCGTTTCTCTGCTTCAGTGCAGTTTCATACTTAGTGTTCTGTGTTAAGAGTCCAAGAGGAGTTGTGATTTAGACTTTTGGTTGGGCAGGGAACACCGACTTGTGCGGTGTCCGTTCAACTCAAGCATAGACACTTGATTAACAAACAGAAGTCTAACTAAGCACTGACTTAAGAGTCACAACTGCAGCAGCTAAAGAGAACAAGGATCAGAACAAAGCACTGTGTTCTACCTGCAAGAGACCCATGTTCCTTCCATTTGGCTGAGCCAACCCTTCTAAGATGGATATTAACTCTAGTGCTTCCGTTATAAACTAGCGCTGCCTTCCTCTTGCTCATTTGTTTGGAAATAAGTCCAAATATCCATGCCACACCAATGACTGACCACAAAGCCATCTCTGTAGGATGCCAATGTCCGTCTCAGTGGCCCGCAACCCTTCTGACTAGCATGTTGCCTTCAGTTGGTGATTTGATTTAAAAAAAAAAAAAAAAAACTTTGAGTCCAGGGTTTGCTTTCCTCCCAATGCATCTCACTGAAGGGAAATTTGACTTTTGCAAACTAGTTCATGTCTGGACTCGAAGAGCCTTCTCTGTATGGTACCCTAGAGCTCAGTTTTGGAACCCTGTATCACATTATCCTCAAACCATTTTACAGCACACGCGTCAAACAAAAGACAGTTTAAACGAAAGCAGAAACTCCTGCCTTCACATCAATTCCAGAGAACCAGTAAATATTTGAAGAGCTTTATTTAAAAGCCATGTCTTCCAAGAGGACACGTCATCTAAAAGAGAAACAGTTAAGTTTGTTAATCCAAGCATTACAAGAGTTTCTGGAGTTAGATGTTTTAACATACCTCCATCTCTCTTCAGGTCTCTAGGATGTACTGGGGTAGACCTTCTGCTGCCCAGTTCCAGGGTTCTGGGGTGTTTGTGGACCATCAGCACCATGGTCTTTCAGATAGTGGGTGGTCTGGTAGTAGTCTTTGCCCTTCTCATGGTCCCTGCTGAAGGTAGTGTAGGTGCCAGGAGGGTACAGACCATACAGGAGGCTGTAGTCAAAATCAGGGTAAGGATAGGGAAAGGGGTATGGAAGAGGGTAGAGAGGCTGGTAGCCCCACAAGCCACCCACACCATGACCGGGGAGAGCCACAGCTGGAAGAGGCTGGCCAGGGCCCATAGAGTAAGCTGGGTAACCAAACTCCTCGATC
Source organism: Fundulus diaphanus (assembly GCA_037039145.1). Lineage (NCBI taxonomy): Eukaryota > Metazoa > Chordata > Actinopteri > Cyprinodontiformes > Fundulidae > Fundulus > Fundulus diaphanus. The sequence continues at coordinate 36,868,652 of CM073125.1, forward strand.
TGCTGCTGGTAGTTTCCAAGTTCAGCTTCCTTCACAACATTGGAAGTCTCTCCAGACTGGAGAACAGGTCCTTGAGGTGGGAGTGGAGGGAGAAGGGCACTAGAACCCTGGACATCTGTTGGAGCTTCCTCAAAGGCTTGAGGAGCCTTAGTCCACTTGGCTTCTGGAGAGGGTGCAAATGTGATTCAAGTTAGGAAAGTTTAAGATATTTGAACTATACATGTGGGACTAGTTACCTGGAACAGAGGACTGAGCAGCTCCAGCTTGTTGAGAGCTGGCAACATATCCTGGCATGTAGGCCCCAGTACTATAATATCCTGCTGGAACAGAACCAGAAGTGGCAGCGTATCCAGCTGCAGGCATGGAGCTCACACCAACAAACTGGGGCTGGGTCAGACTGGGGTCTTGCCTGAAGACACCAGCAGGAGCATTGTAGGACACAGGTGCAGTGTATCCAGGAGCTGCTCTCCTGTGAGAGGCAACATCTCCCCCTGCATTGCTTCCACTCTGGTGTTGGCCTTTTGTACCTGTTTTAGAAGAACAGCTGCTTTAGCAAGTGTAGGTTCTCATTAAAAATGTCATACTTGAAAGTGGACAATGCTATACCTTTGACAGGAACACCATGACCATCCAGAAAAAGCAAACTAAAGAGGGAAACCCTGAAAAGGTAGATACAATAGAATAAACAAGTCAAACAAATATCCAAAACTACATTATCAAAATGGTCCATACCCCAGGAGGACCTGACCAGCCATCATGTTGAAGCCCAGCAGTAGTGAAAAGTGAACCAATGATGGTTTATAAATCCTACCAGAGACCGGCTCTGACCAATCAGAGCTTAACAAACCAACGACCCACAGCTGGTGAAGAGTGGCACTCAAGAACAGAAAATTAAACCAAAGCAGTTCTTCTTAATTGTGTCTTTTAAGACCCACATTGTGTTTCATTTTGAATTTAGAGAAATATGATGTCATCATACAACACCATTAAATTCAACAGATCAGCAAAAATCTGTGTTGAGCAGTTTGTGATCCTCATGCAGCTGTAGGCTGGACTATCTCTGTTCATGTTAGATCTGAACCCTTGAAAGTTGTATCTGCCCTTTAGTTCCGATCAGTACAGAACAAGAAGCCTCCAACTTGAGGCCAGAGTCACTGAGAAAAATTGACCATAACCCGTTTTGTTTTTATAATTTAGAAAGGTAAAATTTGAATCATTTCAGGATTAGTTGTAGTTTTTATTACCAGTGCTTGTATCACACTTTAAAATGAATATGGTGCTTCATTCATTTAATTTGAAACTGATTATGCATGAATTATGTATTTCAAGCGTACTATTTGATATAGATAAAATAATGGGTTATTATAATTAGAGTTTTTATCCTTTAAGAGCTATTTTGTTATTTATTTTCTGGGTTGTTTTGGGAAACAATGTTTATCACTTAACTGGAAATACAAGAGCAGTACGAACATTTACTCACTGTCTTGGTATATCTCTGCTCCTCATCTTCTCTTTCACTAGACCGTCTGGAATGGAGATCGTCTTTTTTTTCGACAGGATATCTTACTGAGATTTTAATGTCTTCAGCAAAACAAGACCAGAATTGATCGTTTTCACATGAGAAGGAGAACAACAGGGACTGTTAGGAAATAACAGTCCCTGTTAGGTGGTAAATTAAGTATGTTTTCTTTTATTCTGGAAAGTAAGGACACATATTGACATTGATAAATCACTGTTGTGCCATTACGCACTGTTTTAGGCTATTTAATGTTTAATAAATAACTCTCGGTCTGTTAGGTATTGTCTGGTAAATATCAGCCCACACAGTTGATATTAGGACAATAGTTGAAAGGGTGATTCAAGCACTGCCATTCTTTTAACAGCAGACTCTCCACACATATGGAATAAAGGAGTGGCAACTTCTCTTTAAGTTGAAGAATTTATTAACACAAATAAAAATGAATATCCAGTGAACACCATGCTGTTTATCTGAATTAAAAATATATTTCGATAAACAAATCCTCACTATTAGGCTAGTAAAACTTAACTAAACTACTAAGCAAAATTAAGGTAAAAACGGAAGCTAAGGAACTTTGTACACACAAGAAACAAAAGGAAAATAAAATGGTTGAAAACCATCATCAGAAAGATTCAGTGAATCCTGGTTCACTGCAGATCCAACTTAGAGAAGTAAAGTTCATCTTACAGAACGTGGAATGAGGTTAAATTAGCTTAACTAATTTAGAACAACATTTGGTATGTGTTTCAACCCATTCACAATGCAAATCCTGAGTTAAACCAAACATTATTTGAGAAAATAACATTTTAAAGAATGTTTTGCTCAGTAAAATCAATACCTCTAGGACACTTGATTTTATTAATGCAATGAAATGCTTAATCAGCTTGGCGTGGCCGCAGGAGAGGATACAGCTCCGCCCCGATTCAGCTCAATTTACCTGCAACAGCTGAGAAATGTAACAAACAGACTTTTTCCATTGCAGTTGGCTGGTAAGTTTTGTTGTGGGTTTTCAGGGAAATTTTACATCGCCTGGCCGGCACTGCAAATGTTCGTAGGTGTCCGAACCCATTCTGAGCCAGGTGACCGTCTCCACGGTGTGAACCACTCGTCACAAGGGCTCACAGGCAAAGAGAGCTGAGAGCCCTTGTGAGAGCTGGCCAGGGTTTTTTAACACAGTGGCCCCCTGCTGTGATAACACTCCCCTGGTGCCTGTAAAAGACTCGTCTCATGTTGTTTTCAACGAAGTATGATTTATCACACTTGGCTGATTTCACAACACCACAGACAGAATTCAAAGTTAATCAAAATGTATTAAGAGTTGAATAGTAGAAAACATGTATCCATACATGAGCCAAGAATATTGTGACTTATCTCTTACACAATGTTATATAGTATTTCTGTTGAACTACGCTCTGAAGGTGTGCTGTGTGCAGCACTGGAACCTGCCCACATCTTGCATAGTTGGGTCTCCCCATCATGTGGTCTCTGGTCAGTGTCATCTGATATTCGTCTACTTCTTTCTTGAAGATTTACACCTGTGTCTTTCCTTCTTTGTGAGTTGTAGCTATCTCAACCTCCATGAAAACAGAATGTCTCTATAGTAACAACATTCCTTAAAACACTCACATTTCACTGATTTAGCCTTCACTATGTCATGAACGAACACTGTGCTTCTCCAAAAGGTAAGTTTCTCAACAGAACACTGTCCCCGCAAAAGGTCTATTTTTATCTCACCTCCTCTATTCTGTTCTAACTAGACAAAACTGTTCACTCCCTTATCTACCAGTGCCTTTTTCATGAAAAATGTCACACCAAAGTTTTTCACCATCTAGTGTCTGCTGGAAATTTCCCTGGTCCCAGCAAGAACAATAACAGTAGACATAACCAACTCTGCAGCTGCACAGGAGTAAATGTTTTTAGGTCCTACAAAGGTTAAATCAAAAGCTTCTCTCAAAATTTTAATACAACAATCTTCAATCACTAACGTGTTCAAATATTGTTCAGCACAGCTGTTTGTGCCACTGGTTTAATCAGAAACTACAAGGAGGAGAGGCAGAAATATAATTGGGATAAGAATGACTAACTGCGCATATCAGAGTCGTTCTATTCTAAATAAAGCCAGGCGCATATAAATGCACATCAATATCGGATTAATGAATCCATTTTTTTTTTTCATCCTAATACATTTCAATCTGATCTATGCTACCAGTACAGGTTAAAAGTACTGTGAAGTAAAATAAGAAACCAAAAAGAAATTTGAATAAAACAAATTAAATTCTACACATCTCTTCACCTAGCTGGATCTGGCCAGATAATTTTAGCAACATCACAGGCAATATCTTCATTGGCAAGACATCGTGGGAAGAACCGTCTCGAATCCTTGCGTCGATTTGGTCACAAGCCCCTTCCATAGCCTGAATGAGGGGCACCCGAGCCTGGGGCCGGAGATCATAAACCTTCCATTGCCATGCTGAGAAAAACTCTTTGATGGGGTTAAAAATGGAGAATATGATGATGATGATGGAGGAAGATACAGTGCTGTAAAATTTAGATGGTGTTGAAACCAGCTCTGCACGAGAGAAAAGTGGTGAAATGACACATTGTCCCATTTGAAAATGTGTTGCATCTGGTGCATTTGGTTAATTACTGTGACAAGGTTGTGCAATCCGTCCAAAAATGTGAGAATGCGATCTGTGTTGTAAGGGCCCATATTGGCATGAGGACCTCATTCTGTGAAATGGCAGCAGAAAGGGGTGTATTACCCCCACGTTGCCCTGGGACATTAAGTATAGCCATGTGGCCAGTTATATTTCTTCCTCTCTTCCTTGTAATAGTGAATATACTATATTCTTTGAATGGATGTCTGCAGATTTTGCTGGCTGTGTCTCGAACCCAAGAAGCAGAACTGAAAACAGAAAGGTCTTTTTGTTTCCGAGTCTTGATAGGACACCAAGGCCGACCTCACTACAATATTTCAGAAGAGCAATCACTGTATTTACTCTGTCTTGGAATGAACTGGCAAATTTGTATGTTTGTTCATTTACTCGTGATCCAGGCTGTGTGAAAAATTTTGGCAAGCTTTCGGCAAGAAAAAAAAGTATTTAAAAACCTGGCATTGGTAGCCTTGAAGATGAGCAGATTGTGCAGTTATTGTTGATGTCAAACACTTGAAAGAAAAGATACTTTATTTTCAGCTGTTCTAAAGAAATGTTTTAGCTGCTGAATACTTCTGGTGTGGGATCTTTTTGTCATTTGTTTTTTAGCTCCTGACACCATCAGGAACACATCTACTGAAAATAAGAAGATTATGAAGAAGAATGAGACTAAAAAGGAGATGAGGAATAACAGGAATAGGAGGAAGAATAGACCCCTTGCAACCACGTGACTCCGTTACCCAGAACCCCTTGCGTGGCGGCCATATTGGTTGGCATTCCATTTTCTACACAACGCGCGATATTCAAGAGCCGGGCGTACACTGTACAAGTTTCCCCTTTTCGGGCCGATTCTTCAGCCGTGCGAGCATTTTTTGAATCGGGCCGAATTTCAGCTTGATCGTACAGGGGGGAGGAGGGGGGGACTGGCTTCTCACGACTACCTCCCGATCAGGAATCGGACGGTCGGTGAAAATCAAACATGTTTGAAATTCAGTCGGCTGTCGTGAGGTTTTCAAGCAGAGCAACGAGGGAGCGCCCTCCCCTCCTCTCCGTCCCCGCCAGGGGAGGGAGGGGAGCGGGCGTCTCTGAAGCGACCTCCGCCCGGCCCGGTTGGGGAGGGCGAGCGCTCCGGTCCGCGCAACGCGCTGGCCGCCTGTTTCGGCACTTCTCCGCTCGCGGTGGGGGGTGCGTCTCGTCCCTCCTCTCTCTCCCCTCCGTTCCCCCGGTGCCTCCTGCGAGCCTCGCCAGAGCTGGGCTCGACCCCCTGCTCTGGGTCCCTGTCACCCACCGTCGCTCGCCTGCCTCTGCCACCATAGCAAGCGTCGCGCCGCACAGATCGTGAGCGGTGAACTTTTTAAACCCCGCGGTTCCGTCGCACAGTTTTTAGATGTACGTAAGTACCACGACTGAAAAACTCGTACAGTGTATGCCCGGTATTTACGGACCCTTTGGCTCTTCCTGATAAGGACTTTTCTAGCAATCCCGATGATTGGCCATCAGTTTGCTGTGCGGATCTGGTGAACTACCTTGTGTTGTCACCCACCCCAACGTACAGTGGCGATCAGATGAAGGCGTACAAGAGTTTGGAAGCGCACAAACAGTTCACTGCCGGATGGATACGTGAACTGTCTGTTTTTTACCTGAATGATGTAGCAGTTGTCCGTGGAAGGGTGAGTTTAATGTTGTTTATTCTCATAACTTAGCTGCATATAGTCCGATAACATCTGACCATAAACTGTAAACATTGCTTTGGCAACAGAGATGCAGTCTGTTTGCACCATATTGAACAATCAGTGAATAGTCTTTTGTATACGCTCCGCCGGCCATGCGAGTAATGAGGTAACTGGGCCAGTGCAGTGGTGGGCTGTCACGCTAGCTTGCCCACCAAGATGGAGGCGCGCACCCCCGATCACATGACTGTGACGTCAGATGCAAGGGGTCTATTAAATTACTTTGAAAACAAGAACTCTATATAGAAAAATGTATATAGTAGAGAAATACCAAACAAGAGGGTATCAATTCCAGGATGGACCACCAAACAGTAACCCTAACCTGCTAAAAAATGTGGAATACATTCCTGAAAATGAGTGAAACACATTTTCTAGACTGGCATTATGAAGAATTTTGACATGTTTTTTCTCCAAAGTGTACAGTACAATGAAGTATTTATTACAGTTAAAGTATAAGGGACTCTAAAATAGTGCCATTACACAGACAGGCCTCTTCACTATATTTTTAAATCTGCTCTGAAAACTCATTAACTTTTGGGGTAGCATGACTTTATCCACTTTATCACATCTTTTGTGTTTTACTCTAGATGCTTGTAACCTCTTATGTAGGGCTGGGCGATAATCCAATAACAATATATATCGATCGATAGACGTGTGGCGCGATAGGAAAAAATAGGGTCGATAAAAACTTCGATAGACAGTTTTACTTCCTTGCTACAGTCGGCAAGCCGTCACAAAGCACCGCCCTCTCAAACCACAACACAGAGCATGTGAATATGTCGCAGCAAGGAGCGGCGGAGGAAACGGTCCCAAAACGGGGTTTTACTAGTTCGCCAGCCTGATAGAAATAAACCACAGTGATTTGTAAAACTTGCAAGGAACCGGTAAAAGCAGAGTCTGGTAACGCAACCCACCAGTATTCATCACGTAAGCCGCTCACACCCGCAGCAGCGCGGCTCCGTGTCGTCGACGTCGGAATTTTCTGGAAGTTCTTCCAAAACAAAGCAGGTACAGCAGCTAAACTGGGCTCCCTTCTTTGTGATAAAATGACAAAGCGTCATTTAACGCATGCCGTAACGTGCTTCATAGTGATAGATATGTCTGCTGTTCTCTGCAGCTGAAAAACCTGGCTTCAAACCACGCCCGCCGACAGGGGGGGACAAACGGGTCAGTTGTCACGGGCCCAGGACTGAGGGGGGGCCCTCTGTCCTGGGCCCCCCCTCTGTCCTAACACTGACTGACCATTAAAATCAGTGTCAGTCAGCGTGCAGCAGCTTAACAACGTCTCCGCGTCTGTGTAAAGGCACTCTGCTCCCCCTCCCCTCTCCTACATGGCTCAACGGCGCCAGCCAATCAGCACACTGGCTCAGCCTGGCCTGCCCACTCTGCTGTCTCTCACAAACAACCGCGGTGCTGCTGATCAGACTCGGAGAGAGAGAGACCGCAAGAGCGGAGGAACTTGAATCGGGAAAGCAGCGCCGTTTGACTCTATTTTAATACCGTAAATTAAATCAAGCTGTATGTTTTGGAAAAAGTTGCTTATATTCAGTGGAAACACAACAAATTGAAACGTGAAAAACCATGAGCAAGAAAACGTCGAGCAACAAACGGAGAGTGGAGACGAAACTTCTCTCACTGCCCGACAGACCCACAGACTGACGTCACTGACTGAGGCGTTTCAGTCCTCCAGAGAACATCCAGGTAGATAAGAGCAGCAGTTCATGTTAACTTTCAAAGTAGATATTATCTATCATATCTTACTGGAGCCCACACAGAAAATGTAATTAAGACCTTGAAATAACCCAGTAAATATATCCTATTAAAAAGTGTTATTTAACATAACATTAGCTAATCCTTTATTTATCCCACAACGGGGAAATTTATAGGATTAAAGCAACAGGCAGGTGCACACAACACACACAAAATTACATAAGGATTGAAAGATATAAGAGGTGGATTAGGAAAAAAACACTATGAATAAAAATTATTATTATTATTATTATTATTATTATTATTTAATTGTAATAATAAAATAAAAATCACAAAACCCGAAAGGTCAACAGTTTCATGTTACATCAAGCTTAGGGACTGGCTAATATACAGCAGGTGAAAAAAAGCCATATTATGGCTGCAGTGCTGTTCTCTTATAAAGAAAAGATCAACCAGTGCACTAAATTCAATAGATAGGTTGAAAATATCCAGTATAAAATACAGAGATTTCCAGGGCATGAAGTATACAGTTAAGTTGACTTTTTTGTGGTGTGCGTGCGTGCATGTGTGTTTGCGTGTGTGTGCGTGTGCGTGTGTGTGTGTGTGTGTGTGTGTGTGTGTGTGTGTGTGTGTGTGGTGGCAGGTGTAGAGGGGGGGCCCAAAAAGACTGTGTTGTCCCGGGCCCTGGCAAAGCTGTCAGCTGGCCTGGTGGTGAGCACGGAAGCCAGACTGGAAACGTCAAAGCGGCTGGTCGTTGTTAAGAAGGTGTTTAATTGTTGAAACACAGCTTTTTCAATAATCTTACTGATAAGGGGGAGGTTTGAGATGGGCCTGTAGTGCTGGAGTAGTAGTTTGTCTAAATTGTTCTTTTTCAGCAGTGGTTTGATAATTGCTGTTTTTAGGGACTGGGGGAAAACACCTGACAGAAGGGACGTGTTTATTATCTGAGTCAACTCAGACGCTATGACAGGCAAAACTTTCTTAAAGAAAACTGTGGGGAGAACATCAAGGCAGCAGGAGGAGGAACTTAGCTGCTGAATGATCTGCTCTAAGCTTTTGTAGTTTATTTGGCTGAATTGGGACATTTGGTCAAGATCAATTCTAGTTGGAGACAAATTTGGTACTGAACTTGGTATGGATGTACAAACTGATCCTCTAATCTTTTGAGTTTTCTCATTAAAGAAGTTAGCAAAGTCATTGCAGGCCCTGGTGGAGTGGAGTTCAGAAGCCACGGATACAAGAAGGTTTGTTAACCTGTCGACTGTGGCAAATAAGACACGAGCATTATTAATGTTATCGTTTATGATCTCAGAGAAGAAAGATTCTCTTGAATTTTTCAGTTGTAAGTTATATCTGTAAAGTCTCTCTTTATAGATGTCGTAGTGAACCTGAAGTCTGTTCTTTCTCCACCTGCGTTCAGCTTTTCGACATTCCCTTTTTTCACCTCTAACTGCTGGAGCATTTCTACAAGGCGATTTTTTCTTCCCGGAAAAAACTTTCACTTTAACTGGAGCAATGCAGTCAATGATGTCTGAGACTTTAGAATGAAAGTTATCTACTAGCTTATCTACTGAGTTGCAGCCCAAGGTTGATGTAGCAGAGTAAGCTTGAATAAAAGTTTCTGTGGCATTGTCCTTAAAGGTGCGTTTTGTTACAATGTTCCTTTGGCTAAATGAGTCACTGGAAATGATGCTTTCAAAGGTAACAGAAAAATTATCAGATAGGGCAACATCAGTTACATTGACGTTACAAATCTTTAGACCTTTAGTAATGATCAGGTCTAAAATATGTCCCTGTTTGTGTGTTGGTTGTTTAACATGTTGAGTTAAACCAAAGTTTCTAAGTGTGTCACACAGTTCTTTTGCACTTCTGTCTTCAGGGTTGTCAACGTGAAAGTTGAAGTCTCCCACAATAATTAAACAGTCATAATCAACACATATCACAGATAGGAGGTCACTAAAATCATTAAAAAAGTTAGGAGGCCTGTAAACATTCAGAAACATAGTTCGTATCGGGCTCTTTACCTGGAGAGCCAAATGTTCAAAAGAGTCAAATTTTCCCAAAAACACCTTTTTACACTTTAGTGAATCATTAAACAAAGTTGCCACTCCTCCACCTTTCCTTTGCTGTCTGCTCTCACAAAGAAAATTGTAGTTGGGAGGAGTCGTCTCGATCAGAATGGCTGCTTCATTAAATTCATGTAACCATGTTTCTGTTAAAAACATTACATCAAGATTATTGTCAATAATGAAGTCATTAATTAAAAGGGATTTTCCTGACAGAGATCTAATGTTTAATAAACCCAGTTTACAGGTAAAAGCCAGTAAATTAGAATATTTTGAAAAACTTGATTTATTTCAGTAATTGCATTCAAAAGGTGTAACTTGTACATTATATTTATTCATTGCACACAGACTGATGCATTCAAATGTTTATTTCATTTAATTTTGATGATTTGAAGTGGCAACAAATGAAAATCCAAAATTCCGTGTGTCACAAAATTAGAATATTACTTAAGGCTAATACAAAAAAGGGATTTTTTAGAAATGTTGGCCAACTGAAAAGTATGAAAATGAAAAATATGAGCATGTACAATACTCAATACTTGGTTGGAGCTCCTTTTGCCTCAATTATTGCATTAATGCGGCGTGGCATGGAGTCGATGAGTTTCTGGCACTGCTCAGGTGTTATGAGAGCCCAGGTTGCTCTGATAGTGGCCTTCAACTCTTCTGCGTTGTTGGGTCTGGCATTCTGCATCTTCCTTTTCACCATACCCCACAGATTTTCTAAGGTCAGAGGAGTTGGCTGGCCAATTTAGAACAGAAATACCATGGTCCGTAAACCAGGCACGGGTAGATTTTGCGCTGTGTGCAGGCGCCAAGTCCTGTTGGAACCTGAAATCTCCATCTCCATAGAGCAGGTCAGCAGCAGGAAGCATGAAGTGCTCTAAAACTTGCTGGTAGACGGCTGCGTTGACCCTGGATCTCAGGAAACAGAGGGGACCGACACCAGCAGATGACATGGCACCCCAACCCATCACTGATGGTGGAAACTTTACACTAGACTTCAGGCAACGTGGATCCTGTGCCTCTCCTGTCTTCCTCCAGACTCTGGGACCTCGATTTCCAAAGGAAATGCAAAATTTGCTTTCGTCAGAAAACATGACTTTGGACCACTCAGCAGCAGTCCAGCTCTTTTTTTCCTTAGCCCAGGTGAGACGCTTTTCGCGCTGTTTCTTGGTCAACAGTGGCTTGACACGAGGTATGCGGCAGTAGAAACCCATGTCTTTCAAGCGTCTCTTGGTGGTGGATCTTGAAGCACTGACTCCAGCAGCTGTCCACTCCTTGTGAATCTCCCCCACATTTTTGAATGGGTTTTTTTTCACAATCTTGACTAGGGCGCGGTGATCCCTATCGCTTGTACACTTTTTCTGACCACAGTTTTTCCTTCCCTTTGCCTCTCTATGAATGTGTTTGGACACAGAGCTCTGAGAACAGCCAGCCTCTTCAGCAATAACCTTTTGTGTCTTTCCCTCCTTGTGCAATGTGTCGATGGTCGCCTTTTGGACAGCTGTCAAATCTGAAGTCTTCCCCATGTTTGTGTAGGCTTCAGAACTGGACTGAGAGACCATTTAAAGCCCTTTGCAGGTGTTTTGAGTTAATCAGCTGATTAGTTTGTGGCACCAGGTGTCTTCAAAATTTAACCCTTACACAATATTCTAATTTTGTGACACACGGAATTTTGGATTTTCATTTGTTGCCACTTCAAATCATCAAAATTAAATGAAATAAACATTTGAATGCATCAGTCTGTGTGCAATGAATAAATATAATGTACAAGTTACACCTTTTGAATGCAATTACTGAAATAAATCAAGTTTTTCAAAATATTCTAATTTACTGGCTTTAACCTGTATATGACTTAGTGGTTGATGATGTCTCTGTGGCAGGTTACATCTGACAGTTTATGACTTTTAAGTATTCGTTCCTGTTTATCCTTTTGTTTTTCTTATTTCTGCCACGTATCATCACAGATATTCCATAATCTCCGACAAGAGGCCCAGGCTGATGCTGGAAACTGTCATGTCTGATCAACGTGCGGCCAGGGCCCGATCCGTATCACAGCGAAGTAATCTGAAGGTCTTGGGGACAGGCATGTTCCGTGTTACGTAGAGGAGGATCTGGGGCTCTGCGGTCTTTGGGAGATGCTGGTTTAGTCACAGAGCCGTGGCTATGTGGAGAGGATGTCAGCTGTAGACCAATCTTAAAGACTTTGTTCATGTTGTGAGAAAAATCCAGAAAAGGAATATCTGGGCTTTGTGGAGAGGAGGGGGAGGTTGTTGCAGTCTGGACCGGTGTTTGTGGGGATGGAGGTTCTTGGTCCTCTCTTTGTCCTGCTGAGATCTGGGATGAATCCTCCTGTAGTTCTGACGTAGCCTCTTTCTGTGTCATCTTTCTGGCCATCTTTATCTTGGCTTGTTCGGACTGTACTGGGCTTATTATTTGTTTTGGCACTGGATGTGCTTTGTTTTGGGACAAAGCTGATGCCGCATGGTCCAGGGCAACGTGGGGGTAATACACCCCTTTCTGCTGCCATTTCACAGAATGAGGTCCTCATGGACGGATTGCACAACCTTGTCACAGTAATTAACCAAATGCACCAGATGCAACACATTTTCAAATGGGACAATGTGTCATTTCACCACTTTTGTCTCATGCAGAGCTGGTTTCAACACCATCCACATTTTACAGCATTCCTCCATCATCATCATCATAATATTCTCCATTTTTAACCCCTTCAAAGAGTTTTTCTCAGCATGGCAATGGAAGGTTTATAATCTCCGGCCCCAGGCTCGGGTGCCCCTCATTCAGGCTATGGAAGGAGCTTGTGACCAAATCGACGCAAAGATGGATCCGTCATTCAAGACGGTTCTTCCCACGTTGTCTTGCCAATGAAGATATTGCCTGTGATGTTGCTAAAATTATCCCGCCAGATCCAGTGGCACAAACAGCTGTGCTGAACAATATTTGAACATGTTAGTGATTGAATATTGTTGTATTAAAATTTTGAGAGAAGCTTTTGATTTAACCTTTGTTAAAAACATTTACTCCTGTGCAGCTGCAGAGTTGGTTATGTCTACTGTTATTGTTCTTGCTGGGACCAGGGAAATTTCCAGCAGACACTAGATGATGAAAAACTTTGGTGTGACATTTTGCATGAAAAAGGCACTGGTAGATAAGGGAGTGAACAGTTTTGTCTAGTTAGAACAGAATAGAGGAGGTGAGATAAAAATAGACCTTTTGCGGGGACAGTGTTCTGTTGAGAAACTTACCTTTTGGAGAAGCACAGTGTTCGTTCATGACATAGTGGAGGCTAAATCAGTGAAATGTGAGTGTTTTAAGGAATGTTGTTACTACAGAGACATTCTGTTTTCATGGAGGTTGAGATAGCTATAACTCACAAAGAAGGAAAGACACAGGTGTAAATCTTCAAGAAAGAAGTAGACGAAAACCAGATCAGATGACACTGACCAGAGACCACATGATGGGGAGACCCAACTTTGCAAGATGTGGGCAGGCTCCAGTGCTGCACACAGCACACCTTCAGAGCGTAGTTCAACAGAAATACTATATAACATTGTGTAAGAGATAAGTCACAATATTCTTGGCTCATGTATGGATACATGTTTTCTACTATTCAACTCTTAATACATTTTGATTAACTTTGAATTCTGTCTGTGGTGTTGTGAAATCAGCCAAGTGTGATAAATCATACTTCGTTGAAAACAACATGAGACAAGTCTTTTACAGGCACCAGGGGAGTGTTATCACAGCAGGGGGCCACTGTGTTAAAAAACCCTGGCCAGCTCTCACAAGGGCTCTCAGCTCTCTTTGCCTGTGAACCCTTGTGGCGAGTGGTTCACACCGTGGAGACGGTCACCTGGCTCAGAATGGGTTCGGACACCTACGAACATTTTCAGTGCCGGCCAGGCGATGTAAAACAAATTTCCCTGAAAACCCACATCGAAACTTACCAGCCAACTGCAATGGAAAAAGTCTGTTTGATACATTTCTCAGCTGTTGCAGGTAAATTGAGCTGAATCGGGGCGGAGCTGTATCCTCTCCTGCGGCCACGCCAAGCTGATTAAGCATTTCATTGCATTAATAAAATCAAGTGTCCTAGAGGTATTGATTTTACTGAGCAAAACATTCTTTAAAATGTTATTTTCTCAAATAATGCTTGGTTTAACTCAGGATTTGCATTGTGAATGGGTTGAAACACATACCAAATGTTGTTCTAAATTAGTTAAGCTAATTTAACCTCATTCCACGTTCTGTAAGATGAACTTTAGTTCTCTAAGTTGGATCTGCAGTGAACCAGGATTCACTGAATCTTTCTGATGATGGTTTTCAACCATTTTATTTATCCTTTTGTTTCTTGTGTGTGTACAAAGTTCTTTAGCTTCCGTTTTTACCTTAATTTTGCTTAGTAGTTTAGTTAAGTTTCACTAGCCTAATAGTTAGGATTTGTTGATTGAAATATATTTTTAATTCAGATAAACAGCATGGTGTTCTCTGGGTATTCATTTTTATTTGTGTCATGGTTTAAGTTTTGTCTGGCTTCTTTGTTAGTTTGTAGTTCACTTAGCTCTCCCTTGCTCAGCTTTAGTCACTCCTCTGGACACTAATTAGTTTTCATTCCCGTCACCTGTCAGGCTGCAATTACCCCTGATCTGTTGCCACCTGTGTTCACCTCTTTATAAGACTCACCTCATTATGTTCTCGTCGCCGGTCCATAGCGTTCACTCCCGCTCAGTCTCTGCCAGAATTCTTGTCAGCTCAGTTTTTTGTTACAGTCAGCCTGAAGACTTCCTTCAACTTGGTTTTTTGTTACAGTCAGCCAATAGACTTTCCGTCAACTTTGTTTTGTTCCAGTCTCAGTCTAGATCCAGCTCAGTAGTGATGGTGAGATAAAGCCTCATGAGGCATTGAACCACTTGAGCCAATTGGTTCGAGAAAGGGTTCATTTCTTGATGCTTCATGTGCACACGAAACCACCTACTGGCCAGGTGTATAATCACAGCCAGCTGGATCTTAACACGTGTGATGCATTGAATTTTTGTCTATTATGACTCTTGGGAATGACTTCACAAAAGGTGTAGGACGAAATAATTTGTCTACATAAATTTTGTATACACATGTGTATAATAAAACATTGTTTGAATGTATTGTCTGTGTGTAATTATTCCCAAAATAGTAGTGACGTGATATGGCATGGTGTGTAATAATGTTTTTCTGTGACTCTAGAAAAATGGCATGGGCTTAATCAGGCAGAGGACAATGAAAGTGCTTATGGAACTAGGGAGGGGGTAGTGAATAGGCTAATGCTTGTGTAACTTGGATGATTTCATGCATTTTTATTAAGAAACAACAATTTCTCCACAGTTTTTGGTTTCAAATGATTTCTCTTTTTTGATACTACTTCTCCAACCTTTGAAAAGATACGCTCACATGGCACAGATGATGCCGGGGTGCATAAATAAATAAGTGCAAATATGTACAGATTGGGGTACTGTGACCGATGATTAGCCCAGTACTATACGGTCCCACATTTTCCCCTCAGCAGCAACACTGAAGCACACAGAGGTTCCCGCTGCGTCTTTACGCACAATCCAGCTGCTGATGTCTCCTCTCTTTTCAGCTCAATGCAATTCTAGACAGTAACATTTTATAACCTATATCACCTTTCACAGCAACAGGTTTCTCATCTCAGTCGACCAGACAAATCTCTATTGCTCTCCTCAATGCGCTCTGGGCGGTGAGGTGGGAGGATTTTACCCGATGGTGCGCTGCGTGCGAGGGATAAACAGGGGGGAAATGCATAAATAAAAACTGTAAATGGCTCCTATACATTGATCATAGGAGCTGACCGGTCTGAGATCAACCTCCTGATGTTACAAGTTCTTTAAAATGAAAGCGCGCACCCAAATTACAAGTAACGTAATTTTGCGCACCTGAAAAAAGCGCAAGGCAGCAGCGCACCGAAGCACTGAGGCACAGAAATACGGTGCATGTAGTTAAAAAATGCAGAATTAATAAAAACAACTTATAAACAGACGTAGCGTTTTAAACTGCATCTGGTTAGCAGAACTGTTTTATGATCCAGAGTGCAGCCATCACTGGTTCTGAATGAAGGCAATATCTGGCAGCAGCTCTCTTCCCCCGCCCCCCTCCCCTCCTGCGTACGTAGTACAGGACCTTACCGGCTCACTTTCACCACTGGTTAAGACTAAAATTATTCATAACTCTGATCGCTCCTCCTGCTGCTCTGTTAACATGTACTGCAGCAGGAATGATGGCCACAAGCTGTGAAAGAAGCTGAAACATCTCAGCGGAAGGCGGAGTTTTTATCGTCCGCTGCCCAGATGGGCGTTGGGATTTTTATGCGTGAAAAATGCCATGTTTGCGTGTGACCGTGTGAAGTCAGTGACAGTCAATGCGTGATAGTTGAGAGCACTGATCTCCTATCTATCTATCTCTCTCCTAAACTCTCCAAACACCAAACTAACTGTCTCAAACTAAATAACCACTATCCAAACTCTGCTATCCAAACTATCAAAACTCTATCCACTCTCTCAACTGACCGCAACTCGCCTACAACAACCCACATTTTGAAGGGAGCCTGTGGGGTTTCTAAAGCTGTCGAAGCCGCGCCAACATCTGAACCACTTCCCGAAGCAGTCACGTGGTACAGCCAGGCAGCGAGGCTTCGGACGTCATCGTTTTCGGCTCCTCCCCTAAATGAAGCAAGCCTCGATACGCGCTTCACGGAAACGCCCCCTCCATTACTCGACACACGCCTCGAAGCCTCGGCACATAACGTAACATCACTACAGCTCAGTTCTGTTCCCACTCCTGTTCTCATCTCCTGGTGAGCTGTTCCGGTCTCAAGTCCACGATGCAGAGGATCTGCTCTCCAGTGCACGGCTCTGATGTTCTGGTCTCAAGTCCTCGGCTCTGATGTTCTGGTCTCAAGTCCTCGGCTCTGATGTTCTGGTCTCAAGTCCTCGGCTCTGATGTTCTGGTCTCAAGTCCTCGGCTCAGATGCTCCGTCCTGGTCTCAAGTCTTCGGCTCCAGAGTTCCTCCCGGTCAGTCTCTCTCCACGCCTCCTGCCGGCCAGCTTCTGCACCCTACACCTCCGTCTGTTGAAATACTCTGGGTTCCATCATCATCCATCTTCCACTCTATTCAATAAACTCACTCCTAAGAACTAGCTCTGTGTGTGTGTGCTGTGTCCAGGTTCATCCTCGAAAAATATCATAACAATTTGTGTTAATAAATTCTTCAACTTAAAGAGAAGTTGCCACTCCTTCATTCCATATGTGTGGAGAGTCTGCTGTTAAAAGAATGGCAGTGCTTGAATCACCCTTTCAACTATTGTCCAAATATCAACTGTGTGGGCTGATATTTACCAGACAATACCTAACAGGCCGAGAGTTATTTTATTAAACATTAAATAGCCTAAAACAGTGCTTAATGGCACAACAGTGATTTATCAATGTCAATATGTGTCCTTACTTTCCAGAATAAAAGAAAACATACTTAATTTACCACCTAACAGGGACTGTTATTTCCTAACAGTCCCTGTTGTTCTCCTTCTCATGTGAAAACGATCAATTCTGGTCTTGTTTTGCTGAAGACATTAAAATCTCAGTAAGATATCCTGTCGAAAAAAAAAGACGATCTCCATTCCAGACGGTCTATTGAAAGAGAAGCTGAGGAGCAGAGATATACCAAGACAGTGAGTAAATGTTCGTACTGCTCTTGTATTGCCAGTTAGATGATAAACCTTGTTTCCCAAAACAACCCAGAAAATAAATAACAAAATAGCTCTTAAAGGATAAAAACTCTAATTATAATAACCCATTATTTTAACCATATCAAATATTACGCTTGAAATACATAATTCATGCATAATCAGTTTCAAATTAAATGAATGAAGCACCATATTCATTTTAAAGTGTGATACAAGCACTGGTAATAAAAACTACAACTAATCCTGAAATGATTCAAATTTTACCTTTCTAAATTATAAAAACAAAATGGGTTATGGTCAATTTTTCTCAGTGACTCTGGCCTCAAGTTGGAGGCTTCTTGTTCTGTACTGATCGGAACTAAAGGGCAGATACAACTTTCAAGGGTTCAGATCTAACATGAACAGAGATAGTCCAGCCTACAGCTGCATGAGGATCACAAACTGCTCAACACAGATTTTAGCTGATCTGTTGAATTTAATGGTGTTGTATGATGACATCATATTTCTCTAAATTCAAAATGAAACACAATGTGGTTCTTAAAAGACACAATTAAGAAGAACTGCTTTGGTTTAATTTTCTGTTCTTGAGTGCCACTCTTCACCAGCTGTGGGTCGTTGGTTTGTTAAGCTCTGATTGGTCAGAGCCGGTCTCTGGTAGGATTTATAAACCATCATTGGTTCACTTTTCACTACTGCTGGGCTTCAACATGATGGCTGGTCAGGTCCTCCTGGGGTATGGACCATTTTGATAATGTAGTTTTGGATATTTGTTTGACTTGTTTATTCTATTGTATCTATCTTTTCAGGGTTTCCCTCTTTAGTTTGCTTTTTCTGGATGGTCATGGTGTTCCTGTCAAAGGTATAGCATTGTCCACTTTCAAGTATGACATTTTTAATGAGAACCTACACTTGCTAAAGCAGCTGTTCTTCTAAAACAGGTACAAAAGGCCAACACCAGAGTGGAAGCAATGCAGGGGGAGATGTTGCCTCTCACAGGAGAGCAGCTCCTGGCTACACTGCACCTGTGTCCTACAATGCTCCTGCTGGTGTCTTCAGGCAAGACCCCAGTCTGACCCAGCCCCAGTTTGTTGGTGTGAGCTCCATGCCTGCAGCTGGATACGCTGCCACTTCTGGTTCTGTTCCAGCAGGATATTATAGTACTGGTGCCTACATGCCAGGATATGATGGCAGCTCTCAACAAGTTGGAGCTGCTCAGTCCTCTGTTCCAGGTAACTAGTCCCACATGTATAGTTCAAATATCTTAAACTTTCCTAACTTGAATCACATTTGCACCCTCTCCAGAAGCCAAGTGGATTAAGGCTCCTCAAGCCTTTGAGGAAGCTCCAACAGATGTCCAGGGTTCTAGTGCCCTTCTCCCTCCACTCCCACCTCCTGGACCTGTTCTCCAGTCTGGAGAGACTTCCAATGTTGTGAAGGAAGCTGAACTTGGAAACTACCAGCAGCAGACGGAAGAGTTTGGTTACCCAGCTTACCCTACGGGCCCTGGCCAGCCTCTTCCACCTGTAGTTCTGCCTGGTCATGGTGTGGGTGGCTTGTGGGGCTACCAGCCTCTCTACCCTCTTCCATACCCCTTTCCCTATCCTTACCCTGATTTTGACTACAGCCTCCTGTATGGTCTGTACCCTCCTGGCACCTACACTACCTTCAGCAGAGACCATGAGAAGGGCAAAGACTACTACCAGACCACCCACTATCTGAAAGACCATGGTGATGATGGTCCACAAACACCCCAGAACCCTGGAACTGGGCAGCAGAAGGTCTACCCCAGTACATCCTAGAGACCTGAAGGGAGATGGAGGTATGTTAAAATATCTAACTCCAGAAACTCTTGTAATGCTTGGATTAACAAATTTAACTGTTTCTCTTTTAGATGATGTGCCCTCTTGGAAGACACGACTGTTTTTTAAATAAAGCTCTTCAAATATTTACTGGTTCTCTTTGGAATTGATGTGAAGGCAGGAGTTTCTGCTTTTGTTTAAGCAACCCTTTGCAGTGTTGTATAGTAAAAATACTTCACTACTGTTAAGTATATTTTGGAGTACTTTATACTTTTCTCCAATATTTTTTTGATTACTTTACTTCACTATATTTCCGAACTTAATTGCATACTTTTGCTCCGATACATTTTCAATGTTTGGTCTAGTTACTTGTTACAAAAAGTGTCGGTTCGGCTCTGCCAGACCTGCGTACAGCACAGGTTTGCTCTTTTGAAGCGCTCGGCGTGTCATTTCAAAGTTGCTGTGCGCCAGCAGGGGCGGGGCCTGGCGCTCCACGCAGCCAATCATTAACACACCTGGCCTTTGACAAGGTAGAAACCCCCCTTTAACTCCACTCTCATTGGTTGTGCTGCCTTAAATCCCACCTTCCCTCTTCCTGATTTTTCTATTGCGTACGTGCTTGGACCACGAGATTTCTGGGATACTGCGGCTACCACAATTGATACTAGACTACGAAACTAGTCCCAGTTAAGAAACTAAATATTGTCAGCACTAAAATAGGTGAAAGCTGCTTAATGCAGTTCTAATCAGAAGCATTGTGAGTTTTGAATTGTTTAACTTGAGAAATGTAAGTAAGCAACGTTAATATCTCAAACTAGCATTTAATTCTGAAGTATAACAGGTTTTATCAATAAAAACCTAATCTCCTCAAAACTAAATATTCTGTGCCAGGCAGGAGTTCCAAAGACTGCTGGAAAGATGGAAAAGCAAAGACTGTAGACTATTAAAAATTCAGATTCTAAGCCACAGCCGTCTGAAAAAGGTGTCACTTTTACCATTTTGTTGTTGCTTTCACTTATTTTCGACCCTTTGAGGCAGTTCAGGCATAAATGGCAGGTGTAATTTCTTTTGCATAAGAACACTAGATGCTGCCTAAACAACTGCTACTCTTGTTTAGACCTTTGTGTAGTTATATGATTAGGGTTCCACAAAATGTTGTTCATTTGACTATTTCTACTTCTAGAATTAGGATAAAGACAAAAGGAACACTGTTTACATTGGTTTTATTGTTCATAGATTTCCACACTGTCCATTAGTATAAACCAGGGCTGGAGCTAGCAGTTTCAGAGGGCAGAGAATTCCCAAAGTATCTAACATATTCTACCTCCTGCAATGAAAGGGAAAAATTGTTATGGGCTGGCTGATATACAGGTCAAAAAAGGCCATATTATGGCTGCAGTGCTTGCTGTTCTCTTATGAAGAAAAGATCAACTAGTGCACTAAATTCAATAGCTGGGTTGAAAATATCCAGTATAAAATACAGAGTTGTGTGTTGTCCCGGGCCCTAGCAAAGCCGTCAGCTGGCCGGCCTGCAGGTGTATCTATTAGCAGGTTTACCACTTCCTGTAGGTTAACTAAGCCTGGTTTATCACTTCACCATGTTCTTAGTATACACCCCCTTTGCCTGCACTTGGTTGTGTTGGTTGCTTAGCAGTGACCTTACTTGAAGAAGGAAAACTGAAAGCTTACAAAAAGGTTGCATTTTCTGTCTAAACTTGGTCTAAATTTCTCCTGCACTTGGTTGTTTATATTATTTTAAGTGAATTTGACTTTCAAAATTTACCAAAATGTCATTCAAACTGCATGTTCTTTGTTTTACTTTTT
Source organism: Fundulus diaphanus (assembly GCA_037039145.1). Lineage (NCBI taxonomy): Eukaryota > Metazoa > Chordata > Actinopteri > Cyprinodontiformes > Fundulidae > Fundulus > Fundulus diaphanus. The sequence continues at coordinate 36,889,705 of CM073125.1, forward strand.
ACTTGTACTTTTCATTACATTACTTGAGTACATCTATTTTTACAGTAATTTTCATACTTTAGTACAAGACATTTCAGATACTTTAGGACTTTTACTCAAGTAACATTTCAGTCAGTTACTTGGACTTGTACCAAAGTCATATTTTGGAGAGGTACTTTTACTTGACTCCGAGATTTCAGTACTTTATACAACACTGACCCTTTGCATGTGTGCTGTAAAATGGTTTGAGAAAGGCTCAAGCATACTGTAACTTGGTGCTGCTGACATTCTTCCGTTTATGAAAATGAGGAAAGTGGATTATGGGAGACAAATGAAGATTTGTGGATGGGTGGTTGGTCTCATTGGTACTAAAGGAGCTGTAGCTGGTTGGGGATGTAAGATTAGCTTGACAAAGGGTGTTTAAATGGAGACTTTTTTATACATAAAAAAATATATATATATATATATATATTAGGGCTGGGCAAGTTAACGCGTTAATAGGCTATGTGCACGATGTTGCTACGCAACTTCCGCTAACTGAAAGGGGTAAGGGAGCATACTTCCGGCTAGGCTGTTCACCCACGGCAAGCAATGGCGTTCTACACGCTGCCTGCAGGACCTTCCAAAAATAACAATTAACGACGTCCTCCGGTTTATACGAACCTTATCATCTGGTCCACGGAGTAAAAAAGAGAAAGACTTCAAGTTTTACGTGTCGAACTACATTGAAAACTTTGAAGGTAAGTAATGTACCAGTCGGTCACTGCTGAACCAATGTTGACTACCTAGGTAGTGTTTTTTATTCTGTACATACATATACTGTCTCGTTTTGACTTATAATATATTTGTTTTAACATAACTTCAAAGCCATTGTTTCAGATTATGTTTTAATGTTTTAACCACAGTGTCCAACAAAGACTCGTCAGGGATAGTGAGCGTCAGGGCGGTCTGTTATAGATCGGTGCGCAAAAATGATAAGCCTCATGAACTCAGAGTAGGCTGAAATCACATAAAATGATCTGTTCTATGCAAAGAGGACTATATTTTGGGGGTCTTATGTAGCTCCTGTGCAGCGTAAGTTGTAAGTATTTATAGCTGTTGTGTGTTGGAGTAGTAGCGCACATATAAGTTGCTAACTTTAGCATTAGCTTAGCTACACGAGAGCCCCAGAAGCTAGTCTGTTATGACTGCAGATTTTTGTTATATTGTAAGTTCAAATATATATGACTCTGTTAATGCTAAGGCCAATTCCTAGGCCTGTTCATTCTGCTCTTTTGCTTCTTTTTACTTAATTTAAAGACTGGAACACAGTGCAGTTTACCGCGGTGAAGTTGGTTTGATATTGGACATTCAAGCTCCGCGGACTCAGCGGGATCAATTTATATTAGTTTCATATTAACTGGTCACAAGATAAGGAATTTATTGATTTTTGTTTCTCAAGAGTGCTTGGTTCAAAGATTTGTTGAGACGCTGGCCGAAATCGGAGTGCTTCAACCGGATCAACCGTGAGCTAGAGTTTGAATGTTCAATATCAAACCAACTTCACCGCGGTGTGCAGTTTCTATGTGAGCGACGTCTGTTGTTTACGTTGCGTGCGTTTGGTTGGCAAATATGTTCAGAAATGTGCTTCTTATTTAAGTTATGACGCCAGGGAAGCATTATTTTTTGTAAACAAAGTTTCTTCATTGTACTATTACTTATTAAAATATGCATGGTGCCTACCAAAGTCACTGACGTGATGATTTCACATTCGTTCGTATAAGCCTGCTCAAAGTTGTAGTTTTAGACGCTTTGTGATGCATAAAAAAGCTTGAAATTGATTAAAAGCATTGTGCTGCAGAGATAGTTCTTACTCTGTAGACAACTGCAAACTTTCATTTGTATCTTTGCAAATAGTTATAAAAAAGAATTGGGATGTCAACCCAAAGTGCATTCATTCATCTTTCAGAACAGACGTGAGCATAAATCGGCTAAGGTTTAAAAAAATAAGCAAATTTTTGTCCTGCACTTTCTTCCAGTCTTTTTTCGGCTTGCTAAAAAATTATGACAATCAAAATATACATTTTAAGTGCAGCCCTGGCCATTTTATGTTGTTGCTTAATGACCTATTTTTAGATAAATGGATTCAAACACAACCCATTATTGAACCAACTTTTTACAAAAACCGTAAGTGTTAAAAAAAGAACACGTGCTCTCTGAACTCTGTGAAGGTTGAAGGAGCTTTCCTGGGTTTGTACCTTTTCTGGTTTTTATCATCAATGTTATTATTTTTAAGCATTTCATTTAATTGTTTTACAGGGTGTTAAACCAGGCCGCGTGCGTGACATGGTTTTTATATCTGCAACACCAAAACAGCAGCGCACAGTTGGAAATGGTGTAAGGTAATTATTGTAAATGTAAGGTTGAAGTAACTGAATATGTTCTTTGAATACTTATTTTGGTTAACATGTATTAATTGGATGTCTTGTTTTTTTTTTTTTTTTTTTGAAGGAGCAAACGTTACAAGGCCGTGCGAGGAGACACACCAGACCCTGATGTTCTCAGAGTAGCAGAGGTGTATCAGGACTTTCAGCAGACCTTGCACCTCTCATTACTACCACGGCAATCAGTGCTGATGTCCCTTTAGTTGAATCGGCCTTTGGTAAAGTCCAGGGGTCCCTTCTTCGTACGTCGCTAACTCAGCTGGATTTGATTATTATTGATTTGGCATGATCTTGGATCGTTTGGTTCTTCGAAACTCATCCTGGACTTGCTGTCATAGCAACATGTGCGCAAGCTTAAACCTGCTAGCGAGCAGGCTTATTTCATGTAAACAAGATTAGATCGCAGCTTTATAAGCGGAGGAGATAGGGAAGTCTGTCGTAGCCATGTCTTGTCCATTTTTATGACGGCAACTATTTGCGGAAGGTGCAAGAATAATTTCAGAGCTTTTCGAATTAATGGTGTATTGTGCAATAGACAGGATCATTTAGTGCAGCGCGACAGTTTAATTGTAGAGAGATTTTTCTTGGTGGCTGTTATAAACAGACAAACACATCATTTAACAGTGGCTTTTAAAGAGGAAAAGGTGGTGTTGGAGCCATAAATCTAAAATATGTAAGTTATTTGTATGATGGTTTGCTTTTTATTTTTTATCATATTCAGTAAGAAGATTTGTTCGGGCCATTTTATTGTGAAGTTTAGTTTTACTTTGAAAGGCTTGCTTCCTGTCGAGCCGTATGTTGCATTAGAAAAAAACTATGGATGGATTGTTAAAATTCCCAGTTTGCACGTCCTTTACTTCCAGTGTCTAAGGAATGACACCGATATTGGATCTTTTGCCATAGAAAGTGGCTTCTTAAAATAAAGTATAATAATTAAAGGCTACCATTTTGTAGAATATTCTTGTACTTCACTTTTTCCCCATGTTCTAGTGGGTCCCGTGGAGGCTCTGACATAAAAGAACAAAGTAAATATGAGATTATTAAAATGCAAAAATACATACTGTAGAAAGTGATAGAAACATCTACCATGGACAGTATTTACGCATTAATTTGTCTGCTGCTTTTTGCCAGCCCTCTCTCCTGGCTTTAACAGATTTTGAGGTGTTTTAATTAATGACTCAAATTCAGCATAACCTTCCATTAAAAGCTCGTGTTCTGCTTGGGAGAAAAACTTTGGGCGTTCCTTAGCCATGCTGAACAGCCAATAGCAGCGTGGCTGATCATTGTTTCTACTATCGATACATTTCCCCTTTTAAACAAACGCATGAACGCGCAGTTATCTCAGATAACTCAATCCAGTGATACTAATCATAAACAACAGGTGCGTTCGAAGAACCCAATTAGCCGGATCATGATTAGCCGGATGAAATCATCTTGGATGTCTCATTTGATCTCGAATGTTTTAAGCAACGTACGAAGAACAGACCCCAGGAAGGCAGTCCGTTCGCTTTTCAGCACCCACTACCAGTCAGTCGGGTAATAATTCGTCATGTGGATGCCCCTCCACCGCCGTCACTGCCTCTTGACCACCACCATCTCGAGCCCACCTGTGTCCAGTTTGTCTGCAGCCAACAGCAACAACTTGAACTGGAGTGTCTTGTGACAACGCTGGAACAGTCCCGTCAAATTGAAGATGCCACCAGGGAGCAGAGCGCAACAGTTCAATGGCATGATGTCAGGAGGCCCTGTATTACTTCTTCTCGGTTCTGGGAAGTATGTCATGTGAGATGAACCACTTCTGCTTTGTGCTTAGCGCAGCGCATCAAGAAGGCAACAGCAGCCACAGCCGCCATGAAAAGGGGCCTAGCACTTGAACCATCAGCTATCCAGGAATACTGCAGGATCAAAAACACCAACTTTTGGCCCTGTGGGTTCATCATTCACCCTGATGCTCCATGGTTGGGCTCTTCTCCAGATGGTGTTGTTTTTGACCCGACTGAGAGGCCAAAATTTGGTTTGTTGGAGATAAAATGTCCCAATACTAAGAGTTATATGGATTGTCGCTATTTAAAAAAGTGTAGATTCCAAAATGTCAAGGTTGCAGGTCAAACTAATTTTGGTTTGTTTGGTTGTCAAACGGGAGAGTGTTGGCCTAGTGGTTAGAGCAGTGCGCTTGCACTCAGAGAAGGATGCAAGTACCCGGTTTGATCCCCAGCGCCTGCACTCTGGGTCCCTGAGCAAGACCCTTAACCCCCAGATTGCTCCCCGGGCGCCGCACATGGCAGCCCACTGCTCCCCAAGGGGATGGGTTAAAAGCAGAGAACAAATTTCATTGTAATGTATGTTTCAATGTATGTTTCAATGACAATAAAAATGCTATTACTATTACTGCTATTACTTACTGTCTGAGCTTGTTACTATGTATTTTGTTATGTTATGTATGGCTTAGTAATGGTTTAGTACACTAATTTTGTATTGTCCTATTTAGTTAATTCTGTTCTAACATCTTACCACTATATGCCATGTTGTGGATTTAGTAGCTTTTAAGAGTTTTTTTAAAAACCCATGTTTTGCTAAGGTATCTTGCAAATGTAAGAAAAACGATGCCAAGAATTTAAACAGCACAATAAAAGTTTGTTGTTTGAGTATTCCAGTTTGTTTATTAATGTAGATTTCCCCAAAACAGTGTTTTAATGTAATCAGTAATTAAGAAGTATTGGTTTTATAAAGTATTTCATTTGTGGCCTTTACAAACAAGTAACAAACTTCACAAGGGGAAAAAAGAAATAAGCACAATTCTCAATTCAGTCACTAGGGGGCAGTGAAACGGGATCGTTTATTATGTTCACATTTTAATAATTTCACAACTAAATTAGTTTGTGGAAAATCACTTAAGATAACCTAAAAAGGATGAAAATGGTCTAAAACAGAACTAAACCAGGTCAAACATCTGTCAAACTAGACATTTGAGCAAGTTTTGTCTCACTGACAAAAATAGTTCTATTACAACAGGAAGTGGATGCCATCACCACGCTTGGCCGGAAGTTAGCGGGCGCCATCTTGTGCACATAGCCTATTCATTAGACTATTAACGGCGATATTTATTTTATCGCGCATTAACGCATGTTGCTCCCATGCTTTCAGTCAGTGTCAGTCAGCACGCGCGCTGACTGCAGCGCGCTGTGTCACGGCAGCACTCTGCTGCTCCCCCTCCCCTCTCGTACATGGCTCAGCGGCGCCAGCCAATCAGCACGCAGGCTCAGCCTGGCCTGCCCACTCAGCTCTCACACAAACTCAACACACAAACAGCTGAGAGAGACCGCAGCAGCGGGAAAAACATGAACAGGGGAAGTAGCATTTATTTTAATACCGTAAATGAAATCAAGCTGTATGATTTGTAAAAAGCCGGTTAATTTCAGTGGAAACTGTTGAAGCCGTCTGCTTCCCCGGGTTCGTTAATTCGTGTGCAGGACTTTAAAACAATAACTCAGCCAATGGATGCAGAATTCCATTTCACCTTTGCAAAGGGAGAGATGCACCAGCCAGCCTCTGCGGGCAGCAACTCTGACTCTCTCCCACTCAGGCTAGTTTTTATTAAAGTTAGAACATAGATTATACAAGGTCACACAATGAATGGAGACACATCTTGCTATCTTACTCCCTAATAACTATCTTTTCGTTGTTTCCTCCTGCTGCATGTGAACCGGAGTTTCTGTTCTTTCCCACTGCCTAGGACTGGCCTTGAAACTCTCTCCTGATACTTTTGCTCGTACACAGCTCATTTAACCTTAATCTATTCACATTCTATTCTTCTAATAAACAGACAGGCCTCAAAGCAAATATATTGCACATTAAAAGCATGTTATACCTTCATAAATTGTACTAAAAAATGAATCAAAGTTAATACATTCCACAAAACACAACAAATTTATCTAAGCACGTGAAAAAACATGAGCAAGAAAACGTCGAGCCACAGAAACGGAGAGAGGAGACGAAACTTCTCATTGCCCCGACAGACCCACAGACGTCTCTGACTGAGGCGTTTCAGTCCTCCAGGGAACATCCAGGTAGATCAGTGGTCATCTTCAGCAGCAGTTCATGTTAACTTTCAAAGTAGATATTATCTATCATATGTTACTGGAGCCCACACAGAAAATGTAATTAAGACCTTGAAAGAACCCAGTACATATATTAAAAAGTTTTATTTAAGATAAGATAACATTAGCTAATCCTTTTTTTATCCCACGACGGGGAAATTTATAGGATTAAAGCAACAGGCAGGTGCACACAACATAGACAAAATTACATAAGGTTGAAAGATATAAGAGGTGGATTAGCGAAAAACCACTGAACATAACATTATTGTTATTAATAAAATAAAAACCACAAAACCCAAAAGGTCAACAGTTTCATGATACATCAAGCTTAGGGACTGGCTAATATACAGCAGGTCAAAAAAAGACATATTATGGCTGCAGTGCTTGCTGTTCTCTTATGAAGAAAAGATCAACTAGTGCACTAAATTCAATAGATGGGTTGAAAATATCCAGTATAAAATACAGAGATTCCCAGGTTATGAAGTATACAGTTAAGTTAAGTTAAGTTGACTTTTTTTGGTGTGTGTGTGGTGGCGGCAGGTGTAGAGGGGGGGCCCAATTAGACTGTGTTGTCCCGGGCCCTAGCGAAGCTGTCAGCTGGCCTGCTTCAAACAATTACCTGCCACTCTTGATCCGCGATATAAAGTTCCGGGAAGCAAGTTTTTCTCTAACAGCGCTCCCTAAATTGTGCAACACGCCACAATTTAGGGCGTGTTGCTCGGACCTCAGCCCTGCATCAGCCTCTCAATTATGAAACCTGATAAGTAACTAGTGTACTATTCCCACCTAAATAGGCTATTCTATTAATTTATTTGGTATATTTATTTTGGTCACTTTTCTTGTCACTTTAGTTTATTCTTTGTCATTATTTAATAACATAACTCAGGTTTCTTTAGTTATTTTTCTTAAAAAAAATTCTGTTATGGTTAAAACAGTTGGTTAAATAAAGATTTAATTGGAATTCTATGTTTGTGTTCTTTATTTAAATCAAATCATTTAGCAATATCATAAAATGTCCAGGCAGAGCTGCACATAAAATATGGTTTTAAATATTTTCAATAATTATCGATATCGATCAATATGCATTTTTTTTTATCGATAAGCTTTTTTTCTATATCGCCCAGCCCTACTCTTATGTATCCTATTCGTTCAACTGTGCTGTTTTTAAAGTGTTTCTAAATAAAGTTGTCTTGGCTAATATGAACAGATTGTCACCTCTTAGCACAGGGGTCACTAATTAAAAATCAGCAGGGTCCGAATAAAGAAAATCAACAACCAGTAAAGGTCCGGACACATTTTTTATTACAATCCGTTACTTTAAACAGTATTTAACACTGAAATAAAATGTTTATGCATCCACCTTATATATTGACAATTAAACAAAAAAATAACATAAAAACTAGAACGTTTTCTATTTTAAAATCCAAAGTGCTTTTTGAAATAGAGAACCACAATCTTTGTTTGGTATAGTACCAAGTTTGGCGCAAGTGAAGTTAGCACAGGGGTTGAAGCAAAAATAATGTTTGACTGAAAACATTTTCTCGCAAGCCCATATATTCCCGGGGCGTGGACATCATGCCGCATTAGTTGGCTCACTTGCTTAGTGTGCAAAGTCAACTAAATCTGGTACTTTTAAAATATCCATTGAAAATTCATGTATCTCTGCCACCTTTCAGTTTTAAAGCCTTTGTGTCATCCTGGACAGCCTCTCCATCACTTTCCACATCCACATCATCATCTGGGTTACTTTCATCTCTGCAGCATCAAGTTATTCCTTCACACTGTTGACAAACTGGTCCACAGTCCACTTTACAATCCCAGCTCCCTTTCCTCCAGAAAACCTCCATAAACTGCAGCTGATTCAGAGGACAGCAGCTTCATCATTACATCATCTACTTCACTCCTGTACATTAACTCCACTGGCTCCCTGTCACATTCAATATAAACCAATATTATGATCATACAAGGCCAACCACAGCCTTGGAAATGCAGGACACATCACCAACACTATCATGACATCATACATTTTAATTTGACACAGGTTGCACATGACAATAATCAGTCTCTGCTTTGCCCGTTATTGTTCACCAATTAATCATTACAGTTTATAAAAAGGCATGATTTAACTTTTTTGAAGTTTAATAAAATGGTTATATTTTAGCCCAGTGACTGGAGACCTGTCCAGGATGAACCCTGTGTCCGCGCTCCACTTTAACTTCATAAAAAAACTGAGAATCGCCGTTCTCTGGCCTCACCCAGGTAGAACCAGTTCTCCAGTCCATGTTGTAGCTGCAGTTTATTTGTTTTATTTTTTTGGTGTAGTTTTCTTAACAATCTGTAAGCATCAAAATCCTTGTCATTTTATTTAGTGTCCTGGAGCGCAGCTGCTCATCAGGTGAACACTGCTGCATACCGACAGCCGATGCAGCTCTGCCTTCTTTGTTTCAGAACAGCGCAGGGTTTTTTTTTTTTACTCTTTCCGAATCGAACCCAGTCAAATGAGGCACATTGTTTCAAATTCCGACTCTTCTTCAAGGGTCATGCTAAATTAGCCTGAGCTAGCGCGTTACTCTTGTGTTTTAAAGAAAACATAATAGCGAATCACGAGGAGATCCCTGGTTGGTCGCCACGAATACACGCTGACAGACACAATGGCCACAGGTGGAAATAATTCATTAACTGCAGGAGCAGATTGACACGCTTACCGAGGGAAGTTGTTGTCAGCTGTTCTCTCTGCTGAACTTTATGACTTGCTGGTTTGCATAAATCTAAAGAAACCTTTGACCACCGCTACTTTCATTCATGCCATCTGTGGCCAGTTTAAAATGCTCTCCCAAAAGTTAAAATGAACACCGATAAACCTCAGACTGTCAATGTCCGTTTTGGAAAGACCCGCCCTGCTCTCTTTCTGATTGGCTAATGTCCCGCCTCTGTCAGGTTTGATTGGTTGAGAGCATCTTCAGATTATAACCTTGAATAAAAAGTCTAGACGGGACTTTTTGCGCTGAAGTTCCAAATGACGGAAATCCGTCGCGGAGAACTTTAACCCCTGAGTTAGACACCGTCGTTGGACCTAACCCTAATGTTTTAAATCAGGTTGGGTCCGGATTAGCCAGCAGGTGGGTCTGGATCCGGACCCTGGTCCGCTAATCCGTGACCTCTGTCTTAGCATTTTGGAGAAATTCCTGTTAAATTAGTCAAAAGCTTAACTCCAGTGTTAAGTAGAGCATTCCCCCAACTTTAAGCCATCTGAAATGGGGTACCGCGAGCGAGCTATTTTTAGAAACGTAACGTCACGATGACGTCACATCACGTGGTACGCAGTAGGACAAACTCCCAAACCCGCCGCTGTTTTGCTGTGGAAGAGACATTTGTGTCTAAGCTGGATCCCAATTATGTTCTCCCTACAAGGCAGGTATGTGTGGGTCCATACATGAAACGAATGACTACATTATTGTATGTGTCACAATTCAGCAATATATATATATAAATGTATGTATGTATGTATGTATGTGTATATATATATATATATATATATATATATATATATATATATATATATATATATATATATATATATATATATATATAATCTCTTCCTTTAGGCTCTGAAGGCCATGGTGGAGGCCAAATATGAGTCTGCTAAGGAGCACGCTAAGGCTAAAGTAGAGAAGGTGGCTGCTGTTAGCCTTACATCAGATATGTGGACATCCATCAACATGGATGCCTACCTGGCAGTGACATGCCACTTTGTGGAGGAGAATGAAAAGCTGAGCTCGGTGTTGTTGGGAGTGCAGGCATTCCCCCAGTCTCACACTGCTGAAAATATTGCTTGTGTGAAAGCCTCCCTGATGGAGGAATGGGGAATCTCAGGCAAGATGACATGCATGGTCACCGATGGTGCTCCTAATATGGTGGCATGCGTGAGAGACCTGAAGCTTCGCCACCACATTTGTGTTGCTCACACCCTCAATCTTATTGTGAAGAGGGCGCTTGACCACCAACCTGCGCTCTCTGGCCTCCGGGCCAAAGCAAGGAAGCTGGTTGGCTACTTTAGAAGCAGCACCACTGCTAAGGTATCCTCTTTTATTTTATTCCAATATATAATGTTAATAGTTTGTCTGTACTCCTACTGCAGTGACTTAATGGCCTACTCTTCTGTGTCTTTAAAGGAGAAGCTTACACAAGTGCAGCTTCAGCTGGGCATGCAAGCAACCAAAATGATGCAGGAGGTGGAAACAAGATGGAACAGCACCTACTTGATGCTGCACCGTCTGGTGGAGTTGAGGGAGCCAGTAGGAGCAGCATTGGCTGGATTGCACACTGACATTCCCTTTTTAACTGCCAGTGAGTTTTATATTGTTGTAGCGTGCCTTTCGTTACTCTCTCCTTTCTATGACGCCACCATGGAGCTCTCGGCAGAACAACACGTGTCGGCATCAAAAGTTATCCCCCTCCTGAAGATGATAGAGAATGCCCTTCAGGAGGAGGACACCAAGTCGGCACCTGCAGAAGCATTGCAAATAGGAGAGCAGCTCATCAGACATCTCAGGGAGAAGCTGCACATGCTCCAGTCAATGAGCATCTTGTCCCTGGCTACACTCCTGGATCCACGATTTAAAGTTATAGCATTTTTCAGCAACACAAAAGCTGCTGAAGCAGTGAAGCGCTTGACTTCAGAGTGTGCCACCGTAATCCGACGGAACCTAGAAGAGAACACTCACGAGATTCCCCAGGCTTCCACCTCTCAAGAATTCAGTGGAGGTAATCTTTTGTATTACATTTTGAGATTACTTATTCCTATTAAAACACTTAATATCCTGACCTGTGGTTTCCATTTAGGTAGCAGACTTTGGCAAAGATTGGACACTAGTGTCATGGAGGCAAAGAGGACTCCAAATGTCTCAGCAGATGCCACCGTAGAGGTCCAGCGCTACCTCTCAGAGGCGAACATAAGCAGGCTGGAGAACCCCCTGGAGTACTGGGCTAATCATCGGTCACTGTACCCCAATCTGTACAAACTTGCACTTATTTATTTATGCACCCCGGCATCATCTGTGCCATGTGAGCGTGTCTTTTCAAAGGCTGGAGAAGTAGTATCAAAAAAGAGAAATCGTTTGAAACCAAAAACTGTGGAGAAATTGTTGTTTCTTAATAAAAATGCATGAAATCATCCAAGTTACACAAGCATCAGCCTATTCACTACCCCTCCCTAGTTCCATAAGCACTTTCACTGTCCTCTGCCTGATTAAGGCTATGCCATTTTTGTAGAGTCACAGAAAAACATTATTACAAAACATGCCATATCACATGACACTCCTATTTTGGGAATAATTACACACAGAGAATACATTCAAACAATATTTTATTGTACACGTGTTTACAAAATTTATGTAGACAAATGATTTCGTCCTACATCTTCTGTGAAGTCATTCCCAAGAGCCATAATAGACAAAAATTAATGCATCACACGTGTTAAGATACAGCTGGCTGTGATTATACAACTTGCCAGTAGGTGGTGCTGTGTGCACATGAACCATCAAGAAATGAACCTTTTCTCGAACCAGTTGGCTGAGTGGTTCAATGCCTCATGAGGCTTCATCTCGCCATCACTAGTACCAAGCATTTTGTCGGAGGAAAGGGCCCAACCGAAGAACATCCTGACCCAATTCCAGCGACATCAAGTAGTGAACAGGTAAGATTATTTTGGTGGCCGACATGTTAATAATGAAGCGCCTGCTACCATGATAGCATATAGGCTATCATGGTAGCAGGCGCTAACATGATACCCTGCTACCAGGATAGCCTACTCAAAAACATTTCAAATGAAACAAACATTAAACATACCGATCCCTGGACGGTGATTACAAACAAAAAAAAACGGCCGATGACGGCATGACCGCCGCGCAGGAAAAAAAAAAAAAAGCTTACCGTTCGATCGACTCGGCCCGTTTTCCGGTCTTTTTAAGCCCTTGACACTCAAGCCATCGTTTGAGCTGAAGGTTGGTGTGTTCGACAGTGCGACCAGTAAACCGTGCGCCTTGGACATCGTTTTGGGAAAGTTTAATGGCTGCAAAGTCTGTCATATCGCTGGTTGCTACGTGCGTTCTATCGGTTTGTCCTACCTAAGCGGCAAAAGGGGCGTTGCTCGTGAGGCGGTGACGTCACGTGCGCGGTACCCCATTGTACAGAGGGTCTGTAATGAAGTCAAATATTTTGGTTATGGACAGACCTGTTAGATGAGGATATTTACTGCTAGTGCTGTATGTGCGCAGGTTCTGATTATGCTTAAATCATATTGCTCCTCTATACAAACGGCACACCTATGGTGGAATTACGAAAATATGCCAGGCTCAGTAGGTTGCAAGCTGCTTATAATGTACCGACTTTGGTTGAAAAAGCCCAGATGACAAGTGTCAAGGAATCATTGAATCCTCTTATTAATGGCAATTTTAAGTACCAGTTTTAATACGTCACACAGGATACTAACATTGAACAGTGTCGTATGCCATGTTTCAGTGCTTCCGAAACACTGGTATGGCAGCCTGCTAATTTTGTCTTTTTAGTTGTTCCCATCTCTTGTTACTGGGTTTCATTTCAACAATATGGACTACTTGGCAATAGTGTCCTAAATTAGCTTTTAGTACATAAGCCTTTTATATATATAAAAAAAGTCTCCATTTAAACACCTTTTGTCAAGTTCATCTTACATCCCCAACCAGCTACAGTAGTAGCTCCTTTAGTACCAATGAGACCAACCCCCCCTCCCACAAAGCTTCATTGGTCTCACATAATCCACTTTCCTTATCTTCATAAATAAACTGAAGAAGGTCAGCAGCACCAAGTTACAGTATGCCTGAGCCATTCTCAAACCATTTTACAGCACACATGCAAAGGGTTGCTTAAACACAAAAGCAGAAACTCCTGCCTTCACAGCAATTCCACAGAGAACCAGTAAATATTTAAAGAGCTTTATTTAAATACAGTCGTGTCTTCCAAGAGGGCACATCATCTAAAAGAGAAACAGTTAAGTTTGTTAATCCAAGCATTACAAGAGTTTCTGGAGTTAGATATTTTAACATACCTCCATCTCCCTTCAGGTCTCTAGGATGTACTGGGGTAGACCTTCTGCTGCCCAGTTCCAGGGTTCTGGGGTGTTTGTGCACCATCAGAACCATGTTCTTTCAGATAGTGGGTGGTTTGGTAGTAGTCTTTGCCCTTCTCATGGTCTCTGCTGAAGGTAGTGTAGGTGCCAGGAGGGTACAGACCATACAGGAGGCTGTAGTCAAAATCAGGGTAAGGATAGGGAAAGGGGTATGGAAGAGGATAGAGAGGCTGGTAGCCCCACAAGCCACCCACACCATGACCAGGCAGAACTACAGGTGGAAGAGGCTGGCCAGGGCCCGTAGGGTAAACTGGGTAACCAAACTCCTCCGTCTGCTGCTGGTAGTTTCCAAGTTCAGCTTCCTTCACAACATTGGAAGTCTCTCCAGACTGGAGAACAGGTCCAGGAGGTGGGAGTGGTGGGAGAAGGGCACTAGAACCCTGGACATCTGTTGGAGCTTCCTCAAAGGCTTGAGGAGCCTTAGTCCACTTGGCTTCTGGAGAGGGTGCAAATGTGATTCAAGTTGGGAAAGTTTAAGATATTTGAACTATAAATTTGGGACTAGTTACCTGGAACAGAGGACTGAGCAGCTCCAACTTGTTGAGAGCTGCCATCATATCCTGGCATGTAGGCCCCAGTACTATAATATCCTGCTGGAACAGAACCAGAAGTGGCAGCGTATCCAGCTGCAGGCATGGAGCTCACACCAACAAACTGGGGCTGGGTCAGACTGGGGTCTATCCTGAAAACACCAGCAGGAACATTGTAGGACACAGGTGCAGTGTATCCAGTAGCTGCTCTCCTGTGTGAGGCAACATCTCCCCCTGCATTGCTTCCACTCTGGTGTTGGCCTTTTGTACCTGTTTTAGAAGAACAGCTGCTTTAGCAAGTGTAGGTTCTCATTAAAAATGAGATACTTGAAAGTGGACAATGCTATACCTTTGACAGGAACACCATGACCATCCAGAAAAAGCAAACTAAAGAGGGAAACCCTGAAAAAAATAGGTACAATAGAATAAACAAGTCAAACAAATATCCAAAACTACATTATCAAAATGGTCCATACCCCAGGAGGACCTGACCAGCCATCATGTTGAAGCCCAGCAGTAGTGAAAAGTGAACCAATGATGGTTTATAAATCCTACCAGAGACCGGCTCTGACCAATCAGAGCTTAACAAACCAACGACCCACAGCTGGTGAAGAGTGGCACTCAAGAACAGAAAATTAAAGGGACAGATTTTTTTGGGGTGGAGGCTGGCTAGACCGTAGTACAAGTAGAGGCACACCTAACAGGTAGCTGACGCGAGAAGACGGACAGGAGTTACGGGCCGATGGTTAAAAAGAAAAAAAAAAGGATCGAAAGAGGAACTGATGAAGATAAAGAAAAAAGACTAAGTTGGACTCAAGGAAGCCAATGCTCAAGATCCAGTTGGGAAGACCCGTGGATTGGTGAAAGAATTGTGGACAAAACAAACGGCGGGTAGACACAGCTGTGCTGTGAATGGATCAGAGTGGGAAAATAGTATAGAGATTCAAAGTGACGAAAGTAGTGAATCATCAAGTAGTGAAAGGATGAGTTTAAAAAGAGGAAATTCTTTAGCGAAAGCAGGTGTAGAGAAGAGAGGTAGAATGGAAAAAAGATGGGATGAGTCTGAGGAAGAAATGGAAAGGGAGACAAGAGAGTTCAAAGTGATTGTTATGGTTAATGAGGAGAAGGGATTGCAGTTAATCAGTCCAGTTAAACTATCTATGATTCTGAAGAATCAAGTGGGAGACATTACAAATGCAAGAGTGTTAAGAGATGGTAACTTAATGATAATCTGTAATACAGAGGAACAAAAAGACAGAGCAAGTAGGATGAAAGAAGTAGGAAAGTATAAAGTGACAAGCGTGAGCTTGGTACAAGAAGGAGGTAAATGGAGGAAGGGAGTGATTTGGGGGATCCCAATTTAGGTTTCAAATGAAGAAATAAAATCAAATCTCAGAGGAGGAAGAATTAAAGAGGTAAGAAGGCTTCAGACCTTTAAAAATGGAAAGAAAGAGAACAGTGAAAGTGTTTTGATAGAATTTGATGAAGAAAGACTTCCGGAGAGAGTTTATTTAGGATATTTGACCTATCATGTAAGAGAGTATATTCCAAAACCGATCAGATGTTTTAAATGCCAAAAGATTTGGACATACAGCACAGGCATGTAAAGGAAAGAGAAGATGCGCACGATGTGGAGAGGATCATGAATATGAACAATGCAATAAGAGCAGGCAGCCAAAATGTTGTAATTGTGGTGGTGATCACAGTGTGGCATATGGGGGATGTGAAGTAATGAAGAGAGCAGTGCAGGTTCAGCAAGTTAGAGTAAGAAACAAGTTATCCTATGTAGAGGCTGTTAAAGTGGTAAAGGAAAGAACAGAAGTTGAGGTGGAAAATAGAGTGGATACAGAATTGAACCAAACAAAAGAAAATAAAGTATATGTGGACTTAAAAAAGCTAGTGACATTCATTGCAGGGGTTATAAATGCAACCATGGAAATTAAATCAAAAACCGAAAGAATTCAAATTATTGTGAAAGCAGCAGCAAATCACCTTAGCATTAATGAAATAACATGGGAGGAAGTGAGAGATGAGCTTAGCGCTCAGGCCAGTCAGGAAGCAGTATCGATAGGATAGGTACAATATGGTCTTGATTCTACAATGGAATACAAGAAGTCTAATAGCAAATGGACCGGAATTAAAACATTTTATTAATAAATTAGAAGAAGCTCCAGAAGTTATTTGTATTCAAGAATCTTGGTTAAAACCGCAATTAGAATTTAGAATATTAAGTTATGAAGCTGTCAGATTTGATCGGGTTAAAGGTAATGGTGGGGGATGTATTATTTTCATTAGGGAGGGAATACCATTTAGAGTGATTAAGAAAGGGAGAGAAGAAGAGTACGTTATGGTGGAAATTTGGATAAATGCAGAACCATATATTGTAGTAAATTATTACAATCCGGGGAAGAAATTAGAGTTAGATAAATTAAAAGACATTCAGGGACAAAATAGGAATAGAATTATTTGGTGTGCGGATTTCAATGCCCATAGCAATTTATGGGGAGTGCAAGGAACTGATGCGAATGGAGAAATTATAGAACAGTTGTTGGAAGATAATCAATTAGTATGTATGAATGATGGAAGAGGAACAAGAATAGATGTGCATACTGGAAAATGCTCAGCAATAGATTTAACTGTGGTGTCCAGTGATTTAGCTGGATTATGTGAATGGGAAACAACAATAGGTAGTGATCATTTTCCAATTTATTGTAAAGTCCTTATTCCTAAAAAGAAGAGAGAGGTAGGAAGACAGGAAAGATGGGTTTTTGATAAAGCAAAATGGAACATATTTAAATATATATGTGAGAAATCCATGGCAGAAGTAAACCTAGAGTTAGATATAGAAAGTATAGAGAGTAAGATAAGGGAAGTTATATTAAAAGTAGCAAAAGCAACAATTCCGGTGAGCAAAGGTAAAAACATCAAGAAAGGGGTACCTTGGTGGACGCCTGAGTGTAGTGAAGCAATAAGGAAAAGAAATTGAGCTTTTAGAGTGTTGAAGAAAACACATAATTATAAAAATTTAATTGAATATAAAAAAGATCAAGCACAAGCAAAGAAAATTATTAAGAAAGCAAAGAAGATAAAGTGGACAGAATTTTGTGATTCAATAGGTAGATCTACACCTATAGCCAATGTGTGGAGAATGATAAAGAAAATGAGGGGAAATACACAGACGAGAACATATCCAATACTAAAACATGAAGAAAGAATAATAATAAAAAATGAAGAGAAAGTAGAAATAATGGCAAGAACATTTGTAAGGATTCATAGTTCAGATAATTTAAATGAACAGGGGAAATTGAGGAGAGAACAAACAAGGATGGCAAATGATTTTATTCTAGGAAATGGAATAACATCAGAAAATATCATGGATATTTATTTTTCTAGACAAGAACTGAAGAGAGCAATATCTAGAACAGGATTAACAGCTCCAGGAAAGGATCGGATAAGCTACATTATGTTAAAAAATTTAGGAGATCAAGCTGAAGAAAAACTTTTAGGCTTATATAATAAAGTCTGGAAAGAAGGAAGAGTACCGTCTAATTGGAAGGAAGCAGTCATAGTACCAATCATTAAACCAGGAAAAGATCCAACAAACCCCTCAAGTTACAGACCAATTGCACTTACTTCATGTTTAGGAAAGGTAATGGAAAGAATGATAACGGAAAGAATTACGTACTATGTAGAAAGTAAAGGATTATTGTACTCATGTCAAAGTGGATTTAGAAAAGGAAGGAGTACAATGGATCCAGTGGTGTGCCTGGAATCAGATATTAGAAAAGCTCAAATTAATAAAGAAGTAGTGGTAGCAGTATTTTTTGATATAGAGAAAGCATATGACATGGTATGGAAGGACAGATTGCTTATAAAATTATATAAAATGGGGATTACGGGAAGGTCTTATAATTGGATTAAAGATTTTTTGTTAAATAGAGAGATACAGGTACAGATGGGAATAGCAATATCTGATAAATATAAAATTGATAATGGAACTCCACAAGGAAGTATTATTAGTCCATTATTATTTTCAATTATGATTAACGATGTCTTTAAAGAAGTAGATCAGGATGTCATGAAGTCATTGTTTGCTGATGATGGAGCTTTGTGGAGGAAAGGGAAAAATGTAAAATTAGTATATAAGAAAATACAGAAGGCTATTGATTCTGTTGAAAATTGGGCGTATAACTGGGAGTTAAATGCTCAGTAGATAAAACAAAGACTGTTGTATTCAGTAGGAAGAAAATTGAGGAAGTTGAATTAAAAATGTATGGGGAAAAATAAAAAAAGTAAGTACATTTCGGTTTTTAGGAATCATGTTTGATTCCAAGCTTTTATGGGGGGATCATGTAAAGTATATTGAAGGGAAATGTAAAAAGGTTATAAATATAATGAGATGTTTAGTAGGAATAGATTGGGGAGCAGATAAAATTAATTTAAAAAAGATATATATAGCCTTGATAAAATCAGTGTTAGATTACGGATGTGTAGTTTATAGGCAAGCTGCGAAAACAATGATTAATAAATTAGAAGTAATTCAAAATCAGGCTCTGAGATTATGCTGTGGAGCTTTGAAAACATCTTCTTCCTTGGCAGTACAGGTTGAAATGGGAGAAATGCCTTTATATTTAAGACAAAAGCAAATAATGCTTAATTACTGGGTGAGTTTGCAGGGACAGGAGGAGGGGAAAAATCCAGCAGTAGGAATACTGAGAACTTGTTGGGAGAGTGGAAAAACAAAAATAGACTGTTTTGCATGGGCAGCAGATAAATCCGCTAGGGAAATGGGAATACCGGGAATGACGTACTGTGCTGCGGTGCCTTACTCAATTACTCCCTTTTGGCTGTTTCCAAATATGACTGTTGATCTAGAGGTTAGTAAAAAAAGGCAGGTTAATAAATTTCGTAAGTGACAGAATTAATAACATATATAATACTTATACAATTGTATATACAGATGGTTCAAAAGATCTAGTTACAAACAAAACAGGATTTGCTTATGTTATTCCTGAATTAGATATATGTGTGAAACAAAGAACACCTGACTGTTTAGCGGTTTACACGGTGGAAATGTTAGCGATAAAAATGGCCTTGCAGTGGGTAGAGGAAAATAAAGCTAAAAAAGTTCTTATATGTTCAGACTCATTATCAGTACTAATGTCTATATTAAATGTCTCATCTGAAAGTCGCATGGACTTGGTATACGAAATTTATGAAGCTGTATTCAGAATGAGACAAATGCAAACAGAGATTAGGTTTATGTGGATACCAGCTCATAAGGGTATAGAAGGAAATGAAATGGCAGATCAATTAGCTAAGATGTCTTTAAAACAAAGTAGAATTATGGAAATAGAGTACTGTAAATCAGAAATTAAATCAATTATTAAAAGTAAAATCAATTCTGAATGGCAACAATTATGGGAAGAAGGAACTAAAGGTCGTCATTTATTTCATATACAAAAGAAAGTAGGGAATACGGAGGTAATTGGAGAAAATCGAAAAGAACAAGTAGTAATGACAAGACTACGACTAGGACATACTGGGTTAAATAAAACTTTACATATGATTGGTAAACACCCAACAGGTAGTTGTGAATGTGGAAGGGGGATGGAAACAGTAGCACATGTAATAATTCATTGTGAGAAGTATAAGATAAGTAGAGAGAAGCTAAAAAAAAGAAATTACGAAATATGATATAGGGAGAATAGATCTTAATAAAATATTAGTTAAACATAAAATAAATAAAGCAATTATACATTTTTTAAAGGAAACAGGGTTGTATGTAAGGATTTAGTTTAAAGGGAGACACTCTGGTCCATACTCCAGCATAGTAGATGGCGATAATACATCTAAACGTTAGATGTCACCCGCCAGTAAAAATCAGAAGAAGAAGAAGAAAATTAAAGGAGAAATCCGGTCAAGAAGGAAAAATCAGGGGATCATTAGCTATAACTAAAACTAATACGTTTTTGGTTATTTAATGAATTTAGCTTTAATCAATAATAAAATAAAAACATAAATTGTCGTCTGGATCACTGTGTATGGGGGCGGCCATTACTGCCCAAATATGGGCAGTAAGGGCCCCCTGACATCACATCCTGTGACGTGGAAAACGGAGAGCCGACAGCATTTCTCCGCACTTTCCAAGCAAAGTCAATAGGAGCCGTTCTACACAGCTGCGATCATCAACATTTTTTTCGGATTTCCAGAGGACTTCACCACTGACATTGGCAAGAGCTATTATTGAAGAAACAATGCTCACGTGCATGGCAGTTGGATGTAACAATACATTGGGTAAAAGTGGAAAAAACATTTGTTTTTTCACCTTTCCGATTCATCATCTACCATGGACTGTTTTGCTGGATTACCTACTTGAAGAGAGAGGATTTTCCATCGTGCTTCTGGCCAGAGAGAAACGTCATATGCAGCCAACATTTGGAAGAAGAATGTCTTCAAGATGACATGAGAGCGAGGATTTTCAGTATGTTTTTCTTTTTTATAATATAGAATTTGCCGGAACATTTCTGTACCGACCAGAGCGGCGGAGGGATACGACACACTTAGAAAGCATGCTCACTGTTGTGAAGCCCACTTATTTTATGCAACTTTGGTCTTATTTTTTCTAAAGTCACTTGTATATTTCATGAGTTGTGGGGTTGCAGTTTTTTTTTGGGCTTGTTTCTGAAAGTGAAGTCGATTGTATGGGGTCTAAACTAAGTGACGCTGAAATATCCCTCCACCTCATAACGCGCTGCAGCTCCTCCTGACAGCAGCAGAGAGTTAACTCAGAAGGAGCCGCTCTGCCCGTATTTTCGGCAGTTTACGATTGCAATAACTGATGATAACTACTGAAAGTAGATTAGGCGGTGCTGATCACCATTTTGAGCAGAGATTGGTTCTAAAGATGAGTATAAAACTCATTGCAGAACCCAACCCATAAACCATACTTTAATGCTTATTTGTTGTCTTTTTATGTCTCTAATACTAAATGTAAATTTAGTATTACTTTAAATTTAAGTGCTTAATATCATGTCTATCTTTGTTTAAGAGGTTAAAAAAAATATTTCGGCATGAAAACGGGTATTTATTTACAAGGGGACAGATAGGGCATCGGGACTTGCTCTACAGTCGATACCGCGCCGTTACGTCACAAACTGGGAGGTGGCAGTACTGTTCTTCACCAAGATGGCGGCCCCCATAAAAGGACCTTCAAATGAAAATTACTCTTAATTAAAAAAAGCTTATCATTTATTGAACAGTATGTAATAATTTTATATTTAAAGTACTTTCAGCAGTTTTAATTCTGATTTTGACCGGACTTCTCCTTTAAACCAAAGCAGTTCCTTTTCAAATTGTGTCTTTTAAGACCCACATTGTGTTTCATTTTGAATTTAGAGAAATATGATGTCATCATACAACACCATTAAATTCAACAGATCAACTAAAATCTGTGTTGAGCAGTTTGTGATCCTCATGCAGCTGTAGGCTCGACTATCTCTGTTCATGTTAGATCAGAACCCTTGAAAGTTGTATCTGCCCTTTAGTTTAGATCAGTACAGAACAAGAAGCCTCCAACTTGAGGCCAGAGTCACTGAGGAAAATTGACCATAACCCATTTTGTTTTTATAATTTAGAAAGGTAAAATTTGGATCATTTCAGGATTAGTTGTAGTTTTTGTTACCAGTGCTTGTATCACACTTTAAAATGAATATGGTTTTTCATTCATTTAATTTGAAACTGATTATGCATGAATTATGTATTTCAAGCGTAATATTTGATATGGTTAAAATAATGGGTTATTATAATTAGAGTTTTTATCCTTTAAAGGTATACTATGCAACCGGGATTGATTTTCCAGCAAGGCTCCCCCCAGAGGGCGAAAGTAAAGGTGCACTGTCGTAAATATGCTCAGCTGTTGTACTGGTTTCTCCGTCAAGCCAGGCGCGGTTGTTTTGAGCTTAGCAGACAGGCGAACGCAACGAGAAGTCGAAAAAACGGCAGTACAAACAATGACTAACACAGTGAAAGTAAGAACATGCACACAGAGAGAGAGAAACCATTCCAATGCAGTGTTTCCCCTAGGAATTTGCTTACCGGACGACCGGCGGAGCGGGGGGGGGGGGGGGACGGTGGGCGCTTTAGGGGAGACAATCTTTACGCCGATGACCCGCGAAGTGGAGCGGGGGGGTTGGTCTGGGGGGGACAAGCTTTGCGCGACCGGCGGAGCGGGGGGAGACAAGCTTTGCGCCGATGTCCGGCGGGGCGGAGCGCGGGGGGTGGGGGGGGTGTAGACAAGCTTTGCGCGACCGGCGGAGCGGGGGGAGACAAGCTTTGCGCCGATGTCCGGCGGGGCGGGGCGGAGCGCGGGGGGTGGGGGGGGTGTAGACAAGCTTTGCGCGACCGGCGGAGCGGGGGGAGACAAGCTTTGCGCGCATATCGAGTTAGTTTTTTTTTTTTTTTTGAATGTTGGGAGGCGGTAGCATGAGGGAAACCCTACAATGTTACTTAAAATCGCATCAGCAGAAACGCGAGGTCCGCGTCAGCCTTGCAGCCTTCTCTTTCTTTTAGCTCTCGACATTCGGAAAAAGCTTGCCCGATGTTCACCCGTGTACGACTCCTCTTTCTATCCAGAGCCCTTTTTCTCTTTCTTGCCTGCTCCGACATGGGCTTTCGCTGTTTTATCGCCGGTTCCGCCATGATAACTGCACAGATATCGCCACTGCGCTAGCAACAAACAAGTTCTCGCCGTAAAGCAAGACCAACTCTCGCGATCTTGCACGAAATTCTGAGCCTGTGGGCGCGGGCCGAGGGCTCCTGCAGTTGCAAGTGCGGTATTTCCCCCACAGACCACCAGGGCGGCCAAGAAAACCTTAGTTCAACCTGAAATGACTCATTTAATCATCCAAAACGGTATGGAACACATTAATTAACTGAAAAATGTTGCATAGTATGCCTTTAAGAGCTATTATGTTGTTTATTTTCTGGGTTGTTTTGGGAAACAAGGTTTATCACTTAACTGGCAATACAAGAGCAGTACGAACATTTACTCACTGTCTTGGTATATCTCTGCTCCTCAGCTTCTCTTTCACTAGACCGTCTGGAATGGAGATCGTCTTTTTTTTCGACAGGATATCTTACTGAGATTTTAATGTCTTCAGTAAAACAAAACCAGAATTGATCGTTTTCACATAAGAAGGAGAACAGCAGGGACTGTTAGGAAATAACAGTCCCTGTTAGGTGGTAAATTAACTAAGTTTTCTTTTATTCTGGAAAGTAAGGACACATATTGACATTGATAAATCACTGTTGTGCCATTAAGCACTGTTTTAGGCTATTTAATGTTTAATAAATAACTCTCGGTCTGTTAGGTATTGTCTGGTAAATATCAGCCCACACAGTTGATATTAGGACAATAGTTGAAAGGGTGATTCAAGCACTGCCATTGTTTTAACAGCAGATTCTCCACACATATGGAATAAAGGAGTGGCAACTTCTCTTTAAGTTGAAGAATTTATTAACACAAATAAAAATGAATATCCAGAGAACACCATGCTGTTTATCTGAATTAAAAATATATTTCGATAAACAAATCCTCACTATTAGGCTAGTAAAACTTAACTAAACTACTAAGCAAAATTAAGGTAAAAACGGAAGCTAAGGAACTTTGTACACACAACAAACAAAAGGAAAATAAAATGGTTGAAAACCATCATCAGAAAGATTCAGTGAATCCTGGTTCACTGCAGATCCAACTTAGAGAAGTAAAGTTCATCTTACAGAACGTGGAATGAGGTTAAATTAGCTTAACTAATTTAGAACAACATTTGGTATGTGTTTCAACCCAATCACAATGCAAATCCTGAGTTAAACCAAACATTATTTGAGAAAATAACATTTTAAAGAATGTTTTGCTCAGTAAAATCAATACCTCTAGGACACTTGATTTTATTAATGCAATGAAATGCTTAATCAGCTTGGCGTGGCCGCAGGAGAGGATACAGCTCCGCCCCGATTCAGCTCAATTTTCCTGCAACAGCTGAGAAATGTAACAAACAGACTTTTTCCATTGCAGTTGGCTGGTAAGTTTTGTTGTGGGTTTTCAGGGAAATTTTACATCGCCTGGCCGGCACTGCAAATGTTCGTAGGTGTCCGAACCCATTCTGAGCCAGGTGACCGTCTCCACGGTGTGAACCACTCGTCACAAGGGCTCACAGGCAAAGAGAGCTGAGAGCTGGCCAGGGTTTTTTAACACAGTGGCTCCCTGCTGTGATAACACTCCCCTGGTGCCTGTAAAAGACTCGTCTCATGTTGTTTTCAACGAAGTATGATTTATCACACTTGGCTGATTTCACAACACCACAGACAGAATTCAAAGTTAATCAAAATGTATTAAGAGTTGAATAGTAGAAAACATGTATCCATACATGAGCCAAGAATATTGTGACTTATCTCTTACACAATGTTATATAGTATTTCTGTTGAACTACGCTCTGAAGGTGTGCTGTGTGCAGCACTGGAGCCTGCCCACATCTTGCATAGTTGGGTCTCCCCATCATGTGGTCTCTGGTCAGTGTCATCTCATTTGGTATTCGTCTACTTCTTTCTTGAAGATTTACACCTGTGTCTTTCCTTCTTTGTGAGTTATAGCTATCTCAACCTCCATGAAAACAGAATGTCTCTATAGTAACAACATTCCTTAAAACACTCACATTTCACTGATTTAGCCTTCACTATGTCATGAACGAACACTGTGCTTCTCCAAAAGGTAAGTTTCTCAACAGAACACAGTCCCCGCAAAAGGTCTATTTTTATCTCACCTCCTCTATTCTGTTCTAACTAGACAAAACTGTTCACTCCCTTTTCTACCAGTGCCTTTTTCATGCAAAATGTCACACCAAAGTTTTTCACCATCTAGTGTCTGCTGGAAATTTCCCTGGTCCCAGCAAGAACAATAACAGTAGACATAACCAACTCTGCAGCTGCACAGGAGTAAATGTTTTTAGGTCCTACAAAGGTTAAATCAAAAGCTTCTCTCAAAATTTTAATACAACAATCTTCAATCACTAACGTGTTCAAATATTGTTCAGCACAGCTGTTTGTGCCACTGGTTTAATCAGAAACTACAAGGAGGAGAGGCAGAAATATAATTGGGATAAGAATGACTAACTGCGCATATCAGAGTCGTTCTATTCTAAATAAAGCCAGGCGCATATAAATGCACATCAATATCGGATTAATGAATCCATTTTTTTTTTTCATCCTAATACATTTCAATCTGATCTATGCTACCAGTACAGGTTAAAAGTACTGTGAAGTAAAATAAGAAACCAAAAAGAAATCTGAATAAAACAAATTAAATTCTACACATCTCTTCACCTAGCTGGATCTGGCCAGATAATTTTAGCAACATCACAGGCAATATCTTCATTGGCAAGACATCGTGGGAAGAACCGTCTCGAATCCTTGCGTCGATTTGGTCACAAGCCCCTTCCATAGCCTGAATGAGGGGCACCCGAGCCTGGGGCCGGAGATCATAAACCTTCCATTGCCATGCTGAGAAAAACTCTTTGATGGGGTTAAAAATGGAGAATATGATGATGATGATGGAGGAAGATACAGTGCTGTAAAATTTAGATGGTGTTGAAACCAGCTCTGCACGAGAGAAAAGTGGTGAAATGACACATTGTCCCATTTGAAAATGTGTTGCATCTGGTGCATTTGGTTAATTACTGTGACAAGGTTGTGCAATCCGTCCAAAAATGTGAGAATGCGATCTGTGTTGTAAGGGCCCATATTGGCATGAGGACCTCATTCTGTGAAATGGCAGCAGAAAGGGGTGTATTACCCCCACGTTGCCCTGGGACATTAAGTATAGCCATGTGGCCAGTTATATTTCTTCCTCTCTTCCTTGTAATAGTGAATATACTATATTCTTTGAATGGATGTCTGCAGATTTTGCTGGCTGTGTCTCGAACCCAAGAAGCAGAACTGAAAACAGAAAGGTCTTTTTGTTTCCGAGTCTTGATAGGACACCAAGGCCGACCTCACTACAATATTTCAGAAGAGCAATCACTGTATTTACTCTGTCTTGGAATGAACTGGCAAATTTGTATGTTTGTTCATTTACTCGTGATCCAGGCTGTGTGAAAAATTTTGGCAAGCTTTCGGCAAGAAAAAAAAGTATTTAAAAACCTGGCATTGGTAGCCTTGAAGATGAGCAGATTGTGCAGTTATTGTTGATGTCAAACACTTGAAAGAAAAGATACTTTATTTTCAGCTGTTCTAAAGAAATGTTTTAGCTGCTGAATACTTCTGGTGTGGGATCTTTTTGTCATTTGTTTTTTAGCTCCTGACACCATCAGGAACACATCTACTGAAAATAAGAAGATTATGAAGAAGAATGAGACTAAAAAGGAGATGAGAAATAACAGGAATAGGAGGAAGAATAGACCCCTTGCAACCACGTGACTCCGTTACCCAGAACCCCTTGCGTGGCGGCCATATTGGTTGGCATTCCATTTTCTACACAACGCGCGATATTCAAGAGCCGGGCGTACACTGTACAAGTTTCCCCTTTTCGGGCCGATTCTTCAGCCGTGCGAGCATTTTTTGAATCGGGCCGAATTTCAGCTTGATCGTACAGGGGGGAGGAGGGGGGGACTGGCTTCTCACGACTACCTCCCGATCAGGAATCGGACGGTCGGTGAAAATCAAACATGTTTGAAATTCAGTCGGCTGTCGTGAGGTTTTCAAGCAGAGCAACGAGGGAGCGCCCTCCCCTCCTCTCCGTCCCCGCCAGGGGAGGGAGGGGAGCGGGCGTCTCTGAAGCGACCTCCGCCCGGCCCGGTTGGGGAGGGCGAGCGCTCCGGTCCGCGCAACGCGCTGGCCGCCTGTTTCGGCACTTCTCCGCTCGCGGTGGGGGGTGCGTCTCGTCCCTCCTCTCTCTCCCCTCCGTTCCCCCGGTGCCTCCTGCGGGCCTCGCCAGAGCTGGGCTCGACCCCCTGCTCTGGGTCCCTGTCACCCACCGTCGCTCGCCTGCCTCTGCCACCATAGCAAGCGTCGCGCCGCACAGATCGTGAGCGGTGAACTTTTTAAACCCCGCGGTTCCGTCGCACAGTTTTTAGATGTATGTAAGTACCACGACTGAAAAACTCGTACAGTGTATGCCCGGTATTTACGGACCCTTTGGCTCTTCCTGATAAGGACTTTTCTAGCAATCCCGATGATTGGCCATCAGTTTGCTGTGCGGATCTGGTGAACTACCTTGTGTTGTCACCCACCCCAACGTACAGTGGCGATCAGATGAAGGCGTACAAGAGTTTGGAAGCGCACAAACAGTTCACTGCCGGATGGATACGTGAACTGTCTGTTTTTTACCTGAATGATGTAGCAGTTGTCCGTGGAAGGGTGAGTTTAATGTTGTTTATTCTCATAACTTAGCTGCATATAGTCCGATAACATCTGACCATAAACTGTAAACATTGCTTTGGCAACAGAGATGCAGTCTGTTTGCACCATATTGAACAATCAGTGAATAGTCTTTTGTATACGCTCCGCCGGCCATGCGAGTAATGAGGTAACTGGGCCAGTGCAGTGGTGGGCTGTCACGCTAGCTTGCCCACCAAGATGGAGGCGCGCACCCCCGATCACATGACTGTGACGTCAGATGCAAGGGGTCTATTAAATTACTTTGAAAACAAGAACTCTATATAGAAAAATGTATATAGTAGAGAAATACCAAACAAGAGGGTATCAATTTCAGGATACCAAACAGTAACCCTAACCTGCTAAAAAATGTGGAATACATTCCTGAAAATGAGTGAAACACATTTTCTAGACTGGCATTATGAAGAATTTTGACATGTTTTTTCTCCAAAGTGTACAGTACAATGAAGTATTTATTACAGTTAAAGTATAAGGGACTCTAAAATAGTGCCATTACACAGACAGGCCTCTTCACTATATTTTTAAATCTGCTCTGAAAACTCATTAACTTTTGGGGTAGCATGACTTTATCCATTTTATCACATCTTTTGTGTTTTACTCTAGATGCTTGTAACCTCTTATGTAGGGCTGGGCGATAATCCAATAACAATATATATCGATCGATAGACGTGTGGCGCGATAGGAAAAAATAGGGTCGATAAAAACTTCGATAGACAGTTTTACTTCCTTGCTACAGTCGGCAAGCCGTCACAAAGCGCCGCCCTCTCAAACCACAACACAGAGCATGTGAATATGTCGCAGCAAGGAGCGGCGGAGGAAACGGTCCCAAAACGGGGTTTTACTAGTTCGCCAGCCTGATAGAAATAAACCACAGTGATTTGTAAAACTTGCAAGGAACCGGTAAAAGCAGAGTCTGGTAACGCAACCCACCAGTATTCATCACGTAAGCCGCTCACACCCGCAGCAGCGCGGCTCCGTGTCGTCGACATCGGAATTTTCTGGAAGTTCTTCCAAAACAAAGCAGGTACAGCAGCTAAACTGGGCTCCCTTCTTTGTGATAAAATGACAAAGCGTCATTTAACGCATGCCGTAACGTGCTTCATAGTGATAGATATGTCTGCTGTTCTCTGCAGCTGAAAAACCTGGCATCAAACCACGCCCGCCGACAGGGGGGGACAAACGGGTCAGTTGTCACGGGCCCAGGACTGAGGGGGGGCCCTCTGTCCTGGGCCCCCCCTCTGTCCTAACACTGACTGACCATTAAAATCAGTGTCAGTCAGCGTGCAGCAGCTTAACAACGTCTCCGCGTCTGTGTAAAGGCACTCTGCTCCCCCTCCCCTCTCCTACATGGCTCAACGGCGCCAGCCAATCAGCACACTGGCTCAGCCTGGCCTGCCCACTCTGCTGTCTCTCACAAACAACCGCGGTGCTGCTGATCAGACTCGGAGAGAGAGAGACCGCAAGAGCGGAGGAACTTGAATCGGGAAAGCAGCGCCGTTTGACTCTATTTTAATACCGTAAATTAAATCAAGCTGTATGTTTTGGAAAAAGTTGCTTATATTCAGTGGAAACACAACAAATTGAAACGTGAAAAACCATGAGCAAGAAAACGTCGAGCAACAAACGGAGAGTGGAGACGAAACTTCTCTCACTGCCCGACAGACCCACAGACTGACGTCACTGACTGAGGCGTTTCAGTCCTCCAGAGAACATCCAGGTAGATAAGAGCAGCAGTTCATGTTAACTTTCAAAGTAGATATTATCTATCATATCTTACTGGAGCCCACACAGAAAATGTAATTAAGACCTTGAAATAACCCAGTAAATATATCCTATTAAAAAGTGTTATTTAACATAACATTAGCTAATCCTTTATTTATCCCACAACGGGGAAATTTATAGGATTAAAGCAACAGGCAGGTGCACACAACACACACAAAATTACATAAGGATTGAAAGATATAAGAGGTGGATTAGGAAAAAAACACTATGAATAAAAATTATTATTATTATTATTATTATTATTATTATTTAATTGTAATAATAAAATAAAAATCACAAAACCCGAAAGGTCAACAGTTTCATGTTACATCAAGCTTAGGGACTGGCTAATATACAGCAGGTGAAAAAAAGCCATATTATGGCTGCAGTGCTGTTCTCTTATAAAGAAAAGATCAACCAGTGCACTAAATTCAATAGATAGGTTGAAAATATCCAGTATAAAATACAGAGATTTCCAGGGCATGAAGTATACAGTTAAGTTGACTTTTTTGTGGTGTGCGTGCGTGCATGTGTGTTTGCGTGTGTGTGCGTGTGCGTGTGTGTGTGTGTGTGTGTGTGTGTGTGTGTGTGTGTGTGTGGTGGCAGGTGTAGAGGGGGGGCCCAAAAAGACTGTGTTGTCCCGGGCCCTGGCAAAGCTGTCAGCTGGCCTGGTGGTGAGCACGGAAGCCAGACTGGAAACGTCAAAGCGGCTGGTCGTTGTTAAGAAGGTGTTTAATTGTTGAAACACAGCTTTTTCAATAATCTTACTGATAAGGGGGAGGTTTGAGATGGGCCTGTAGTGCTGGAGTAGTAGTTTGTCTAAATTGTTCTTTTTCAGCAGTGGTTTGATAATTGCTGTTTTTAGGGACTGGGGGAAAACACCTGACAGAAGGGACGTGTTTATTATCTGAGTCAACTCAGACGCTATGACAGGCAAAACTTTCTTAAAGAAAACTGTGGGGAGAACATCAAGGCAGCAGGAGGAGGAACTTAGCTGCTGAATGATCTGCTCTAAGCTTTTGTAGTTTATTTGGCTGAATTGGGACATTTGGTCAAGATCAATTCTAGTTGGAGACAAATTTGGTACTGAACTTGGTATGGATGTACAAACTGATCCTCTAATCTTTTGAGTTTTCTCATTAAAGAAGTTAGCAAAGTCATTGCAGGCCCTGGTGGAGTGGAGTTCAGAAGCCACGGATACAAGAAGGTTTGTTAACCTGTCGACTGTGGCAAATAAGACACGAGCATTATTAATGTTATCGTTTATGATCTCAGAGAAGAAAGATTCTCTTGAATTTTTCAGTTGTAAGTTATATCTGTAAAGTCTCTCTTTATAGATGTCGTAGTGAACCTGAAGTCTGTTCTTTCTCCACCTGCGTTCAGCTTTTCGACATTCCCTTTTTTCACCTCTAACTGCTGGAGCATTTCTACAAGGCGATTTTTTCTTCCCGGAAAAAACTTTCACTTTAACTGGAGCAATGCAGTCAATGATGTCTGAGACTTTAGAATGAAAGTTATCTACTAGCTTATCTACTGAGTTGCAGCCCAAGGTTGATGTAGCAGAGTAAGCTTGAATAAAAGTTTCTGTGGCATTGTCCTTAAAGGTGCGTTTTGTTACAATGTTCCTTTGGCTAAATGAGTCACTGGAAATGATGCTTTCAAAGGTAACAGAAAAATTATCAGATAGGGCAACATCAGTTACATTGACGTTACAAATCTTTAGACCTTTAGTAATGATCAGGTCTAAAATATGTCCCTGTTTGTGTGTTGGTTGTTTAACATGTTGAGTTAAACCAAAGTTTCTAAGTGTGTCACACAGTTCTTTTGCACTTCTGTCTTCAGGGTTGTCAACGTGAAAGTTGAAGTCTCCCACAATAATTAAACAGTCATAATCAACACATATCACAGATAGGAGGTCACTAAAATCATTAAAAAAGTTAGGAGGCCTGTAAACATTCAGAAACATAGTTCGTATCGGGCTCTTTACCTGGAGAGCCAAATGTTCAAAAGAGTCAAATTTTCCCAAAAACACCTTTTTACACTTTAGTGAATCATTAAACAAAGTTGCCACTCCTCCACCTTTCCTTTGCTGTCTGCTCTCACAAAGAAAATTGTAGTTGGGAGGAGTCGTCTCGATCAGAATGGCTGCTTCATTAAATTCATGTAACCATGTTTCTGTTAAAAACATTACATCAAGATTATTGTCAATAATGAAGTCATTAATTAAAAGGGATTTTCCTGACAGAGATCTAATGTTTAATAAACCCAGTTTACAGGTAAAAGCCAGTAAATTAGAATATTTTGAAAAACTTGATTTATTTCAGTAATTGCATTCAAAAGGTGTAACTTGTACATTATATTTATTCATTGCACACAGACTGATGCATTCAAATGTTTATTTCATTTAATTTTGATGATTTGAAGTGGCAACAAATGAAAATCCAAAATTCCGTGTGTCACAAAATTAGAATATTACTTAAGGCTAATACAAAAAAGGGATTTTTTAGAAATGTTGGCCAACTGAAAAGTATGAAAATGAAAAATATGAGCATGTACAATACTCAATACTTGGTTGGAGCTCCTTTTGCCTCAATTATTGCATTAATGCGGCGTGGCATGGAGTCGATGAGTTTCTGGCACTGCTCAGGTGTTATGAGAGCCCAGGTTGCTCTGATAGTGGCCTTCAACTCTTCTGCGTTGTTGGGTCTGGCATTCTGCATCTTCCTTTTCACCATACCCCACAGATTTTCTAAGGTCAGAGGAGTTGGCTGGCCAATTTAGAACAGAAATACCATGGTCCGTAAACCAGGCACGGGTAGATTTTGCGCTGTGTGCAGGCGCCAAGTCCTGTTGGAACCTGAAATCTCCATCTCCATAGAGCAGGTCAGCAGCAGGAAGCATGAAGTGCTCTAAAACTTGCTGGTAGACGGCTGCGTTGACCCTGGATCTCAGGAAACAGAGGGGACCGACACCAGCAGATGACATGGCACCCCAACCCATCACTGATGGTGGAAACTTTACACTAGACTTCAGGCAACGTGGATCCTGTGCCTCTCCTGTCTTCCTCCAGACTCTGGGACCTCGATTTCCAAAGGAAATGCAAAATTTGCTTTCGTCAGAAAACATGACTTTGGACCACTCAGCAGCAGTCCAGCTCTTTTTTTCCTTAGCCCAGGTGAGACGCTTTTCGCGCTGTTTCTTGGTCAACAGTGGCTTGACACGAGGTATGCGGCAGTAGAAACCCATGTCTTTCAAGCGTCTCTTGGTGGTGGATCTTGAAGCACTGACTCCAGCAGCTGTCCACTCCTTGTGAATCTCCCCCACATTTTTGAATGGGTTTTTTTTCACAATCTTGACTAGGGCGCGGTGATCCCTATCGCTTGTACACTTTTTCTGACCACAGTTTTTCCTTCCCTTTGCCTCTCTATGAATGTGTTTGGACACAGAGCTCTGAGAACAGCCAGCCTCTTCAGCAATAACCTTTTGTGTCTTTCCCTCCTTGTGCAATGTGTCGATGGTCGCCTTTTGGACAGCTGTCAAATCTGAAGTCTTCCCCATGTTTGTGTAGGCTTCAGAACTGGACTGAGAGACCATTTAAAGCCCTTTGCAGGTGTTTTGAGTTAATCAGCTGATTAGTTTGTGGCACCAGGTGTCTTCAAAATTTAACCCTTACACAATATTCTAATTTTGTGACACACGGAATTTTGGATTTTCATTTGTTGCCACTTCAAATCATCAAAATTAAATGAAATAAACATTTGAATGCATCAGTCTGTGTGCAATGAATAAATATAATGTACAAGTTACACCTTTTGAATGCAATTACTGAAATAAATCAAGTTTTTCAAAATATTCTAATTTACTGGCTTTAACCTGTATATGACTTAGTGGTTGATGATGTCTCTGTGGCAGGTTACATCTGACAGTTTATGACTTTTAAGTATTCGTTCCTGTTTATCCTTTTGTTTTTCTTATTTCTGCCACGTATCATCACAGATATTCCATAATCTCCGACAAGAGGCCCAGGCTGATGCTGGAAACTGTCATGTCTGATCAACGTGCGGCCAGGGCCCGATCCGTATCACAGCGAAGTAATCTGAAGGTCTTGGGGACAGGCATGTTCCGTGTTACGTAGAGGAGGATCTGGGGCTCTGCGGTCTTTGGGAGATGCTGGTTTAGTCACAGAGCCGTGGCTATGTGGAGAGGATGTCAGCTGTAGACCAATCTTAAAGACTTTGTTCATGTTGTGAGAAAAATCCAGAAAAGGAATATCTGGGCTTTGTGGAGAGGAGGGGGAGGTTGTTGCAGTCTGGACCGGTGTTTGTGGGGATGGAGGTTCTTGGTCCTCTCTTTGTCCTGCTGAGATCTGGGATGAATCCTCCTGTAGTTCTGACGTAGCCTCTTTCTGTGTCATCTTTCTGGCCATCTTTATCTTGGCTTGTTCGGACTGTACTGGGCTTATTATTTGTTTTGGCACTGGATGTGCTTTGTTTTGGGACAAAGCTGATGCCGCATGGTCCAGGGCAACGTGGGGGTAATACACCCCTTTCTGCTGCCATTTCACAGAATGAGGTCCTCATGGACGGATTGCACAACCTTGTCACAGTAATTAACCAAATGCACCAGATGCAACACATTTTCAAATGGGACAATGTGTCATTTCACCACTTTTGTCTCATGCAGAGCTGGTTTCAACACCATCCACATTTTACAGCATTCCTCCATCATCATCATCATAATATTCTCCATTTTTAACCCCTTCAAAGAGTTTTTCTCAGCATGGCAATGGAAGGTTTATAATCTCCGGCCCCAGGCTCGGGTGCCCCTCATTCAGGCTATGGAAGGAGCTTGTGACCAAATCGACGCAAAGATGGATCCGTCATTCAAGACGGTTCTTCCCACGTTGTCTTGCCAATGAAGATATTGCCTGTGATGTTGCTAAAATTATCCCGCCAGATCCAGTGGCACAAACAGCTGTGCTGAACAATATTTGAACATGTTAGTGATTGAATATTGTTGTATTAAAATTTTGAGAGAAGCTTTTGATTTAACCTTTGTTAAAAACATTTACTCCTGTGCAGCTGCAGAGTTGGTTATGTCTACTGTTATTGTTCTTGCTGGGACCAGGGAAATTTCCAGCAGACACTAGATGATGAAAAACTTTGGTGTGACATTTTGCATGAAAAAGGCACTGGTAGATAAGGGAGTGAACAGTTTTGTCTAGTTAGAACAGAATAGAGGAGGTGAGATAAAAATAGACCTTTTGCGGGGACAGTGTTCTGTTGAGAAACTTACCTTTTGGAGAAGCACAGTGTTCGTTCATGACATAGTGGAGGCTAAATCAGTGAAATGTGAGTGTTTTAAGGAATGTTGTTACTACAGAGACATTCTGTTTTCATGGAGGTTGAGATAGCTATAACTCACAAAGAAGGAAAGACACAGGTGTAAATCTTCAAGAAAGAAGTAGACGAAAACCAGATCAGATGACACTGACCAGAGACCACATGATGGGGAGACCCAACTTTGCAAGATGTGGGCAGGCTCCAGTGCTGCACACAGCACACCTTCAGAGCGTAGTTCAACAGAAATACTATATAACATTGTGTAAGAGATAAGTCACAATATTCTTGGCTCATGTATGGATACATGTTTTCTACTATTCAACTCTTAATACATTTTGATTAACTTTGAATTCTGTCTGTGGTGTTGTGAAATCAGCCAAGTGTGATAAATCATACTTCGTTGAAAACAACATGAGACAAGTCTTTTACAGGCACCAGGGGAGTGTTATCACAGCAGGGGGCCACTGTGTTAAAAAACCCTGGCCAGCTCTCACAAGGGCTCTCAGCTCTCTTTGCCTGTGAACCCTTGTGGCGAGTGGTTCACACCGTGGAGACGGTCACCTGGCTCAGAATGGGTTCGGACACCTACGAACATTTTCAGTGCCGGCCAGGCGATGTAAAACAAATTTCCCTGAAAACCCACATCGAAACTTACCAGCCAACTGCAATGGAAAAAGTCTGTTTGATACATTTCTCAGCTGTTGCAGGTAAATTGAGCTGAATCGGGGCGGAGCTGTATCCTCTCCTGCGGCCACGCCAAGCTGATTAAGCATTTCATTGCATTAATAAAATCAAGTGTCCTAGAGGTATTGATTTTACTGAGCAAAACATTCTTTAAAATGTTATTTTCTCAAATAATGCTTGGTTTAACTCAGGATTTGCATTGTGAATGGGTTGAAACACATACCAAATGTTGTTCTAAATTAGTTAAGCTAATTTAACCTCATTCCACGTTCTGTAAGATGAACTTTAGTTCTCTAAGTTGGATCTGCAGTGAACCAGGATTCACTGAATCTTTCTGATGATGGTTTTCAACCATTTTATTTATCCTTTTGTTTCTTGTGTGTGTACAAAGTTCTTTAGCTTCCGTTTTTACCTTAATTTTGCTTAGTAGTTTAGTTAAGTTTCACTAGCCTAATAGTTAGGATTTGTTGATTGAAATATATTTTTAATTCAGATAAACAGCATGGTGTTCTCTGGGTATTCATTTTTATTTGTGTCATGGTTTAAGTTTTGTCTGGCTTCTTTGTTAGTTTGTAGTTCACTTAGCTCTCCCTTGCTCAGCTTTAGTCACTCCTCTGGACACTAATTAGTTTTCATTCCCGTCACCTGTCAGGCTGCAATTACCCCTGATCTGTTGCCACCTGTGTTCACCTCTTTATAAGACTCACCTCATTATGTTCTCGTCGCCGGTCCATAGCGTTCACTCCCGCTCAGTCTCTGCCAGAATTCTTGTCAGCTCAGTTTTTTGTTACAGTCAGCCTGAAGACTTCCTTCAACTTGGTTTTTTGTTACAGTCAGCCAATAGACTTTCCGTCAACTTTGTTTTGTTCCAGTCTCAGTCTAGATCCAGCTCAGTAGTGATGGTGAGATAAAGCCTCATGAGGCATTGAACCACTTGAGCCAATTGGTTCGAGAAAGGGTTCATTTCTTGATGCTTCATGTGCACACGAAACCACCTACTGGCCAGGTGTATAATCACAGCCAGCTGGATCTTAACACGTGTGATGCATTGAATTTTTGTCTATTATGACTCTTGGGAATGACTTCACAAAAGGTGTAGGACGAAATAATTTGTCTACATAAATTTTGTATACACATGTGTATAATAAAACATTGTTTGAATGTATTGTCTGTGTGTAATTATTCCCAAAATAGTAGTGACGTGATATGGCATGTTGTGTAATAATGTTTTTCTGTGACTCTAGAAAAATGGCATGGGCTTAATCAGGCAGAGGACAATGAAAGTGCTTATGGAACTAGGGAGGGGGTAGTGAATAGGCTAATGCTTGTGTAACTTGGATGATTTCATGCATTTTTATTAAGAAACAACAATTTCTCCACAGTTTTTGGTTTCAAATGATTTCTCTTTTTTGATACTACTTCTCCAACCTTTGAAAAGATACGCTCACATGGCACAGATGATGCCGGGGTGCATAAATAAATAAGTGCAAATATGTACAGATTGGGGTACTGTGACCGATGATTAGCCCAGTACTATACGGTCCCACATTTTCCCCTCAGCAGCAACACTGAAGCACACAGAGGTTCCCGCTGCGTCTTTACGCACAATCCAGCTGCTGATGTCTCCTCTCTTTTCAGCTCAATGCAATTCTAGACAGTAACATTTTATAACCTATATCACCTTTCACAGCAACAGGTTTCTCATCTCAGTCGACCAGACAAATCTCTATTGCTCTCCTCAATGCGCTCTGGGCGGTGAGGTGGGAGGATTTTACCCGATGGTGCGCTGCGTGCGAGGGATAAACAGGGGGGAAATGCATAAATAAAAACTGTAAATGGCTCCTATACATTGATCATAGGAGCTGACCGGTCTGAGATCAACCTCCTGATGTTACAAGTTCTTTAAAATGAAAGCGCGCACCCAAATTACAAGTAACGTAATTTTGCGCACCTGAAAAAAGCGCAAGGCAGCAGCGCACCGAAGCACTGAGGCACAGAAATACGGTGCATGTAGTTAAAAAATGCAGAATTAATAAAAACAACTTATAAACAGACGTAGCGTTTTAAACTGCATCTGGTTAGCAGAACTGTTTTATGATCCAGAGTGCAGCCATCACTGGTTCTGAATGAAGGCAATATCTGGCAGCAGCTCTCTTCCCCCGCCCCCCTCCCCTCCTGCGTACGTAGTACAGGACCTTACCGGCTCACTTTCACCACTGGTTAAGACTAAAATTATTCATAACTCTGATCGCTCCTCCTGCTGCTCTGTTAACATGTACTGCAGCAGGAATGATGGCCACAAGCTGTGAAAGAAGCTGAAACATCTCAGCGGAAGGCGGAGTTTTTATCGTCCGCTGCCCAGATGGGCGTTGGGATTTTTATGCGTGAAAAATGCCATGTTTGCGTGTGACCGTGTGAAGTCAGTGACAGTCAATGCGTGATAGTTGAGAGCACTGATCTCCTATCTATCTATCTCTCTCCTAAACTCTCCAAACACCAAACTAACTGTCTCAAACTAAATAACCACTATCCAAACTCTGCTATCCAAACTATCAAAACTCTATCCACTCTCTCAACTGACCGCAACTCGCCTACAACAACCCACATTTTGAAGGGAGCCTGTGGGGTTTCTAAAGCTGTCGAAGCCGCGCCAACATCTGAACCACTTCCCGAAGCAGTCACGTGGTACAGCCAGGCAGCGAGGCTTCGGACGTCATCGTTTTCGGCTCCTCCCCTAAATGAAGCAAGCCTCGATACGCGCTTCACGGAAACGCCCCCTCCATTACTCGACACACGCCTCGAAGCCTCGGCACATAACGTAACATCACTACAGCTCAGTTCTGTTCCCACTCCTGTTCTCATCTCCTGGTGAGCTGTTCCGGTCTCAAGTCCACGATGCAGAGGATCTGCTCTCCAGTGCACGGCTCTGATGTTCTGGTCTCAAGTCCTCGGCTCTGATGTTCTGGTCTCAAGTCCTCGGCTCTGATGTTCTGGTCTCAAGTCCTCGGCTCTGATGTTCTGGTCTCAAGTCCTCGGCTCAGATGCTCCGTCCTGGTCTCAAGTCTTCGGCTCCAGAGTTCCTCCCGGTCAGTCTCTCTCCACGCCTCCTGCCGGCCAGCTTCTGCACCCTACACCTCCGTCTGTTGAAATACTCTGGGTTCCATCATCATCCATCTTCCACTCTATTCAATAAACTCACTCCTAAGAACTAGCTCTGTGTGTGTGTGCTGTGTCCAGGTTCATCCTCGAAAAATATCATAACAATTTGTGTTAATAAATTCTTCAACTTAAAGAGAAGTTGCCACTCCTTCATTCCATATGTGTGGAGAGTCTGCTGTTAAAAGAATGGCAGTGCTTGAATCACCCTTTCAACTATTGTCCAAATATCAACTGTGTGGGCTGATATTTACCAGACAATACCTAACAGGCCGAGAGTTATTTTATTAAACATTAAATAGCCTAAAACAGTGCTTAATGGCACAACAGTGATTTATCAATGTCAATATGTGTCCTTACTTTCCAGAATAAAAGAAAACATACTTAATTTACCACCTAACAGGGACTGTTATTTCCTAACAGTCCCTGTTGTTCTCCTTCTCATGTGAAAACGATCAATTCTGGTCTTGTTTTGCTGAAGACATTAAAATCTCAGTAAGATATCCTGTCGAAAAAAAAAGACGATCTCCATTCCAGACGGTCTATTGAAAGAGAAGCTGAGGAGCAGAGATATACCAAGACAGTGAGTAAATGTTCGTACTGCTCTTGTATTGCCAGTTAGATGATAAACCTTGTTTCCCAAAACAACCCAGAAAATAAATAACAAAATAGCTCTTAAAGGATAAAAACTCTAATTATAATAACCCATTATTTTAACCATATCAAATATTACGCTTGAAATACATAATTCATGCATAATCAGTTTCAAATTAAATGAATGAAGCACCATATTCATTTTAAAGTGTGATACAAGCACTGGTAATAAAAACTACAACTAATCCTGAAATGATTCAAATTTTACCTTTCTAAATTATAAAAACAAAATGGGTTATGGTCAATTTTTCTCAGTGACTCTGGCCTCAAGTTGGAGGCTTCTTGTTCTGTACTGATCGGAACTAAAGGGCAGATACAACTTTCAAGGGTTCAGATCTAACATGAACAGAGATAGTCCAGCCTACAGCTGCATGAGGATCACAAACTGCTCAACACAGATTTTAGCTGATCTGTTGAATTTAATGGTGTTGTATGATGACATCATATTTCTCTAAATTCAAAATGAAACACAATGTGGTTCTTAAAAGACACAATTAAGAAGAACTGCTTTGGTTTAATTTTCTGTTCTTGAGTGCCACTCTTCACCAGCTGTGGGTCGTTGGTTTGTTAAGCTCTGATTGGTCAGAGCCGGTCTCTGGTAGGATTTATAAACCATCATTGGTTCACTTTTCACTACTGCTGGGCTTCAACATGATGGCTGGTCAGGTCCTCCTGGGGTATGGACCATTTTGATAATGTAGTTTTGGATATTTGTTTGACTTGTTTATTCTATTGTATCTATCTTTTCAGGGTTTCCCTCTTTAGTTTGCTTTTTCTGGATGGTCATGGTGTTCCTGTCAAAGGTATAGCATTGTCCACTTTCAAGTATGACATTTTTAATGAGAACCTACACTTGCTAAAGCAGCTGTTCTTCTAAAACAGGTACAAAAGGCCAACACCAGAGTGGAAGCAATGCAGGGGGAGATGTTGCCTCTCACAGGAGAGCAGCTCCTGGCTACACTGCACCTGTGTCCTACAATGCTCCTGCTGGTGTCTTCAGGCAAGACCCCAGTCTGACCCAGCCCCAGTTTGTTGGTGTGAGCTCCATGCCTGCAGCTGGATACGCTGCCACTTCTGGTTCTGTTCCAGCAGGATATTATAGTACTGGTGCCTACATGCCAGGATATGATGGCAGCTCTCAACAAGTTGGAGCTGCTCAGTCCTCTGTTCCAGGTAACTAGTCCCACATGTATAGTTCAAATATCTTAAACTTTCCTAACTTGAATCACATTTGCACCCTCTCCAGAAGCCAAGTGGATTAAGGCTCCTCAAGCCTTTGAGGAAGCTCCAACAGATGTCCAGGGTTCTAGTGCCCTTCTCCCTCCACTCCCACCTCCTGGACCTGTTCTCCAGTCTGGAGAGACTTCCAATGTTGTGAAGGAAGCTGAACTTGGAAACTACCAGCAGCAGACGGAAGAGTTTGGTTACCCAGCTTACCCTACGGGCCCTGGCCAGCCTCTTCCACCTGTAGTTCTGCCTGGTCATGGTGTGGGTGGCTTGTGGGGCTACCAGCCTCTCTACCCTCTTCCATACCCCTTTCCCTATCCTTACCCTGATTTTGACTACAGCCTCCTGTATGGTCTGTACCCTCCTGGCACCTACACTACCTTCAGCAGAGACCATGAGAAGGGCAAAGACTACTACCAGACCACCCACTATCTGAAAGACCATGGTGATGATGGTCCACAAACACCCCAGAACCCTGGAACTGGGCAGCAGAAGGTCTACCCC
The DNA here is from genome assembly GCA_037039145.1 of Fundulus diaphanus. NCBI lineage: Eukaryota > Metazoa > Chordata > Actinopteri > Cyprinodontiformes > Fundulidae > Fundulus > Fundulus diaphanus. Next base: position 36,930,676 of record CM073125.1, read on the forward strand.
AGTACATCCTAGAGACCTGAAGGGAGATGGAGGTATGTTAAAATATCTAACTCCAGAAACTCTTGTAATGCTTGGATTAACAAATTTAACTGTTTCTCTTTTAGATGATGTGCCCTCTTGGAAGACACGACTGTTTTTTAAATAAAGCTCTTCAAATATTTACTGGTTCTCTTTGGAATTGATGTGAAGGCAGGAGTTTCTGCTTTTGTTTAAGCAACCCTTTGCAGTGTTGTATAGTAAAAATACTTCACTACTGTTAAGTATATTTTGGAGTACTTTATACTTTTCTCCAATATTTTTTTGATTACTTTACTTCACTATATTTCCGAACTTAATTGCATACTTTTGCTCCGATACATTTTCAATGTTTGGTCTAGTTACTTGTTACAAAAAGTGTCGGTTCGGCTCTGCCAGACCTGCGTACAGCACAGGTTTGCTCTTTTGAAGCGCTCGGCGTGTCATTTCAAAGTTGCTGTGCGCCAGCAGGGGCGGGGCCTGGCGCTCCACGCAGCCAATCATTAACACACCTGGCCTTTGACAAGGTAGAAACCCCCCTTTAACTCCACTCTCATTGGTTGTGCTGCCTTAAATCCCACCTTCCCTCTTCCTGATTTTTCTATTGCGTACGTGCTTGGACCACGAGATTTCTGGGATACTGCGGCTACCACAATTGATACTAGACTACGAAACTAGTCCCAGTTAAGAAACTAAATATTGTCAGCACTAAAATAGGTGAAAGCTGCTTAATGCAGTTCTAATCAGAAGCATTGTGAGTTTTGAATTGTTTAACTTGAGAAATGTAAGTAAGCAACGTTAATATCTCAAACTAGCATTTAATTCTGAAGTATAACAGGTTTTATCAATAAAAACCTAATCTCCTCAAAACTAAATATTCTGTGCCAGGCAGGAGTTCCAAAGACTGCTGGAAAGATGGAAAAGCAAAGACTGTAGACTATTAAAAATTCAGATTCTAAGCCACAGCCGTCTGAAAAAGGTGTCACTTTTACCATTTTGTTGTTGCTTTCACTTATTTTCGACCCTTTGAGGCAGTTCAGGCATAAATGGCAGGTGTAATTTCTTTTGCATAAGAACACTAGATGCTGCCTAAACAACTGCTACTCTTGTTTAGACCTTTGTGTAGTTATATGATTAGGGTTCCACAAAATGTTGTTCATTTGACTATTTCTACTTCTAGAATTAGGATAAAGACAAAAGGAACACTGTTTACATTGGTTTTATTGTTCATAGATTTCCACACTGTCCATTAGTATAAACCAGGGCTGGAGCTAGCAGTTTCAGAGGGCAGAGAATTCCCAAAGTATCTAACATATTCTACCTCCTGCAATGAAAGGGAAAAATTGTTATGGGCTGGCTGATATACAGGTCAAAAAAGGCCATATTATGGCTGCAGTGCTTGCTGTTCTCTTATGAAGAAAAGATCAACTAGTGCACTAAATTCAATAGCTGGGTTGAAAATATCCAGTATAAAATACAGAGTTGTGTGTTGTCCCGGGCCCTAGCAAAGCCGTCAGCTGGCCGGCCTGCAGGTGTATCTATTAGCAGGTTTACCACTTCCTGTAGGTTAACTAAGCCTGGTTTATCACTTCACCATGTTCTTAGTATACACCCCCTTTGCCTGCACTTGGTTGTGTTGGTTGCTTAGCAGTGACCTTACTTGAAGAAGGAAAACTGAAAGCTTACAAAAAGGTTGCATTTTCTGTCTAAACTTGGTCTAAATTTCTCCTGCACTTGGTTGTTTATATTATTTTAAGTGAATTTGACTTTCAAAATTTACCAAAATGTCATTCAAACTGCATGTTCTTTGTTTTACTTTTTACTTGTACTTTTCATTACATTACTTGAGTACATCTATTTTTACAGTAATTTTCATACTTTAGTACAAGACATTTCAGATACTTTAGGACTTTTACTCAAGTAACATTTCAGTCAGTTACTTGGACTTGTACCAAAGTCATATTTTGGAGAGGTACTTTTACTTGACTCCGAGATTTCAGTACTTTATACAACACTGACCCTTTGCATGTGTGCTGTAAAATGGTTTGAGAAAGGCTCAAGCATACTGTAACTTGGTGCTGCTGACATTCTTCCGTTTATGAAAATGAGGAAAGTGGATTATGGGAGACAAATGAAGATTTGTGGATGGGTGGTTGGTCTCATTGGTACTAAAGGAGCTGTAGCTGGTTGGGGATGTAAGATTAGCTTGACAAAGGGTGTTTAAATGGAGACTTTTTTATACATAAAAAAATATATATATATATATATATATTAGGGCTGGGCAAGTTAACGCGTTAATAGGCTATGTGCACGATGTTGCTACGCAACTTCCGCTAACTGAAAGGGGTAAGGGAGCATACTTCCGGCTAGGCTGTTCACCCACGGCAAGCAATGGCGTTCTACACGCTGCCTGCAGGACCTTCCAAAAATAACAATTAACGACGTCCTCCGGTTTATACGAACCTTATCATCTGGTCCACGGAGTAAAAAAGAGAAAGACTTCAAGTTTTACGTGTCGAACTACATTGAAAACTTTGAAGGTAAGTAATGTACCAGTCGGTCACTGCTGAACCAATGTTGACTACCTAGGTAGTGTTTTTTATTCTGTACATACATATACTGTCTCGTTTTGACTTATAATATATTTGTTTTAACATAACTTCAAAGCCATTGTTTCAGATTATGTTTTAATGTTTTAACCACAGTGTCCAACAAAGACTCGTCAGGGATAGTGAGCGTCAGGGCGGTCTGTTATAGATCGGTGCGCAAAAATGATAAGCCTCATGAACTCAGAGTAGGCTGAAATCACATAAAATGATCTGTTCTATGCAAAGAGGACTATATTTTGGGGGTCTTATGTAGCTCCTGTGCAGCGTAAGTTGTAAGTATTTATAGCTGTTGTGTGTTGGAGTAGTAGCGCACATATAAGTTGCTAACTTTAGCATTAGCTTAGCTACACGAGAGCCCCAGAAGCTAGTCTGTTATGACTGCAGATTTTTGTTATATTGTAAGTTCAAATATATATGACTCTGTTAATGCTAAGGCCAATTCCTAGGCCTGTTCATTCTGCTCTTTTGCTTCTTTTTACTTAATTTAAAGACTGGAACACAGTGCAGTTTACCGCGGTGAAGTTGGTTTGATATTGGACATTCAAGCTCCGCGGACTCAGCGGGATCAATTTATATTAGTTTCATATTAACTGGTCACAAGATAAGGAATTTATTGATTTTTGTTTCTCAAGAGTGCTTGGTTCAAAGATTTGTTGAGACGCTGGCCGAAATCGGAGTGCTTCAACCGGATCAACCGTGAGCTAGAGTTTGAATGTTCAATATCAAACCAACTTCACCGCGGTGTGCAGTTTCTATGTGAGCGACGTCTGTTGTTTACGTTGCGTGCGTTTGGTTGGCAAATATGTTCAGAAATGTGCTTCTTATTTAAGTTATGACGCCAGGGAAGCATTATTTTTTGTAAACAAAGTTTCTTCATTGTACTATTACTTATTAAAATATGCATGGTGCCTACCAAAGTCACTGACGTGATGATTTCACATTCGTTCGTATAAGCCTGCTCAAAGTTGTAGTTTTAGACGCTTTGTGATGCATAAAAAAGCTTGAAATTGATTAAAAGCATTGTGCTGCAGAGATAGTTCTTACTCTGTAGACAACTGCAAACTTTCATTTGTATCTTTGCAAATAGTTATAAAAAAGAATTGGGATGTCAACCCAAAGTGCATTCATTCATCTTTCAGAACAGACGTGAGCATAAATCGGCTAAGGTTTAAAAAAATAAGCAAATTTTTGTCCTGCACTTTCTTCCAGTCTTTTTTCGGCTTGCTAAAAAATTATGACAATCAAAATATACATTTTAAGTGCAGCCCTGGCCATTTTATGTTGTTGCTTAATGACCTATTTTTAGATAAATGGATTCAAACACAACCCATTATTGAACCAACTTTTTACAAAAACCGTAAGTGTTAAAAAAAGAACACGTGCTCTCTGAACTCTGTGAAGGTTGAAGGAGCTTTCCTGGGTTTGTACCTTTTCTGGTTTTTATCATCAATGTTATTATTTTTAAGCATTTCATTTAATTGTTTTACAGGGTGTTAAACCAGGCCGCGTGCGTGACATGGTTTTTATATCTGCAACACCAAAACAGCAGCGCACAGTTGGAAATGGTGTAAGGTAATTATTGTAAATGTAAGGTTGAAGTAACTGAATATGTTCTTTGAATACTTATTTTGGTTAACATGTATTAATTGGATGTCTTGTTTTTTTTTTTTTTTTTTTGAAGGAGCAAACGTTACAAGGCCGTGCGAGGAGACACACCAGACCCTGATGTTCTCAGAGTAGCAGAGGTGTATCAGGACTTTCAGCAGACCTTGCACCTCTCATTACTACCACGGCAATCAGTGCTGATGTCCCTTTAGTTGAATCGGCCTTTGGTAAAGTCCAGGGGTCCCTTCTTCGTACGTCGCTAACTCAGCTGGATTTGATTATTATTGATTTGGCATGATCTTGGATCGTTTGGTTCTTCGAAACTCATCCTGGACTTGCTGTCATAGCAACATGTGCGCAAGCTTAAACCTGCTAGCGAGCAGGCTTATTTCATGTAAACAAGATTAGATCGCAGCTTTATAAGCGGAGGAGATAGGGAAGTCTGTCGTAGCCATGTCTTGTCCATTTTTATGACGGCAACTATTTGCGGAAGGTGCAAGAATAATTTCAGAGCTTTTCGAATTAATGGTGTATTGTGCAATAGACAGGATCATTTAGTGCAGCGCGACAGTTTAATTGTAGAGAGATTTTTCTTGGTGGCTGTTATAAACAGACAAACACATCATTTAACAGTGGCTTTTAAAGAGGAAAAGGTGGTGTTGGAGCCATAAATCTAAAATATGTAAGTTATTTGTATGATGGTTTGCTTTTTATTTTTTATCATATTCAGTAAGAAGATTTGTTCGGGCCATTTTATTGTGAAGTTTAGTTTTACTTTGAAAGGCTTGCTTCCTGTCGAGCCGTATGTTGCATTAGAAAAAAACTATGGATGGATTGTTAAAATTCCCAGTTTGCACGTCCTTTACTTCCAGTGTCTAAGGAATGACACCGATATTGGATCTTTTGCCATAGAAAGTGGCTTCTTAAAATAAAGTATAATAATTAAAGGCTACCATTTTGTAGAATATTCTTGTACTTCACTTTTTCCCCATGTTCTAGTGGGTCCCGTGGAGGCTCTGACATAAAAGAACAAAGTAAATATGAGATTATTAAAATGCAAAAATACATACTGTAGAAAGTGATAGAAACATCTACCATGGACAGTATTTACGCATTAATTTGTCTGCTGCTTTTTGCCAGCCCTCTCTCCTGGCTTTAACAGATTTTGAGGTGTTTTAATTAATGACTCAAATTCAGCATAACCTTCCATTAAAAGCTCGTGTTCTGCTTGGGAGAAAAACTTTGGGCGTTCCTTAGCCATGCTGAACAGCCAATAGCAGCGTGGCTGATCATTGTTTCTACTATCGATACATTTCCCCTTTTAAACAAACGCATGAACGCGCAGTTATCTCAGATAACTCAATCCAGTGATACTAATCATAAACAACAGGTGCGTTCGAAGAACCCAATTAGCCGGATCATGATTAGCCGGATGAAATCATCTTGGATGTCTCATTTGATCTCGAATGTTTTAAGCAACGTACGAAGAACAGACCCCAGGAAGGCAGTCCGTTCGCTTTTCAGCACCCACTACCAGTCAGTCGGGTAATAATTCGTCATGTGGATGCCCCTCCACCGCCGTCACTGCCTCTTGACCACCACCATCTCGAGCCCACCTGTGTCCAGTTTGTCTGCAGCCAACAGCAACAACTTGAACTGGAGTGTCTTGTGACAACGCTGGAACAGTCCCGTCAAATTGAAGATGCCACCAGGGAGCAGAGCGCAACAGTTCAATGGCATGATGTCAGGAGGCCCTGTATTACTTCTTCTCGGTTCTGGGAAGTATGTCATGTGAGATGAACCACTTCTGCTTTGTGCTTAGCGCAGCGCATCAAGAAGGCAACAGCAGCCACAGCCGCCATGAAAAGGGGCCTAGCACTTGAACCATCAGCTATCCAGGAATACTGCAGGATCAAAAACACCAACTTTTGGCCCTGTGGGTTCATCATTCACCCTGATGCTCCATGGTTGGGCTCTTCTCCAGATGGTGTTGTTTTTGACCCGACTGAGAGGCCAAAATTTGGTTTGTTGGAGATAAAATGTCCCAATACTAAGAGTTATATGGATTGTCGCTATTTAAAAAAGTGTAGATTCCAAAATGTCAAGGTTGCAGGTCAAACTAATTTTGGTTTGTTTGGTTGTCAAACGGGAGAGTGTTGGCCTAGTGGTTAGAGCAGTGCGCTTGCACTCAGAGAAGGATGCAAGTACCCGGTTTGATCCCCAGCGCCTGCACTCTGGGTCCCTGAGCAAGACCCTTAACCCCCAGATTGCTCCCCGGGCGCCGCACATGGCAGCCCACTGCTCCCCAAGGGGATGGGTTAAAAGCAGAGAACAAATTTCATTGTAATGTATGTTTCAATGTATGTTTCAATGACAATAAAAATGCTATTACTATTACTGCTATTACTTACTGTCTGAGCTTGTTACTATGTATTTTGTTATGTTATGTATGGCTTAGTAATGGTTTAGTACACTAATTTTGTATTGTCCTATTTAGTTAATTCTGTTCTAACATCTTACCACTATATGCCATGTTGTGGATTTAGTAGCTTTTAAGAGTTTTTTTAAAAACCCATGTTTTGCTAAGGTATCTTGCAAATGTAAGAAAAACGATGCCAAGAATTTAAACAGCACAATAAAAGTTTGTTGTTTGAGTATTCCAGTTTGTTTATTAATGTAGATTTCCCCAAAACAGTGTTTTAATGTAATCAGTAATTAAGAAGTATTGGTTTTATAAAGTATTTCATTTGTGGCCTTTACAAACAAGTAACAAACTTCACAAGGGGAAAAAAGAAATAAGCACAATTCTCAATTCAGTCACTAGGGGGCAGTGAAACGGGATCGTTTATTATGTTCACATTTTAATAATTTCACAACTAAATTAGTTTGTGGAAAATCACTTAAGATAACCTAAAAAGGATGAAAATGGTCTAAAACAGAACTAAACCAGGTCAAACATCTGTCAAACTAGACATTTGAGCAAGTTTTGTCTCACTGACAAAAATAGTTCTATTACAACAGGAAGTGGATGCCATCACCACGCTTGGCCGGAAGTTAGCGGGCGCCATCTTGTGCACATAGCCTATTCATTAGACTATTAACGGCGATATTTATTTTATCGCGCATTAACGCATGTTGCTCCCATGCTTTCAGTCAGTGTCAGTCAGCACGCGCGCTGACTGCAGCGCGCTGTGTCACGGCAGCACTCTGCTGCTCCCCCTCCCCTCTCGTACATGGCTCAGCGGCGCCAGCCAATCAGCACGCAGGCTCAGCCTGGCCTGCCCACTCAGCTCTCACACAAACTCAACACACAAACAGCTGAGAGAGACCGCAGCAGCGGGAAAAACATGAACAGGGGAAGTAGCATTTATTTTAATACCGTAAATGAAATCAAGCTGTATGATTTGTAAAAAGCCGGTTAATTTCAGTGGAAACTGTTGAAGCCGTCTGCTTCCCCGGGTTCGTTAATTCGTGTGCAGGACTTTAAAACAATAACTCAGCCAATGGATGCAGAATTCCATTTCACCTTTGCAAAGGGAGAGATGCACCAGCCAGCCTCTGCGGGCAGCAACTCTGACTCTCTCCCACTCAGGCTAGTTTTTATTAAAGTTAGAACATAGATTATACAAGGTCACACAATGAATGGAGACACATCTTGCTATCTTACTCCCTAATAACTATCTTTTCGTTGTTTCCTCCTGCTGCATGTGAACCGGAGTTTCTGTTCTTTCCCACTGCCTAGGACTGGCCTTGAAACTCTCTCCTGATACTTTTGCTCGTACACAGCTCATTTAACCTTAATCTATTCACATTCTATTCTTCTAATAAACAGACAGGCCTCAAAGCAAATATATTGCACATTAAAAGCATGTTATACCTTCATAAATTGTACTAAAAAATGAATCAAAGTTAATACATTCCACAAAACACAACAAATTTATCTAAGCACGTGAAAAAACATGAGCAAGAAAACGTCGAGCCACAGAAACGGAGAGAGGAGACGAAACTTCTCATTGCCCCGACAGACCCACAGACGTCTCTGACTGAGGCGTTTCAGTCCTCCAGGGAACATCCAGGTAGATCAGTGGTCATCTTCAGCAGCAGTTCATGTTAACTTTCAAAGTAGATATTATCTATCATATGTTACTGGAGCCCACACAGAAAATGTAATTAAGACCTTGAAAGAACCCAGTACATATATTAAAAAGTTTTATTTAAGATAAGATAACATTAGCTAATCCTTTTTTTATCCCACGACGGGGAAATTTATAGGATTAAAGCAACAGGCAGGTGCACACAACATAGACAAAATTACATAAGGTTGAAAGATATAAGAGGTGGATTAGCGAAAAACCACTGAACATAACATTATTGTTATTAATAAAATAAAAACCACAAAACCCAAAAGGTCAACAGTTTCATGATACATCAAGCTTAGGGACTGGCTAATATACAGCAGGTCAAAAAAAGACATATTATGGCTGCAGTGCTTGCTGTTCTCTTATGAAGAAAAGATCAACTAGTGCACTAAATTCAATAGATGGGTTGAAAATATCCAGTATAAAATACAGAGATTCCCAGGGAATGAAGTATACAGTTAAGTTAAGTTAAGTTGACTTTTTTTGGTGTGTGTGTGGTGGCGGCAGGTGTAGAGGGGGGGCCCAATTAGACTGTGTTGTCCCGGGCCCTAGCGAAGCTGTCAGCTGGCCTGCTTCAAACAATTACCTGCCACTCTTGATCCGCGATATAAAGTTCCGGGAAGCAAGTTTTTCTCTAACAGCGCTCCCTAAATTGTGCAACACGCCACAATTTAGGGCGTGTTGCTCGGACCTCAGCCCTGCATCAGCCTCTCAATTATGAAACCTGATAAGTAACTAGTGTACTATTCCCACCTAAATAGGCTATTCTATTAATTTATTTGGTATATTTATTTTGGTCACTTTTCTTGTCACTTTAGTTTATTCTTTGTCATTATTTAATAACATAACTCAGGTTTCTTTAGTTATTTTTCTTAAAAAAAATTCTGTTATGGTTAAAACAGTTGGTTAAATAAAGATTTAATTGGAATTCTATGTTTGTGTTCTTTATTTAAATCAAATCATTTAGCAATATCATAAAATGTCCAGGCAGAGCTGCACATAAAATATGGTTTTAAATATTTTCAATAATTATCGATATCGATCAATATGCATTTTTTTTTATCGATAAGCTTTTTTTCTATATCGCCCAGCCCTACTCTTATGTATCCTATTCGTTCAACTGTGCTGTTTTTAAAGTGTTTCTAAATAAAGTTGTCTTGGCTAATATGAACAGATTGTCACCTCTTAGCACAGGGGTCACTAATTAAAAATCAGCAGGGTCCGAATAAAGAAAATCAACAACCAGTAAAGGTCCGGACACATTTTTTATTACAATCCGTTACTTTAAACAGTATTTAACACTGAAATAAAATGTTTATGCATCCACCTTATATATTGACAATTAAACAAAAAAATAACATAAAAACTAGAACGTTTTCTATTTTAAAATCCAAAGTGCTTTTTGAAATAGAGAACCACAATCTTTGTTTGGTATAGTACTAAGTTTGGCGCAAGTGAAGTTAGCACAGGGGTTGAAGCAAAAATAATGTTTGACTGAAAACATTTTCTCGCAAGCCCATATATTCCCGGGGCGTGGACATCATGCCGCATTAGTTGGCTCACTTGCTTAGTGTGCAAAGTCAACTAAATCTGGTACTTTTAAAATATCCATTGAAAATTCATGTATCTCTGCCACCTTTCAGTTTTAAAGCCTTTGTGTCATCCTGGACAGCCTCTCCATCACTTTCCACATCCACATCATCATCTGGGTTACTTTCATCTCTGCAGCATCAAGTTATTCCTTCACACTGTTGACAAACTGGTCCACAGTCCACTTTACAATCCCAGCTCCCTTTCCTCCAGAAAACCTCCATAAACTGCAGCTGATTCAGAGGACAGCAGCTTCATCATTACATCATCTACTTCACTCCTGTACATTAACTCCACTGGCTCCCTGTCACATTCAATATAAACCAATATTATGATCATACAAGGCCAACCACAGCCTTGGAAATGCAGGACACATCACCAACACTATCATGACATCATACATTTTAATTTGACACAGGTTGCACATGACAATAATCAGTCTCTGCTTTGCCCGTTATTGTTCACCAATTAATCATTACAGTTTATAAAAAGGCATGATTTAACTTTTTTGAAGTTTAATAAAATGGTTATATTTTAGCCCAGTGACTGGAGACCTGTCCAGGATGAACCCTGTGTCCGCGCTCCACTTTAACTTCATAAAAAAACTGAGAATCGCCGTTCTCTGGCCTCACCCAGGTAGAACCAGTTCTCCAGTCCATGTTGTAGCTGCAGTTTATTTGTTTTATTTTTTTGGTGTAGTTTTCTTAACAATCTGTAAGCATCAAAATCCTTGTCATTTTATTTAGTGTCCTGGAGCGCAGCTGCTCATCAGGTGAACACTGCTGCATACCGACAGCCGATGCAGCTCTGCCTTCTTTGTTTCAGAACAGCGCAGGGTTTTTTTTTTTTTACTCTTTCCGAATCGAACCCAGTCAAATGAGGCACATTGTTTCAAATTCCGACTCTTCTTCAAGGGTCATGCTAAATTAGCCTGAGCTAGCGCGTTACTCTTGTGTTTTAAAGAAAACATAATAGCGAATCACGAGGAGATCCCTGGTTGGTCGCCACGAATACACGCTGACAGACACAATGGCCACAGGTGGAAATAATTCATTAACTGCAGGAGCAGATTGACACGCTTACCGAGGGAAGTTGTTGTCAGCTGTTCTCTCTGCTGAACTTTATGACTTGCTGGTTTGCATAAATCTAAAGAAACCTTTGACCACTGCTACTTTCATTCATGCCATCTGTGGCCAGTTTAAAATGCTCTCCCAAAAGTTAAAATGAACACCGATAAACCTCAGACTGTCAATGTCCGTTTTGGAAAGACCCGCCCTGCTCTCTTTCTGATTGGCTAATGTCCCGCCTCTGTCAGGTTTGATTGGTTGAGAGCATCTTCAGATTATAACCTTGAATAAAAAGTCTAGACGGGACTTTTTGCGCTGAAGTTCCAAATGACGGAAATCCGTCGCGGAGAACTTTAACCCCTGAGTTAGACACCGTCGTTGGACCTAACCCTAATGTTTTAAATCAGGTTGGGTCCGGATTAGCCAGCAGGTGGGTCTGGATCCGGACCCTGGTCCGCTAATCCGTGACCTCTGTCTTAGCATTTTGGAGAAATTCCTGTTAAATTAGTCAAAAGCTTAACTCCAGTGTTAAGTAGAGCATTCCCCCAACTTTAAGCCATCTGAAATGGGGTACCGCGAGCGAGCTATTTTTAGAAACGTAACGTCACGATGACGTCACATCACGTGGTACGCAGTAGGACAAACTCCCAAACCCGCCGCTGTTTTGCTGTGGAAGAGACATTTGTGTCTAAGCTGGATCCCAATTATGTTCTCCCTACAAGGCAGGTATGTGTGGGTCCATACATGAAACGAATGACTACATTATTGTATGTGTCACAATTCAGCAATATATATATATAAATGTATGTATGTATGTATGTATGTGTATATATATATATATATATATATATATATATATATATATATATATATATATATATATATATATATATATATATATATATATATATAATCTCTTCCTTTAGGCTCTGAAGGCCATGGTGGAGGCCAAATATGAGTCTGCTAAGGAGCACGCTAAGGCTAAAGTAGAGAAGGTGGCTGCTGTTAGCCTTACATCAGATATGTGGACATCCATCAACATGGATGCCTACCTGGCAGTGACATGCCACTTTGTGGAGGAGAATGAAAAGCTGAGCTCGGTGTTGTTGGGAGTGCAGGCATTCCCCCAGTCTCACACTGCTGAAAATATTGCTTGTGTGAAAGCCTCCCTGATGGAGGAATGGGGAATCTCAGGCAAGATGACATGCATGGTCACCGATGGTGCTCCTAATATGGTGGCATGCGTGAGAGACCTGAAGCTTCGCCACCACATTTGTGTTGCTCACACCCTCAATCTTATTGTGAAGAGGGCGCTTGACCACCAACCTGCGCTCTCTGGCCTCCGGGCCAAAGCAAGGAAGCTGGTTGGCTACTTTAGAAGCAGCACCACTGCTAAGGTATCCTCTTTTATTTTATTCCAATATATAATGTTAATAGTTTGTCTGTACTCCTACTGCAGTGACTTAATGGCCTACTCTTCTGTGTCTTTAAAGGAGAAGCTTACACAAGTGCAGCTTCAGCTGGGCATGCAAGCAACCAAAATGATGCAGGAGGTGGAAACAAGATGGAACAGCACCTACTTGATGCTGCACCGTCTGGTGGAGTTGAGGGAGCCAGTAGGAGCAGCATTGGCTGGATTGCACACTGACATTCCCTTTTTAACTGCCAGTGAGTTTTATATTGTTGTAGCGTGCCTTTCGTTACTCTCTCCTTTCTATGACGCCACCATGGAGCTCTCGGCAGAACAACACGTGTCGGCATCAAAAGTTATCCCCCTCCTGAAGATGATAGAGAATGCCCTTCAGGAGGAGGACACCAAGTCGGCACCTGCAGAAGCATTGCAAATAGGAGAGCAGCTCATCAGACATCTCAGGGAGAAGCTGCACATGCTCCAGTCAATGAGCATCTTGTCCCTGGCTACACTCCTGGATCCACGATTTAAAGTTATAGCATTTTTCAGCAACACAAAAGCTGCTGAAGCAGTGAAGCGCTTGACTTCAGAGTGTGCCACCGTAATCCGACGGAACCTAGAAGAGAACACTCACGAGATTCCCCAGGCTTCCACCTCTCAAGAATTCAGTGGAGGTAATCTTTTGTATTACATTTTGAGATTACTTATTCCTATTAAAACACTTAATATCCTGACCTGTGGTTTCCATTTAGGTAGCAGACTTTGGCAAAGATTGGACACTAGTGTCATGGAGGCAAAGAGGACTCCAAATGTCTCAGCAGATGCCACCGTAGAGGTCCAGCGCTACCTCTCAGAGGCGAACATAAGCAGGCTGGAGAACCCCCTGGAGTACTGGGCTAATCATCGGTCACTGTACCCCAATCTGTACAAACTTGCACTTATTTATTTATGCACCCCGGCATCATCTGTGCCATGTGAGCGTGTCTTTTCAAAGGCTGGAGAAGTAGTATCAAAAAAGAGAAATCGTTTGAAACCAAAAACTGTGGAGAAATTGTTGTTTCTTAATAAAAATGCATGAAATCATCCAAGTTACACAAGCATCAGCCTATTCACTACCCCTCCCTAGTTCCATAAGCACTTTCACTGTCCTCTGCCTGATTAAGGCTATGCCATTTTTGTAGAGTCACAGAAAAACATTATTACAAAACATGCCATATCACATGACACTCCTATTTTGGGAATAATTACACACAGAGAATACATTCAAACAATATTTTATTGTACACGTGTTTACAAAATTTATGTAGACAAATGATTTCGTCCTACATCTTCTGTGAAGTCATTCCCAAGAGCCATAATAGACAAAAATTAATGCATCACACGTGTTAAGATACAGCTGGCTGTGATTATACAACTTGCCAGTAGGTGGTGCTGTGTGCACATGAACCATCAAGAAATGAACCTTTTCTCGAACCAGTTGGCTGAGTGGTTCAATGCCTCATGAGGCTTCATCTCGCCATCACTAGTACCAAGCATTTTGTCGGAGGAAAGGGCCCAACCGAAGAACATCCTGACCCAATTCCAGCGACATCAAGTAGTGAACAGGTAAGATTATTTTGGTGGCCGACATGTTAATAATGAAGCGCCTGCTACCATGATAGCATATAGGCTATCATGGTAGCAGGCGCTAACATGATACCCTGCTACCAGGATAGCCTACTCAAAAACATTTCAAATGAAACAAACATTAAACATACCGATCCCTGGACGGTGATTACAAACAAAAAAAAACGGCCGATGACGGCATGACCGCCGCGCAGGAAAAAAAAAAAAAAGCTTACCGTTCGATCGACTCGGCCCGTTTTCCGGTCTTTTTAAGCCCTTGACACTCAAGCCATCGTTTGAGCTGAAGGTTGGTGTGTTCGACAGTGCGACCAGTAAACCGTGCGCCTTGGACATCGTTTTGGGAAAGTTTAATGGCTGCAAAGTCTGTCATATCGCTGGTTGCTACGTGCGTTCTCTATCGGTTTGTCCTACCTAAGCGGCAAAAGGGGCGTTGCTCGTGAGGCGGTGACGTCACGTGCGCGGTACCCCATTGTACAGAGGGTCTGTAATGAAGTCAAATATTTTGGTTATGGACAGACCTGTTAGATGAGGATATTTACTGCTAGTGCTGTATGTGCGCAGGTTCTGATTATGCTTAAATCATATTGCTCCTCTATACAAACGGCACACCTATGGTGGAATTACGAAAATATGCCAGGCTCAGTAGGTTGCAAGCTGCTTATAATGTACCGACTTTGGTTGAAAAAGCCCAGATGACAAGTGTCAAGGAATCATTGAATCCTCTTATTAATGGCAATTTTAAGTACCAGTTTTAATACGTCACACAGGATACTAACATTGAACAGTGTCGTATGCCATGTTTCAGTGCTTCCGAAACACTGGTATGGCAGCCTGCTAATTTTGTCTTTTTAGTTGTTCCCATCTCTTGTTACTGGGTTTCATTTCAACAATATGGACTACTTGGCAATAGTGTCCTAAATTAGCTTTTAGTACATAAGCCTTTTATATATATAAAAAAAGTCTCCATTTAAACACCTTTTGTCAAGTTCATCTTACATCCCCAACCAGCTACAGTAGTAGCTCCTTTAGTACCAATGAGACCAACCCCCCCTCCCACAAAGCTTCATTGGTCTCACATAATCCACTTTCCTTATCTTCATAAATAAACTGAAGAAGGTCAGCAGCACCAAGTTACAGTATGCCTGAGCCATTCTCAAACCATTTTACAGCACACATGCAAAGGGTTGCTTAAACACAAAAGCAGAAACTCCTGCCTTCACAGCAATTCCACAGAGAACCAGTAAATATTTAAAGAGCTTTATTTAAATACAGTCGTGTCTTCCAAGAGGGCACATCATCTAAAAGAGAAACAGTTAAGTTTGTTAATCCAAGCATTACAAGAGTTTCTGGAGTTAGATATTTTAACATACCTCCATCTCCCTTCAGGTCTCTAGGATGTACTGGGGTAGACCTTCTGCTGCCCAGTTCCAGGGTTCTGGGGTGTTTGTGCACCATCAGAACCATGTTCTTTCAGATAGTGGGTGGTTTGGTAGTAGTCTTTGCCCTTCTCATGGTCTCTGCTGAAGGTAGTGTAGGTGCCAGGAGGGTACAGACCATACAGGAGGCTGTAGTCAAAATCAGGGTAAGGATAGGGAAAGGGGTATGGAAGAGGATAGAGAGGCTGGTAGCCCCACAAGCCACCCACACCATGACCAGGCAGAACTACAGGTGGAAGAGGCTGGCCAGGGCCCGTAGGGTAAACTGGGTAACCAAACTCCTCCGTCTGCTGCTGGTAGTTTCCAAGTTCAGCTTCCTTCACAACATTGGAAGTCTCTCCAGACTGGAGAACAGGTCCAGGAGGTGGGAGTGGTGGGAGAAGGGCACTAGAACCCTGGACATCTGTTGGAGCTTCCTCAAAGGCTTGAGGAGCCTTAGTCCACTTGGCTTCTGGAGAGGGTGCAAATGTGATTCAAGTTGGGAAAGTTTAAGATATTTGAACTATAAATTTGGGACTAGTTACCTGGAACAGAGGACTGAGCAGCTCCAACTTGTTGAGAGCTGCCATCATATCCTGGCATGTAGGCCCCAGTACTATAATATCCTGCTGGAACAGAACCAGAAGTGGCAGCGTATCCAGCTGCAGGCATGGAGCTCACACCAACAAACTGGGGCTGGGTCAGACTGGGGTCTATCCTGAAAACACCAGCAGGAACATTGTAGGACACAGGTGCAGTGTATCCAGTAGCTGCTCTCCTGTGTGAGGCAACATCTCCCCCTGCATTGCTTCCACTCTGGTGTTGGCCTTTTGTACCTGTTTTAGAAGAACAGCTGCTTTAGCAAGTGTAGGTTCTCATTAAAAATGAGATACTTGAAAGTGGACAATGCTATACCTTTGACAGGAACACCATGACCATCCAGAAAAAGCAAACTAAAGAGGGAAACCCTGAAAAAAATAGGTACAATAGAATAAACAAGTCAAACAAATATCCAAAACTACATTATCAAAATGGTCCATACCCCAGGAGGACCTGACCAGCCATCATGTTGAAGCCCAGCAGTAGTGAAAAGTGAACCAATGATGGTTTATAAATCCTACCAGAGACCGGCTCTGACCAATCAGAGCTTAACAAACCAACGACCCACAGCTGGTGAAGAGTGGCACTCAAGAACAGAAAATTAAAGGGACAGATTTTTTTGGGGTGGAGGCTGGCTAGACCGTAGTACAAGTAGAGGCACACCTAACAGGTAGCTGACGCGAGAAGACGGACAGGAGTTACGGGCCGATGGTTAAAAAGAAAAAAAAAAGGATCGAAAGAGGAACTGATGAAGATAAAGAAAAAAGACTAAGTTGGACTCAAGGAAGCCAATGCTCAAGATCCAGTTGGGAAGACCCGTGGATTGGTGAAAGAATTGTGGACAAAACAAACGGCGGGTAGACACAGCTGTGCTGTGAATGGATCAGAGTGGGAAAATAGTATAGAGATTCAAAGTGACGAAAGTAGTGAATCATCAAGTAGTGAAAGGATGAGTTTAAAAAGAGGAAATTCTTTAGCGAAAGCAGGTGTAGAGAAGAGAGGTAGAATGGAAAAAAGATGGGATGAGTCTGAGGAAGAAATGGAAAGGGAGACAAGAGAGTTCAAAGTGATTGTTATGGTTAATGAGGAGAAGGGATTGCAGTTAATCAGTCCAGTTAAACTATCTATGATTCTGAAGAATCAAGTGGGAGACATTACAAATGCAAGAGTGTTAAGAGATGGTAACTTAATGATAATCTGTAATACAGAGGAACAAAAAGACAGAGCAAGTAGGATGAAAGAAGTAGGAAAGTATAAAGTGACAAGCGTGAGCTTGGTACAAGAAGGAGGTAAATGGAGGAAGGGAGTGATTTGGGGGATCCCAATTTAGGTTTCAAATGAAGAAATAAAATCAAATCTCAGAGGAGGAAGAATTAAAGAGGTAAGAAGGCTTCAGACCTTTAAAAATGGAAAGAAAGAGAACAGTGAAAGTGTTTTGATAGAATTTGATGAAGAAAGACTTCCGGAGAGAGTTTATTTAGGATATTTGACCTATCATGTAAGAGAGTATATTCCAAAACCGATCAGATGTTTTAAATGCCAAAAGATTTGGACATACAGCACAGGCATGTAAAGGAAAGAGAAGATGCGCACGATGTGGAGAGGATCATGAATATGAACAATGCAATAAGAGCAGGCAGCCAAAATGTTGTAATTGTGGTGGTGATCACAGTGTGGCATATGGGGGATGTGAAGTAATGAAGAGAGCAGTGCAGGTTCAGCAAGTTAGAGTAAGAAACAAGTTATCCTATGTAGAGGCTGTTAAAGTGGTAAAGGAAAGAACAGAAGTTGAGGTGGAAAATAGAGTGGATACAGAATTGAACCAAACAAAAGAAAATAAAGTATATGTGGACTTAAAAAAGCTAGTGACATTCATTGCAGGGGTTATAAATGCAACCATGGAAATTAAATCAAAAACCGAAAGAATTCAAATTATTGTGAAAGCAGCAGCAAATCACCTTAGCATTAATGAAATAACATGGGAGGAAGTGAGAGATGAGCTTAGCGCTCAGGCCAGTCAGGAAGCAGTATCGATAGGATAGGTACAATATGGTCTTGATTCTACAATGGAATACAAGAAGTCTAATAGCAAATGGACCGGAATTAAAACATTTTATTAATAAATTAGAAGAAGCTCCAGAAGTTATTTGTATTCAAGAATCTTGGTTAAAACCGCAATTAGAATTTAGAATATTAAGTTATGAAGCTGTCAGATTTGATCGGGTTAAAGGTAATGGTGGGGGATGTATTATTTTCATTAGGGAGGGAATACCATTTAGAGTGATTAAGAAAGGGAGAGAAGAAGAGTACGTTATGGTGGAAATTTGGATAAATGCAGAACCATATATTGTAGTAAATTATTACAATCCGGGGAAGAAATTAGAGTTAGATAAATTAAAAGACATTCAGGGACAAAATAGGAATAGAATTATTTGGTGTGCGGATTTCAATGCCCATAGCAATTTATGGGGAGTGCAAGGAACTGATGCGAATGGAGAAATTATAGAACAGTTGTTGGAAGATAATCAATTAGTATGTATGAATGATGGAAGAGGAACAAGAATAGATGTGCATACTGGAAAATGCTCAGCAATAGATTTAACTGTGGTGTCCAGTGATTTAGCTGGATTATGTGAATGGGAAACAACAATAGGTAGTGATCATTTTCCAATTTATTGTAAAGTCCTTATTCCTAAAAAGAAGAGAGAGGTAGGAAGACAGGAAAGATGGGTTTTTGATAAAGCAAAATGGAACATATTTAAATATATATGTGAGAAATCCATGGCAGAAGTAAACCTAGAGTTAGATATAGAAAGTATAGAGAGTAAGATAAGGGAAGTTATATTAAAAGTAGCAAAAGCAACAATTCCGGTGAGCAAAGGTAAAAACATCAAGAAAGGGGTACCTTGGTGGACGCCTGAGTGTAGTGAAGCAATAAGGAAAAGAAATTGAGCTTTTAGAGTGTTGAAGAAAACACATAATTATAAAAATTTAATTGAATATAAAAAAGATCAAGCACAAGCAAAGAAAATTATTAAGAAAGCAAAGAAGATAAAGTGGACAGAATTTTGTGATTCAATAGGTAGATCTACACCTATAGCCAATGTGTGGAGAATGATAAAGAAAATGAGGGGAAATACACAGACGAGAACATATCCAATACTAAAACATGAAGAAAGAATAATAATAAAAAATGAAGAGAAAGTAGAAATAATGGCAAGAACATTTGTAAGGATTCATAGTTCAGATAATTTAAATGAACAGGGGAAATTGAGGAGAGAACAAACAAGGATGGCAAATGATTTTATTCTAGGAAATGGAATAACATCAGAAAATATCATGGATATTTATTTTTCTAGACAAGAACTGAAGAGAGCAATATCTAGAACAGGATTAACAGCTCCAGGAAAGGATCGGATAAGCTACATTATGTTAAAAAATTTAGGAGATCAAGCTGAAGAAAAACTTTTAGGCTTATATAATAAAGTCTGGAAAGAAGGAAGAGTACCGTCTAATTGGAAGGAAGCAGTCATAGTACCAATCATTAAACCAGGAAAAGATCCAACAAACCCCTCAAGTTACAGACCAATTGCACTTACTTCATGTTTAGGAAAGGTAATGGAAAGAATGATAACGGAAAGAATTACGTACTATGTAGAAAGTAAAGGATTATTGTACTCATGTCAAAGTGGATTTAGAAAAGGAAGGAGTACAATGGATCCAGTGGTGTGCCTGGAATCAGATATTAGAAAAGCTCAAATTAATAAAGAAGTAGTGGTAGCAGTATTTTTTGATATAGAGAAAGCATATGACATGGTATGGAAGGACAGATTGCTTATAAAATTATATAAAATGGGGATTACGGGAAGGTCTTATAATTGGATTAAAGATTTTTTGTTAAATAGAGAGATACAGGTACAGATGGGAATAGCAATATCTGATAAATATAAAATTGATAATGGAACTCCACAAGGAAGTATTATTAGTCCATTATTATTTTCAATTATGATTAACGATGTCTTTAAAGAAGTAGATCAGGATGTCATGAAGTCATTGTTTGCTGATGATGGAGCTTTGTGGAGGAAAGGGAAAAATGTAAAATTAGTATATAAGAAAATACAGAAGGCTATTGATTCTGTTGAAAATTGGGCGTATAACTGGGAGTTAAATGCTCAGTAGATAAAACAAAGACTGTTGTATTCAGTAGGAAGAAAATTGAGGAAGTTGAATTAAAAATGTATGGGGAAAAATAAAAAAAGTAAGTACATTTCGGTTTTTAGGAATCATGTTTGATTCCAAGCTTTTATGGGGGGATCATGTAAAGTATATTGAAGGGAAATGTAAAAAGGTTATAAATATAATGAGATGTTTAGTAGGAATAGATTGGGGAGCAGATAAAATTAATTTAAAAAAGATATATATAGCCTTGATAAAATCAGTGTTAGATTACGGATGTGTAGTTTATAGGCAAGCTGCGAAAACAATGATTAATAAATTAGAAGTAATTCAAAATCAGGCTCTGAGATTATGCTGTGGAGCTTTGAAAACATCTTCTTCCTTGGCAGTACAGGTTGAAATGGGAGAAATGCCTTTATATTTAAGACAAAAGCAAATAATGCTTAATTACTGGGTGAGTTTGCAGGGACAGGAGGAGGGGAAAAATCCAGCAGTAGGAATACTGAGAACTTGTTGGGAGAGTGGAAAAACAAAAATAGACTGTTTTGCATGGGCAGCAGATAAATCCGCTAGGGAAATGGGAATACCGGGAATGACGTACTGTGCTGCGGTGCCTTACTCAATTACTCCCTTTTGGCTGTTTCCAAATATGACTGTTGATCTAGAGGTTAGTAAAAAAAGGCAGGTTAATAAATTTCGTAAGTGACAGAATTAATAACATATATAATACTTATACAATTGTATATACAGATGGTTCAAAAGATCTAGTTACAAACAAAACAGGATTTGCTTATGTTATTCCTGAATTAGATATATGTGTGAAACAAAGAACACCTGACTGTTTAGCGGTTTACACGGTGGAAATGTTAGCGATAAAAATGGCCTTGCAGTGGGTAGAGGAAAATAAAGCTAAAAAAGTTCTTATATGTTCAGACTCATTATCAGTACTAATGTCTATATTAAATGTCTCATCTGAAAGTCGCATGGACTTGGTATACGAAATTTATGAAGCTGTATTCAGAATGAGACAAATGCAAACAGAGATTAGGTTTATGTGGATACCAGCTCATAAGGGTATAGAAGGAAATGAAATGGCAGATCAATTAGCTAAGATGTCTTTAAAACAAAGTAGAATTATGGAAATAGAGTACTGTAAATCAGAAATTAAATCAATTATTAAAAGTAAAATCAATTCTGAATGGCAACAATTATGGGAAGAAGGAACTAAAGGTCGTCATTTATTTCATATACAAAAGAAAGTAGGGAATACGGAGGTAATTGGAGAAAATCGAAAAGAACAAGTAGTAATGACAAGACTACGACTAGGACATACTGGGTTAAATAAAACTTTACATATGATTGGTAAACACCCAACAGGTAGTTGTGAATGTGGAAGGGGGATGGAAACAGTAGCACATGTAATAATTCATTGTGAGAAGTATAAGATAAGTAGAGAGAAGCTAAAAAAAAGAAATTACGAAATATGATATAGGGAGAATAGATCTTAATAAAATATTAGTTAAACATAAAATAAATAAAGCAATTATACATTTTTTAAAGGAAACAGGGTTGTATGTAAGGATTTAGTTTAAAGGGAGACACTCTGGTCCATACTCCAGCATAGTAGATGGCGATAATACATCTAAACGTTAGATGTCACCCGCCAGTAAAAATCAGAAGAAGAAGAAGAAAATTAAAGGAGAAATCCGGTCAAGAAGGAAAAATCAGGGGATCATTAGCTATAACTAAAACTAATACGTTTTTGGTTATTTAATGAATTTAGCTTTAATCAATAATAAAATAAAAACATAAATTGTCGTCTGGATCACTGTGTATGGGGGCGGCCATTACTGCCCAAATATGGGCAGTAAGGGCCCCCTGACATCACATCCTGTGACGTGGAAAACGGAGAGCCGACAGCATTTCTCCGCACTTTCCAAGCAAAGTCAATAGGAGCCGTTCTACACAGCTGCGATCATCAACATTTTTTTCGGATTTCCAGAGGACTTCACCACTGACATTGGCAAGAGCTATTATTGAAGAAACAATGCTCACGTGCATGGCAGTTGGATGTAACAATACATTGGGTAAAAGTGGAAAAAACATTTGTTTTTTCACCTTTCCGATTCATCATCTACCATGGACTGTTTTGCTGGATTACCTACTTGAAGAGAGAGGATTTTCCATCGTGCTTCTGGCCAGAGAGAAACGTCATATGCAGCCAACATTTGGAAGAAGAATGTCTTCAAGATGACATGAGAGCGAGGATTTTCAGTATGTTTTTCTTTTTTATAATATAGAATTTGCCGGAACATTTCTGTACCGACCAGAGCGGCGGAGGGATACGACACACTTAGAAAGCATGCTCACTGTTGTGAAGCCCACTTATTTTATGCAACTTTGGTCTTATTTTTTCTAAAGTCACTTGTATATTTCATGAGTTGTGGGGTTGCAGTTTTTTTTTGGGCTTGTTTCTGAAAGTGAAGTCGATTGTATGGGGTCTAAACTAAGTGACGCTGAAATATCCCTCCACCTCATAACGCGCTGCAGCTCCTCCTGACAGCAGCAGAGAGTTAACTCAGAAGGAGCCGCTCTGCCCGTATTTTCGGCAGTTTACGATTGCAATAACTGATGATAACTACTGAAAGTAGATTAGGCGGTGCTGATCACCATTTTGAGCAGAGATTGGTTCTAAAGATGAGTATAAAACTCATTGCAGAACCCAACCCATAAACCATACTTTAATGCTTATTTGTTGTCTTTTTATGTCTCTAATACTAAATGTAAATTTAGTATTACTTTAAATTTAAGTGCTTAATATCATGTCTATCTTTGTTTAAGAGGTTAAAAAAAATATTTCGGCATGAAAACGGGTATTTATTTACAAGGGGACAGATAGGGCATCGGGACTTGCTCTACAGTCGATACCGCGCCGTTACGTCACAAACTGGGAGGTGGCAGTACTGTTCTTCACCAAGATGGCGGCCCCCATAAAAGGACCTTCAAATGAAAATTACTCTTAATTAAAAAAAGCTTATCATTTATTGAACAGTATGTAATAATTTTATATTTAAAGTACTTTCAGCAGTTTTAATTCTGATTTTGACCGGACTTCTCCTTTAAACCAAAGCAGTTCCTTTTCAAATTGTGTCTTTTAAGACCCACATTGTGTTTCATTTTGAATTTAGAGAAATATGATGTCATCATACAACACCATTAAATTCAACAGATCAACTAAAATCTGTGTTGAGCAGTTTGTGATCCTCATGCAGCTGTAGGCTCGACTATCTCTGTTCATGTTAGATCAGAACCCTTGAAAGTTGTATCTGCCCTTTAGTTTAGATCAGTACAGAACAAGAAGCCTCCAACTTGAGGCCAGAGTCACTGAGGAAAATTGACCATAACCCATTTTGTTTTTATAATTTAGAAAGGTAAAATTTGGATCATTTCAGGATTAGTTGTAGTTTTTGTTACCAGTGCTTGTATCACACTTTAAAATGAATATGGTTTTTCATTCATTTAATTTGAAACTGATTATGCATGAATTATGTATTTCAAGCGTAATATTTGATATGGTTAAAATAATGGGTTATTATAATTAGAGTTTTTATCCTTTAAAGGTATACTATGCAACCGGGATTGATTTTCCAGCAAGGCTCCCCCCAGAGGGCGAAAGTAAAGGTGCACTGTCGTAAATATGCTCAGCTGTTGTACTGGTTTCTCCGTCAAGCCAGGCGCGGTTGTTTTGAGCTTAGCAGACAGGCGAACGCAACGAGAAGTCGAAAAAACGGCAGTACAAACAATGACTAACACAGTGAAAGTAAGAACATGCACACAGAGAGAGAGAAACCATTCCAATGCAGTGTTTCCCCTAGGAATTTGCTTACCGGACGACCGGCGGAGCGGGGGGGGGGGGGGGGGGGTGGGCGCTTTAGGGGAGACAATCTTTACGCCGATGACCCGCGAAGTGGAGCGGGGGGGTTGGTCTGGGGGGGACAAGCTTTGCGCGACCGGCGGAGCGGGGGGAGACAAGCTTGGCGCCGATGTCCGGCGGGGCGGAGCGCGGGGGGTGGGGGGGGTGTAGACAAGCTTTGCGCGACCGGCGGAGCGGGGGGAGACAAGCTTTGCGCCGATGTCCGGCGGGGCGGGGCGGAGCGCGGGGGGTGGGGGGGGTGTAGACAAGCTTTGCGCGACCGGCGGAGCGGGGGGAGACAAGCTTTGCGCGCATATCGAGTTAGTTTTTTTTTTTTTTTTGAATGTTGGGAGGCGGTAGCATGAGGGAAACCCTACAATGTTACTTAAAATCGCATCAGCAGAAACGCGAGGTCCGCGTCAGCCTTGCAGCCTTCTCTTTCTTTTAGCTCTCGACATTCGGAAAAAGCTTGCCCGATGTTCACCCGTGTACGACTCCTCTTTCTATCCAGAGCCCTTTTTCTCTTTCTTGCCTGCTCCGACATGGGCTTTCGCTGTTTTATCGCCGGTTCCGCCATGATAACTGCACAGATATCGCCACTGCGCTAGCAACAAACAAGTTCTCGCCGTAAAGCAAGACCAACTCTCGCGATCTTGCACGAAATTCTGAGCCTGTGGGCGCGGGCCGAGGGCTCCTGCAGTTGCAAGTGCGGTATTTCCCCCACAGACCACCAGGGCGGCCAAGAAAACCTTAGTTCAACCTGAAATGACTCATTTAATCATCCAAAACGGTATGGAACACATTAATTAACTGAAAAATGTTGCATAGTATGCCTTTAAGAGCTATTATGTTGTTTATTTTCTGGGTTGTTTTGGGAAACAAGGTTTATCACTTAACTGGCAATACAAGAGCAGTACGAACATTTACTCACTGTCTTGGTATATCTCTGCTCCTCAGCTTCTCTTTCACTAGACCGTCTGGAATGGAGATCGTCTTTTTTTTCGACAGGATATCTTACTGAGATTTTAATGTCTTCAGTAAAACAAAACCAGAATTGATCGTTTTCACATAAGAAGGAGAACAGCAGGGACTGTTAGGAAATAACAGTCCCTGTTAGGTGGTAAATTAACTAAGTTTTCTTTTATTCTGGAAAGTAAGGACACATATTGACATTGATAAATCACTGTTGTGCCATTAAGCACTGTTTTAGGCTATTTAATGTTTAATAAATAACTCTCGGTCTGTTAGGTATTGTCTGGTAAATATCAGCCCACACAGTTGATATTAGGACAATAGTTGAAAGGGTGATTCAAGCACTGCCATTGTTTTAACAGCAGATTCTCCACACATATGGAATAAAGGAGTGGCAACTTCTCTTTAAGTTGAAGAATTTATTAACACAAATAAAAATGAATATCCAGAGAACACCATGCTGTTTATCTGAATTAAAAATATATTTCGATAAACAAATCCTCACTATTAGGCTAGTAAAACTTAACTAAACTACTAAGCAAAATTAAGGTAAAAACGGAAGCTAAGGAACTTTGTACACACAACAAACAAAAGGAAAATAAAATGGTTGAAAACCATCATCAGAAAGATTCAGTGAATCCTGGTTCACTGCAGATCCAACTTAGAGAAGTAAAGTTCATCTTACAGAACGTGGAATGAGGTTAAATTAGCTTAACTAATTTAGAACAACATTTGGTATGTGTTTCAACCCAATCACAATGCAAATCCTGAGTTAAACCAAACATTATTTGAGAAAATAACATTTTAAAGAATGTTTTGCTCAGTAAAATCAATACCTCTAGGACACTTGATTTTATTAATGCAATGAAATGCTTAATCAGCTTGGCGTGGCCGCAGGAGAGGATACAGCTCCGCCCCGATTCAGCTCAATTTTCCTGCAACAGCTGAGAAATGTAACAAACAGACTTTTTCCATTGCAGTTGGCTGGTAAGTTTTGTTGTGGGTTTTCAGGGAAATTTTACATCGCCTGGCCGGCACTGCAAATGTTCGTAGGTGTCCGAACCCATTCTGAGCCAGGTGACCGTCTCCACGGTGTGAACCACTCGTCACAAGGGCTCACAGGCAAAGAGAGCTGAGAGCTGGCCAGGGTTTTTTAACACAGTGGCTCCCTGCTGTGATAACACTCCCCTGGTGCCTGTAAAAGACTCGTCTCATGTTGTTTTCAACGAAGTATGATTTATCACACTTGGCTGATTTCACAACACCACAGACAGAATTCAAAGTTAATCAAAATGTATTAAGAGTTGAATAGTAGAAAACATGTATCCATACATGAGCCAAGAATATTGTGACTTATCTCTTACACAATGTTATATAGTATTTCTGTTGAACTACGCTCTGAAGGTGTGCTGTGTGCAGCACTGGAGCCTGCCCACATCTTGCATAGTTGGGTCTCCCCATCATGTGGTCTCTGGTCAGTGTCATCTCATTTGGTATTCGTCTACTTCTTTCTTGAAGATTTACACCTGTGTCTTTCCTTCTTTGTGAGTTATAGCTATCTCAACCTCCATGAAAACAGAATGTCTCTATAGTAACAACATTCCTTAAAACACTCACATTTCACTGATTTAGCCTTCACTATGTCATGAACGAACACTGTGCTTCTCCAAAAGGTAAGTTTCTCAACAGAACACAGTCCCCGCAAAAGGTCTATTTTTATCTCACCTCCTCTATTCTGTTCTAACTAGACAAAACTGTTCACTCCCTTTTCTACCAGTGCCTTTTTCATGCAAAATGTCACACCAAAGTTTTTCACCATCTAGTGTCTGCTGGAAATTTCCCTGGTCCCAGCAAGAACAATAACAGTAGACATAACCAACTCTGCAGCTGCACAGGAGTAAATGTTTTTAGGTCCTACAAAGGTTAAATCAAAAGCTTCTCTCAAAATTTTAATACAACAATCTTCAATCACTAACGTGTTCAAATATTGTTCAGCACAGCTGTTTGTGCCACTGGTTTAATCAGAAACTACAAGGAGGAGAGGCAGAAATATAATTGGGATAAGAATGACTAACTGCGCATATCAGAGTCGTTCTATTCTAAATAAAGCCAGGCGCATATAAATGCACATCAATATCGGATTAATGAATCCATTTTTTTTTTTCATCCTAATACATTTCAATCTGATCTATGCTACCAGTACAGGTTAAAAGTACTGTGAAGTAAAATAAGAAACCAAAAAGAAATCTGAATAAAACAAATTAAATTCTACACATCTCTTCACCTAGCTGGATCTGGCCAGATAATTTTAGCAACATCACAGGCAATATCTTCATTGGCAAGACATCGTGGGAAGAACCGTCTCGAATCCTTGCGTCGATTTGGTCACAAGCCCCTTCCATAGCCTGAATGAGGGGCACCCGAGCCTGGGGCCGGAGATCATAAACCTTCCATTGCCATGCTGAGAAAAACTCTTTGATGGGGTTAAAAATGGAGAATATGATGATGATGATGGAGGAAGATACAGTGCTGTAAAATTTAGATGGTGTTGAAACCAGCTCTGCACGAGAGAAAAGTGGTGAAATGACACATTGTCCCATTTGAAAATGTGTTGCATCTGGTGCATTTGGTTAATTACTGTGACAAGGTTGTGCAATCCGTCCAAAAATGTGAGAATGCGATCTGTGTTGTAAGGGCCCATATTGGCATGAGGACCTCATTCTGTGAAATGGCAGCAGAAAGGGGTGTATTACCCCCACGTTGCCCTGGGACATTAAGTATAGCCATGTGGCCAGTTATATTTCTTCCTCTCTTCCTTGTAATAGTGAATATACTATATTCTTTGAATGGATGTCTGCAGATTTTGCTGGCTGTGTCTCGAACCCAAGAAGCAGAACTGAAAACAGAAAGGTCTTTTTGTTTCCGAGTCTTGATAGGACACCAAGGCCGACCTCACTACAATATTTCAGAAGAGCAATCACTGTATTTACTCTGTCTTGGAATGAACTGGCAAATTTGTATGTTTGTTCATTTACTCGTGATCCAGGCTGTGTGAAAAATTTTGGCAAGCTTTCGGCAAGAAAAAAAAGTATTTAAAAACCTGGCATTGGTAGCCTTGAAGATGAGCAGATTGTGCAGTTATTGTTGATGTCAAACACTTGAAAGAAAAGATACTTTATTTTCAGCTGTTCTAAAGAAATGTTTTAGCTGCTGAATACTTCTGGTGTGGGATCTTTTTGTCATTTGTTTTTTAGCTCCTGACACCATCAGGAACACATCTACTGAAAATAAGAAGATTATGAAGAAGAATGAGACTAAAAAGGAGATGAGAAATAACAGGAATAGGAGGAAGAATAGACCCCTTGCAACCACGTGACTCCGTTACCCAGAACCCCTTGCGTGGCGGCCATATTGGTTGGCATTCCATTTTCTACACAACGCGCGATATTCAAGAGCCGGGCGTACACTGTACAAGTTTCCCCTTTTCGGGCCGATTCTTCAGCCGTGCGAGCATTTTTTGAATCGGGCCGAATTTCAGCTTGATCGTACAGGGGGGAGGAGGGGGGGACTGGCTTCTCACGACTACCTCCCGATCAGGAATCGGACGGTCGGTGAAAATCAAACATGTTTGAAATTCAGTCGGCTGTCGTGAGGTTTTCAAGCAGAGCAACGAGGGAGCGCCCTCCCCTCCTCTCCGTCCCCGCCAGGGGAGGGAGGGGAGCGGGCGTCTCTGAAGCGACCTCCGCCCGGCCCGGTTGGGGAGGGCGAGCGCTCCGGTCCGCGCAACGCGCTGGCCGCCTGTTTCGGCACTTCTCCGCTCGCGGTGGGGGGTGCGTCTCGTCCCTCCTCTCTCTCCCCTCCGTTCCCCCGGTGCCTCCTGCGGGCCTCGCCAGAGCTGGGCTCGACCCCCTGCTCTGGGTCCCTGTCACCCACCGTCGCTCGCCTGCCTCTGCCACCATAGCAAGCGTCGCGCCGCACAGATCGTGAGCGGTGAACTTTTTAAACCCCGCGGTTCCGTCGCACAGTTTTTAGATGTATGTAAGTACCACGACTGAAAAACTCGTACAGTGTATGCCCGGTATTTACGGACCCTTTGGCTCTTCCTGATAAGGACTTTTCTAGCAATCCCGATGATTGGCCATCAGTTTGCTGTGCGGATCTGGTGAACTACCTTGTGTTGTCACCCACCCCAACGTACAGTGGCGATCAGATGAAGGCGTACAAGAGTTTGGAAGCGCACAAACAGTTCACTGCCGGATGGATACGTGAACTGTCTGTTTTTTACCTGAATGATGTAGCAGTTGTCCGTGGAAGGGTGAGTTTAATGTTGTTTATTCTCATAACTTAGCTGCATATAGTCCGATAACATCTGACCATAAACTGTAAACATTGCTTTGGCAACAGAGATGCAGTCTGTTTGCACCATATTGAACAATCAGTGAATAGTCTTTTGTATACGCTCCGCCGGCCATGCGAGTAATGAGGTAACTGGGCCAGTGCAGTGGTGGGCTGTCACGCTAGCTTGCCCACCAAGATGGAGGCGCGCACCCCCGATCACATGACTGTGACGTCAGATGCAAGGGGTCTATTAAATTACTTTGAAAACAAGAACTCTATATAGAAAAATGTATATAGTAGAGAAATACCAAACAAGAGGGTATCAATTTCAGGATACCAAACAGTAACCCTAACCTGCTAAAAAATGTGGAATACATTCCTGAAAATGAGTGAAACACATTTTCTAGACTGGCATTATGAAGAATTTTGACATGTTTTTTCTCCAAAGTGTACAGTACAATGAAGTATTTATTACAGTTAAAGTATAAGGGACTCTAAAATAGTGCCATTACACAGACAGGCCTCTTCACTATATTTTTAAATCTGCTCTGAAAACTCATTAACTTTTGGGGTAGCATGACTTTATCCATTTTATCACATCTTTTGTGTTTTACTCTAGATGCTTGTAACCTCTTATGTAGGGCTGGGCGATAATCCAATAACAATATATATCGATCGATAGACGTGTGGCGCGATAGGAAAAAATAGGGTCGATAAAAACTTCGATAGACAGTTTTACTTCCTTGCTACAGTCGGCAAGCCGTCACAAAGCGCCGCCCTCTCAAACCACAACACAGAGCATGTGAATATGTCACAGCAAGGAGCGGCGGAGGAAACGGTCCCAAAACGGGGTTTTACTAGTTCGCCAGCCTGATAGAAATAAACCACAGTGATTTGTAAAACTTGCAAGGAACCGGTAAAAGCAGAGTCTGGTAACGCAACCCACCAGTATTCATCACGTAAGCCGCTCACACCCGCAGCAGCGCGGCTCCGTGTCGTCGACATCGGAATTTTCTGGAAGTTCTTCCAAAACAAAGCAGGTACAGCAGCTAAACTGGGCTCCCTTCTTTGTGATAAAATGACAAAGCGTCATTTAACGCATGCCGTAACGTGCTTCATAGTGATAGATATGTCTGCTGTTCTCTGCAGCTGAAAAACCTGGCTTCAAACCACGCCCGCCGACAGGGGGGGACAAACGGGTCAGTTGTCACGGGCCCAGGACTGAGGGGGGGCCCTCTGTCCTGGGCCCCCCCTCTGTCCTAACACTGACTGACCATTAAAATCAGTGTCAGTCAGCGTGCAGCAGCTTAACAACGTCTCCGCGTCTGTGTAAAGGCACTCTGCTCCCCCTCCCCTCTCCTACATGGCTCAACGGCGCCAGCCAATCAGCACACTGGCTCAGCCTGGCCTGCCCACTCTGCTGTCTCTCACAAACAACCGCGGTGCTGCTGATCAGACTCGGAGAGAGAGAGACCGCAAGAGCGGAGGAACTTGAATCGGGAAAGCAGCGCCGTTTGACTCTATTTTAATACCGTAAATTAAATCAAGCTGTATGTTTTGGAAAAAGTTGCTTATATTCAGTGGAAACACAACAAATTGAAACGTGAAAAACCATGAGCAAGAAAACGTCGAGCAACAAACGGAGAGTGGAGACGAAACTTCTCTCACTGCCCGACAGACCCACAGACTGACGTCACTGACTGAGGCGTTTCAGTCCTCCAGAGAACATCCAGGTAGATAAGAGCAGCAGTTCATGTTAACTTTCAAAGTAGATATTATCTATCATATCTTACTGGAGCCCACACAGAAAATGTAATTAAGACCTTGAAATAACCCAGTAAATATATCCTATTAAAAAGTGTTATTTAACATAACATTAGCTAATCCTTTATTTATCCCACAACGGGGAAATTTATAGGATTAAAGCAACAGGCAGGTGCACACAACACACACAAAATTACATAAGGATTGAAAGATATAAGAGGTGGATTAGGAAAAAAACACTATGAATAAAAATTATTATTATTATTATTATTATTATTATTATTATTTAATTGTAATAATAAAATAAAAATCACAAAACCCGAAAGGTCAACAGTTTCATGTTACATCAAGCTTAGGGACTGGCTAATATACAGCAGGTGAAAAAAAGCCATATTATGGCTGCAGTGCTGTTCTCTTATAAAGAAAAGATCAACCAGTGCACTAAATTCAATAGATAGGTTGAAAATATCCAGTATAAAATACAGAGATTTCCAGGGCATGAAGTATACAGTTAAGTTGACTTTTTTGTGGTGTGCGTGCGTGCATGTGTGTTTGCGTGTGTGTGCGTGTGCGTGTGTGTGTGTGTGTGTGTGTGTGTGTGTGTGTGTGTGTGTGTGTGTGTGTGGTGGCAGGTGTAGAGGGGGGGCCCAAAAAGACTGTGTTGTCCCGGGCCCTGGCAAAGCTGTCAGCTGGCCTGGTGGTGAGCACGGAAGCCAGACTGGAAACGTCAAAGCGGCTGGTCGTTGTTAAGAAGGTGTTTAATTGTTGAAACACAGCTTTTTCAATAATCTTACTGATAAGGGGGAGGTTTGAGATGGGCCTGTAGTGCTGGAGTAGTAGTTTGTCTAAATTGTTCTTTTTCAGCAGTGGTTTGATAATTGCTGTTTTTAGGGACTGGGGGAAAACACCTGACAGAAGGGACGTGTTTATTATCTGAGTCAACTCAGACGCTATGACAGGCAAAACTTTCTTAAAGAAAACTGTGGGGAGAACATCAAGGCAGCAGGAGGAGGAACTTAGCTGCTGAATGATCTGCTCTAAGCTTTTGTAGTTTATTTGGCTGAATTGGGACATTTGGTCAAGATCAATTCTAGTTGGAGACAAATTTGGTACTGAACTTGGTATGAATGTACAAACTGATCCTCTAATCTTTTGAGTTTTCTCATTAAAGAAGTTAGCAAAGTCATTGCAGGCCCTGGTGGAGTGGAGTTCAGAAGCCACGGATACAGGAAGGTTTGTTAACCTGTCGACTGTGGCAAATAAGACACGAGCATTATTAATGTTATCGTTTATGATCTCAGAGAAGAAAGATTCTCTTGAATTTTTCAGTTGTAAGTTATATCTGTAAAGTCTCTCTTTATAGATGTCGTAGTGAACCTGAAGTCTGTTCTTTCTCCACCTGCGTTCAGCTTTTCGACATTCCCTTTTTTCACCTCTAACTGCTGGAGCATTTCTACAAGGCGATTTTTTCTTCCCGGAAAAAACTTTCACTTTAACTGGAGCAATGCAGTCAATGATGTCTGAGACTTTAGAATGAAAGTTATCTACTAGCTTATCTACTGAGTTGCAGCCCAAGGTTGATGTAGCAGAGTAAGCTTGAATAAAAGTTTCTGTGGCATTGTCCTTAAAGGTGCGTTTTGTTACAATGTTCCTTTGGCTAAATGAGTCACTGGAAATGATGCTTTCAAAGGTAACAGAAAAATTATCAGATAGGGCAACATCAGTTACATTGACGTTACAAATCTTTAGACCTTTAGTGATGATCAGGTCTAAAATATGTCCCTGTTTGTGTGTTGGTTGTTTAACATGTTGAGTTAAACCAAAGTTTCTAAGTGTGTCACACAGTTCTTTTGCACTTCTGTCTTCAGGGTTGTCAACATGAAAGTTAAAGTCTCCCACAATAATTAAACAGTCATAATCAACACATCACAGATAGGAGGTCACTAAAATCATTAAAAAAGTTAGGAGGCCTGTAAACATTCAGAAACATAGTTCGTATCGGGCTCTTTACCTGGAGAGCCAAATGTTCAAAAGAGTCAAATTTTCCCAAAAACACCTTTTTACACTTTAGTGAATCATTAAACAAAGTTGCCACTCCTCCACCTTTCCTTTGCTGTCTGCTCTCACAAAGAAAATTGTAGTTGGGAGGAGTCGTCTCGATCAGAATGGCTGCTTCATTAAATTCATGTAACCATGTTTCTGTTAAAAACATTACATCAAGATTATTGTCAATAATGAAGTCATTAATTAAAAGGGATTTTCCTGACAGAGATCTAATGTTTAATAAACCCAGTTTACAGGTAAAAGCCAGTAAATTAGAATATTTTGAAAAACTTGATTTATTTCAGTAATTGCATTCAAAAGGTGTAACTTGTACATTATATTTATTCATTGCACACAGACTGATGCATTCAAATGTTTATTTCATTTAATTTTGATGATTTGAAGTGGCAACAAATGAAAATCCAAAATTCCTTTAACCTGTATATGACTTAGTGGTTGATGATGTCTCTGTGGCAGGTTACATCTGACAGTTTATGACTTTTAAGTATTCGTTCCTGTTTATCCTTTTGTTTTTCTTATTTCTGCCACGTATCATCACAGATATTCCATAATCTCCGACAAGAGGCCCAGGCTGATGCTGGAAACTGTCATGTCTGATCAACGTGCGGCCAGGGCCCGATCCGTATCACAGCGAAGTAATCTGAAGGTCTTGGGGACAGGCATGTTCCGTGTTACGTAGAGGAGGATCTGGGGCTCTGCAGTCTTTGGGAGATGCTGGTTTAGTCACAGAGCTGTGGCTATGTGGAGAGGATGTCAGCTGTAGACCAATCTTAAAGACTTTGTTCATGTTGTGAGAAAAATCCAGAAAAGGAATATCTGGGCTTTGTGGAGAGGAGGGGGAGGTTGTTGCAGTCTGGACCGGTGTTTGTGGGGATGGAGGTTCTTGGTCCTCTCTTTGTCCTGCTGAGATCTGGGATGAATCCTCCTGTAGTTCTGACGTAGCCTCTTTCTGTGTCATCTTTCTGGCCATCTTTATCTTGGCTTGTTCGGACTGTACTGGGCTTATTATTTGTTTTGGCACTGGATGTGCTTTGTTTTGGGACAAAGCTGATGCCGCATGGTCCAGGGCAACGTGGGGGTAATACACCCCTTTCTGCTGCCATTTCACAGAATGAGGTCCTCATGGACGGATTGCACAACCTTGTCACAGTAATTAACCAAATGCACCAGATGCAACACATTTTCAAATGGGACAATGTGTCATTTCACCACTTTTGTCTCATGCAGAGCTGGTTTCAACACCATCCACATTTTACAGCATTCCTCCATCATCATCATCATAATATTCTCCATTTTTAACCCCTTCAAAGAGTTTTTCTCAGCATGGCAATGGAAGGTTTATAATCTCCGGCCCCAGGCTCGGGTGCCCCTCATTCAGGCTATGGAAGGAGCTTGTGACCAAATCGACGCAAAGATGGATCCGTCATTCAAGACGGTTCTTCCCACGTTGTCTTGCCAATGAAGATATTGCCTGTGATGTTGCTAAAATTATCTGGCCAGATCCAGTGGCACAAACAGCTGTGCTGAACAATATTTGAACATGTTAGTGATTGAATATTGTTGTATTAAAATTTTGAGAGAAGCTTTTGATTTAACCTTTGTTAAACACATTTATTCCTGTGCAGCTGCAGAGTTGGTTATGTCTACTGTTATTGTTCTTGCTGGGACCAGGGAAATTTCCAGCAGACACTAGATGATGAAAAACTTTGGTGTGACATTTTGCATGAAAAAGGCACTGGTAGATAAGGGAGTGAACAGTTTTGTCTAGTTAGAACAGAATAGAGGAGGTGAGATAAAAATAGACCTTTTGCGGGGACAGTGTTCTGTTGAGAAACTTACCTTTTGGAGAAGCACAGTGTTCGTTCATGACATAGTGGAGGCTAAATCAGTGAAATGTGAGTGTTTTAAGGAATGTTGTTACTATAGAGACATTCTGTTTTCATGGAGGTTGAGATAGCTACAACTCACAAAGAAGGAAAGACACAGGTGTAAATCTTCAAGAAAGAAGTAGACGAATACCAGATGAGATGACACTGACCAGAGACCACATGATGGGGAGACCCAACTTTGCAAGATGTGGGCAGGCTCCAGTGCTGCACACAGCACACCTTCAGAGCGTAGTTCAACAGAAATACTATATAACATTGTGTAAGAGATAAATCACAATATTCTTGGCTCATGTATGGATACATGTTTTCTACTATTCAACTCTTAATACATTTTGATTAACTTTGAATTCTGTCTGTGGTGTTGTGAAATCAGCCAAGTGTGATAAATCATACTTCGTTGAAAACAACATGAGACAAGTCTTTTACAGGCACCAGGGGAGTGTTATCACAGCAGGGAGCCACTGTGTTAAAAAACCCTGGCCAGCTCTCACAAGGGCTCTCAGCTCTCTTTGCCTGTGAACCCTTGTGGCGAGTGGTTCACACCGTGGAGACGGTCACCTGGCTCAGAATGGGTTCGGACACCTACGAACATTTTCAGTGCCGGCCAGGCGATGTAAAACAAATTTCCCTGAAAACCCACATCGAAACTTACCAGCCAACTGCAATGGAAAAAGTCTGTTTGATACATTTCTCAGCTGTTGCAGGTAAATTGAGCTGAATCGGGGCGGAGCTGTATCCTCTCCTGCGGCCACGCCAAGCTGATTAAGCATTTCATTGCATTAATAAAATCAAGTGTCCTAGAGGTATTGATTTTACTGAGCAAAACATTCTTTAAAATGTTATTTTCTCAAATAATGCTTGGTTTAACTCAGGATTTGCATTGTGAATGGGTTGAAACACATACCAAATGTTGTTCTAAATTAGTTAAGCTAATTTAACCTCATTCCACGTTCTGTAAGATGAACTTTAGTTCTCTAAGTTGGATCTGCAGTGAACCAGGATTCACTGAATCTTTCTGATGATGGTTTTCAACCATTTTATTTATCCTTTTGTTTCTTGTGTGTGTACAAAGTTCTTTAGCTTCCGTTTTTACCTTAATTTTGCTTATTAGTTTAGTTAAGTTTCACTAGCCTAATAGTGAGGATTTGTTGATCGAAATATATTTTTAATTCAGATAAACAGCATGGTGTTCTCTGGGTATTCATTTTTATTTGTGTCATGGTTTAAGTTTTGTCTGGCTTCTTTGTTAGTTTGTAGTTCACTTAGCTCTCCCTTGCTCAGCTTTAGTCACTCCTCTGGACACTAATTAGTTTTCATTCCCGTCACCTGTCAGGCTGCAATTACCCCTGATCTGTTGCCACCTGTGTTCACCTCTTTATAAGACTCACCTCATTATGTTCTCGTCGCCGGTCCATAGCGTTCACTCCCGCTCAGTCTCTGCCAGAATTCTTGTCAGCTCAGTTTTTTGTTACAGTCAGCCTGAAGACTTCCTTCAACTTGGTTTTTTGTTACAGTCTCAGTCTAGATCCAGCTCAGTAGTGATGGTGAGATAAAGCCTCATGAGGCATTGAACCACTTGAGCCAATTGGTTCGAGAAAGGGTTCATTTCTTGATGCTTCATGTGCACACGAAACCACCTACTGGCCAGGTGTATAATCACAGCCAGCTGGATCTTAACACGTGTGATGCATTGATTTTTTGTCTATTATGACTCTTGGGAATGACTTCACAAAAGGTGTAGGACGAAATAATTTGTCTACATAAATTTTGTATACACATGTGTATAATAAAACATTGTTTGAATGTATTGTCTGTGTGTAATTATTCCCAAAATAGTAGTGACGTGATATGGCATGGTGTGTAATAATGTTTTTCTGTGACTCTAGAAAAATGGCATGGGCTTAATCAGGCAGAGGACAATGAAAGTGCTTGTGGAACTAGGCAGGGGGTAGTGAATAGGCTAATGCTTGTGTAACTTGGATGATTTCATGCATTTTTATTAAGAAACAACAATTTCTCCACAGTTTTTGGTTTCAAATGATTTCTCTTTTTTGATACTACTTCTCCAACCTTTGAAAAGATACGCTCACATGGCACAGATGATGCCGGGGTGCATAAATAAATAAGTGCAAATATGTACAGATTGGGGTACTGTGACCGATGATTAGCCCAGTACTATACGGTCCCACATTTTCCCCTCAGCAGCAACACTGAAGCACACAGAGGTTCCCGCTGCGTCTTTACGCACAATCCAGCTGCTGATGTCTCCTCTCTTTTCAGCTCAATGCAATTCTAGACAGTAACATTTTATAACCTATATCACCTTTCACAGCAACAGGTTTCTCATCTCAGTCGACCAGACAAATCTCTATTGCTCTCCTCAATGCGCTCTGGGCGGTGAGGTGGGAGGATTTTACCCGATGGTGCGCTGCGTGCGAGGGATAAACAGGGGGGAAATGCATAAATAAAAACTGTAAATGGCTCCTATACAGTGATCATAGGAGCTGACTGGTCTGAGATCAACCTCCTGATGTTACAAGTTCTTTAAAATGAAAGCGCGCACCCAAATTACAAGTAACGTAATTTTGCGCACCTGAAAAAAGCGCAAGGCAGCAGCGCACCGAAGCACTGAGGCACAGAAATACGGTGCATGTAGTTAAAAAATGCAGAATTAATAAAAACAACTTATAAACAGACGTAGCGTTTTAAACTGCATCTGGTTAGCAGAACTGTTTTATGATCCAGAGTGCAGCCATCACTGGTTCTGAATGAAGGCAATATCTGGCAGCAGCTCTCTTCCCCCGCCCCCCTCCCCTCCTGCGTACGTAGTACAGGACCTTACCGGCTCACTTTCACCACTGGTTAAGACTAAAATTATTCATAACTCTGATCGCTCCTCCTGCTGCTCTGTTAACATGTACTGCAGCAGGAATGATGGCCACAAGCTGTGAAAGAAGCTGAAACATCTCAGCGGAAGGCGGAGTTTTTATCGTCCGCTGCCCAGATGGGCGTTGGGATTTTTATGCGTGAAAAATGCCATGTTTGCGTGTGACCGTGTGAAGTCAGTGACAGTCAATGCGTGATAGTTGAGAGCACTGATCTCCTATCTATCTATCTCTCTCCTAAACTCTCCAAACACCAAACTAACTGTCTCAAACTAAATAACCACTATCCAAACTCTGCTATCCAAACTATCAAAACTCTATCCACTCTCTCAACTGACCGCAACTCGCCTACAACAACCCACATTTTGAAGGGAGCCTGTGGGGTTTCTAAAGCTGTCAAAGCCGCGCCAACATCTGAACCACTTCCCGAAGCAGTCACGTGGTACAGCCAGGCAGCGAGGCTTCGGACGTCATCGTTTTCGGCTCCTCCCCTAAATGAAGCAAGCCTCGATACGCGCTTCACGGAAACGCCCCCTCCATTACTCGACACACGCCTCGAAGCCTCGGCACATAACGTAACATCACTACAGCTCAGTTCTGTTCCCACTCCTGTTCTCATCTCCTGGTGAGCTGTTCCGGTCTCAAGTCCACGATGCAGAGGATCTGCTCTCCAGTGCACGGCTCAGATGTTCTGCTCTCCAGTGCACGGCTCTGATGTTCTGGTCTCAAGTCCTCGGCTCTGATGTTCTGGTCTCAAGTCCTCGGCTCAGATGCTCCGTCCTGGTCTCAAGTCTTCGGCTCCAGAGTTCCTCCCGGTCAGTCTCTCTCCACGCCTCCTGCCGGCCAGCTTCTGCACCCTACACCTCCGTCTGTTGAAATACTCTGGGTTCCATCATCATCCATCTTCCACTCTATTCAATAAACTCACTCCTAAGAACTAGCTCTGTGTGTGTGTGCTGTGTCCAGGTTCATCCTCGAAAAATATCATAACAATTTGTGTTAATAAATTCTTCAACTTAAAGAGAAGTTGCCACTCCTTCATTCCATATGTGTGGAGAGTCTGCTGTTAAAAGAATGGCAGTGCTTGAATCACCCTTTCAACTATTGTCCAAATATCAACTGTGTGGGCTGATATTTACCAGACAATACCTAACAGGCCGAGAGTTATTTTATTAAACATTAAATAGCCTAAAACAGTGCTTAATGGCACAACAGTGATTTATCAATGTCAATATGTGTCCTTACTTTCCAGAATAAAAGAAAACATACTTAATTTACCACCTAACAGGGACTGTTATTTCCTAACAGTCCCTGTTGTTCTCCTTCTCATGTGAAAACGATCAATTCTGGTCTTGTTTTGCTGAAGACATTAAAATCTCAGTAAGATATCCTGTCGAAAAAAAAAGACGATCTCCATTCCAGACGGTCTATTGAAAGAGAAGCTGAGGAGCAGAGATATACCAAGACAGTGAGTAAATGTTCGTACTGCTCTTGTATTGCCAGTTAGATGATAAACCTTGTTTCCCAAAACAACCCAGAAAATAAATAACAAAATAGCTCTTAAAGGATAAAAACTCTAATTATAATAACCCATTATTTTAACCATATCAAATATTACGCTTGAAATACATAATTCATGCATAATCAGTTTCAAATTAAATGAATGAAGCACCATATTCATTTTAAAGTGTGATACAAGCACTGGTAATAAAAACTACAACTAATCCTGAAATGATTCAAATTTTACCTTTCTAAATTATAAAAACAAAATGGGTTATGGTCAATTTTTCTCAGTGACTCTGGCCTCAAGTTGGAGGCTTCTTGTTCTGCACTGATCTGAACTAAAGGGCAGATACATCTTTCAAGGGTTCTGATCTAACATGAACAGAGATAGTCCAGCCTACAGCTGCATGAGGAACACAAACTGCTCAACACAGATTTTAGCTGATCTGTTGAATTTAATGGTGTTGTATGATGACATCATATTTCTCTAAATTCAAAATGAAACACAATGTGGTTCTTAAAAGACACAATTGGAAAAGGAACTGCTTTGGTTTAATTTTCTGTTCTTGAGTGCCACTCTTCACCAGCTGTGGGTCGTTGGTTTGTTAAGCTCTGATTGGTCAGAGCCAGTCTCTGGTAGGATTTATAAACCATCATTGGTTCACTTTTCACTACTGCTGGGCTTCAACATGATGGCTGGTCAGGTCCTCCTGGGGTATGGACCATTTTGATAATGTAGTTTTGGATATTTGTTTGACTTGTTTATTCTATTGTATCTATCTTTTCAGGGTTTCCCTCTTTAGTTTGCTTTTTCTGGATGGTCATGGTGTTCCTGTCAAAGGTATAGCATTGTCCACTTTCAAGTATGACATTTTTAATGAGAACCTACACTTGCTAAAGCAGCTGTTCTTCTAAAATAGGTACAAAAGGCCAACACCAGAGTGGAAGCAATGCAGGGGGAGATGTTGCCTCTCACAGGAGAGCAGCTCCTGGCTACACTGCACCTGTGTCCTACAATGCTCCTGCTGGTGTCTTCAGGCAAGACCCCAGTCTGACCCAGCCCCAGTTTGTTGGTGTGAGCTCCATGCCTGCAGCTGGATACGCTGCCACTTCTGGTTCTGTTCCAGCAGGATATTATAGTACTGGTGCCTACATGCCAGGATATGATGGCAGCTCTCAACAAGTTGGAGCTGCTCAGTCCTCTGTTCCAGGTAACTAGTCCCAAATGTATAGTTCAAATATCTTAAACTTTCCTAACTTGAATCACATTTGCACCCTCTCCAGAAGCCAAGTGGATTAAGGCTCCTCAAGCCTTTGAGGAAGCTCCAACAGATGTCCAGGGTTCTAGTGCCCTTCTCCCTCCACTCCCACCTCCTGGACCTGTTCTCCAGTCTGGAGAGACTTCCAATGTTGTGAAGGAAGCTGAACTTGGAAACTACCAGCAGCAGACGGAAGAGTTTGGTTACCCAGCTTACCCTACGGGCCCTGGCCAGCCTCTTCCACCTGTAGTTCTGCCTGGTCATGGTGTGGGTGGCTTGTGGGGCTACCAGCCTCTCTATCCTCTTCCATACTCCTTTCCCTATCCTTACCCTGATTTTGACTACAGCCTCCTGTATGGTCTGTACCCTCCTGGCACCTACACTACCTTCAGCAGAGACCATGAGAAGGGCAAAGACTACTACCAGACCACCCACTATCTGAAAGACCATGGTTCAGATGTTCCACAGACACCCCAGAACCCTGGAACTGGGCAGCAGAAGGTCTACCCCAGTACATCCTAGAGACCTGAAGGGAGATGGAGGTATGTTAAAATATCTAACTCCAGAAACTCTTGTAATGCTTGGATTAACAAACTTAACTGTTTCTCTTTTAGATGATGTGCCCTCTTGGAAGACACGACTGTTTTTTAAATAAAGCTCTTCAAATATTTACTGGTTCTCTTTGGAATTGATGTGAAGGCAGGAGTTTCTGCTTTTGTTTAAGCAACCCTTTGCAGTGTTGTATAGTAACAAAGTAAAAATACTTCACTACTGTTAAGTATATTTTGTAGTACTTTATACTTTTCTCCAATATTTTTTTGATTACTTTACTTCACTATATTTCCGAACTTAATTGCATACTTTTACTCCGATACATTTTCAATGTTTGGTCTAGTTACTTGTTACAAAAAGTGTCGGTTCGGCTCTGCCAGACCTGCGTACAGCACAGGTTTGCTCTTTTGAAGCGCTCGGCGTGTCATTTCAAAGTTGCTGTGCGCCAGCAGGGGCGGGGCCTGGCGCTCCACGCAGCCAATCATTAACACACCTGGCCTTTGACAAGGTAGAGACCCCCCTTTAACTCCACTCATTGGTTGTGCTGCCTTAAATCCCACCTTCCCTCTTCCTGATTTTTCTATTGCGTACGTGCTTGGACCACGAGATTTCTGGGATACTGCGGCTACCACAATTGATACTAGACTACGAAACTAGTCCCAGTTAAGAAACTAAATATTGTCAGCACTAAAATAGGTGAAAGCTGCTTAATGCAGTTCTAATCAGAAGCATTGTGAGTTTTGAATTGTTTAACTTGAGAAATGTAAGTAAGCAACGTTAATATCTCAAACTAGCATTTAATTCTGAAGTATAACAGGTTTTATCAATAAAAACCTAATCTCCTCAAAACTAAATATTCTGTGCCAGGCAGGAGTTCCAAAGACTGCTGGAAAGATGGAAAAGCAAAGACTGTAGACTATTAAAAATTCAGATTCTAAGCCACAGCCGTCTGAAAAAGGTGTCACTTTTACCATTTTGTTGTTGCTTTCACTTATTTTCGACCCTTTGAGGCAGTTCAGGCATAAATGGCAGGTGTAATTTCTTTTGCATAAGAACACTAGATGCTGCCTAAACAACTGCTACTCTTGTTTAGACCTTTGTGTAGTTATATGATTAGGGTTCCACAAAATGTTGTTCATTTGACTATTTCTACTTCTAGAATTAGGATAAAGACAAAAGGAACACTGTTTACATTGGTTTTATTGTTCATAGATTTCCACAC
Source organism: Fundulus diaphanus (assembly GCA_037039145.1). Taxonomy (NCBI): domain Eukaryota; kingdom Metazoa; phylum Chordata; class Actinopteri; order Cyprinodontiformes; family Fundulidae; genus Fundulus; species Fundulus diaphanus. The sequence goes on from CM073125.1 coordinate 36,973,290, forward strand.
TGTCCATTAGTATAAACCAGGGCTGGAGCTAGCAGTTTCAGAGGGCAGAGAATTCCCAAAGTATCTAACATATTCTACCTCCTGCAATGAAAGGGAAAAATTGTTATGGGCTGGCTGATATACAGGTCAAAAAAGGCCATATTATGGCTGCAGTGCTTGCTGTTCTCTTATGAAGAAAAGATCAACTAGTGCACTAAATTCAATAGCTGGGTTGAAAATATCCAGTATAAAATACAGAGTTGTGTGTTGTCCCGGGCCCTAGCAAAGCCGTCAGCTGGCCGGCCTGCAGGTGTATCTATTAGCAGGTTTACCACTTCCTGTAGGTTAACTAAGCCTGGTTTATTACTTCACCATGTTCTTAGTATACACCCCCTTTGCCTGCACTTGGTTGTGTTGGTTGCTTAGCACTGACCTTACTTGAAGAAGGAAAGCTTACAAAAAGGTTGCATTTTCTGTCTAAACTTGGTCTAAATTTCTCCTGCACTTGGTTGTTTATATTATTTTAAGTGAATTTGACTTTCAAAATTTACCAAAATGTCATTCAAACTGCATGTTCTTTGTTTTACTTTTTACTTGTACTTTTCATTACATTACTTGAGTACATCTATTTTTACAGTAATTTTCATACTTTAGTACAAGACATTTCAGATACTTTAGGACTTTTACTCAAGTAACATTTCAGTCAGTTACTTGGACTTGTACCAAAGTCATATTTTGGAGAGGTACTTTTACTTGACTCCGAGATTTCAGTACTTTATACAACACTGACCCTTTGCATGTGTGCTGTAAAATGGTTTGAGAAAGGCTCAAGCATACTGTAACTTGGTGCTGCTGACATTCTTCAGTTTATGAAAATGAGGAAAGTGGATTATGGGAGACAAATGAAGATTTGTGGATGGGTGGTTGGTCTCATTGGTACTAAAGGAGCTGTAGCTGGTTGGGGATGTAAGATTAGCTTAACAAAGGGTGTTTAAATGGAGACTTTTTTATACATAAAAATATATATATATATTAGGGCTGGGCAAGTTAACGCGTTAATTCATTAGACTATTAACGGCGATATTTATTTTATCGCGCATTAACGCATGTTGCTCACATGCTTTCAGTCAGTGTCAGTCAGCACGCGCGCTGACTGCAGCACGCGCGCTGACTGCAGCGCGCTGTGTCACGGCAGCACTCTGCTGCTCCCCCTCCCCTCTCGTACATGGCTCAGCGGCGCCAGCCAATCAGCACGCAGGCTCAGCCTGGCCCGCCCACTCAGCTCTCACACAAACTCAACACACAAACAGCTGAGAGAGACCGCAGCAGCGGGAAAAACATGAACAGGGGAAGTAGCATTTATTTTAATACCGTAAATGAAATCAAGCTGTATGATTTGTAAAAAGCCGGTTAATTTCAGTGGAAACTGTTGAAGCCGTCTGCTTCCCCGGGTTCGTTAATTCGTGTGCAGGACTTTAAAACAATAACTCAGCCAATGGATGCAGAATTCCATTTCACCTTTGCAAAGGGAGAGATGCACCAGCCAGCCTCTGCGGGCAGCAACTCTGACTCTCTCCCACTCAGGCTAGTTTTTATTAAAGTTAGAACATAGATTATACAAGGTCACACAATGAATGGAGACACATCTTGCTATCTTACTCCCTAATAACTATCTTTTCGTTGTTTCCTCCTGCTGCATGTGAACCCGAGTTTCTGTTCTTTCCCACTGCCTAGGACTGGCCTTGAAACTCTCTCCTGATACTTTTGCTCGTACACAGCTCATTTAACCTTAATCTATTCACATTCTATTCTTCTAATAAACAGACAGGCCTCAAAGCAAATATATTGCACATTAAAAGCATGTTATACCTTCATAAATTGTACTAAAAAATGAATCAAAGTTAATACATTCCACAAAACACAACAAATTTATCTAAGCACGTGAAAAAACATGAGCAAGAAAACGTCGAGCCACAGAAACGGAGAGAGGAGACGAAACTTCTCATTGCCCCGACAGACCCACAGACGTCTCTGACTGAGGCGTTTCAGTCCTCCAGGGAACATCCAGGTAGATCAGTGGTCATCTTCAGCAGCAGTTCATGTTAACTTTCAAAGTAGATATTATCTATCATATGTTACTGGAGCCCACACAGAAAATGTAATTAAGACCTTGAAAGAACCCAGTACATATATTAAAAAGTTTTATTTAAGATAAGATAACATTAGCTAATCCTTTTTTTATCCCACGACGGGGAAATTTATAGGATTAAAGCAACAGGCAGGTGCACACAGCACAGACAAAATTACATAAGGTTGAAAGATATAAGAGGTGGATTAGCGAAAAACCACTGAACATAACATTATTGTTATTATTAATAATAAAATAAAAACCACAAAACCCAAAAGGTCAACAGTTTCATGATACATCAAGCTTAGGGACTGGCTAATATACAGCAGGTCAAAAAAAGACATATTATGGCTGCAGTGCTTGCTGTTCTCTTATGAAGAAAAGATCAACTAGTGCACTAAATTCAATAGATGGGTTGAAAATATCCAGTATAAAATACAGAGATTCCCAGGTTATGAAGTATACAGTTAAGTTGACTTTTTTTGGTGTGTGTGTGGTGGCGGCAGGTGTAGAGGGGGGGCCCAATTAGACTGTGTTGTCCCGGGCCCTAGCGAAGCTGTCAGCTGGCCTGCTTCAAACAATTACCTGCCACTCTTGATCCGCGATATAAAGTTCCGGGAAGCAAGTTTTTCTCTAACAGCGCTCCCTAAATTGTGCAACACGCCACAATTTAGGGCGTGTTGCTCGGACCTCAGCCCTGCATCAGCCTCTCAATTATGAAACCTGATAAGTAACTAGTGTACTATTCCCACCTAAATAGGCTATTCTATTAATTTATTTGGTATATTTATTTTGGTCACTTTTCTGGTCACTTTAGTTTATTCTTTGTCATTATTTAATAACATAACTCAGGTTTCTTTAGTTATTTTTCTTAAAAAAAATTCTGTTATGGTTAAAACAGTTGGTTAAATAAAGATTTAATTGGAATTCTATGTTTGTGTTCTTTATTTAAATCAAATCATTTAGCAATATCATAAAATGTCCAGGCAGAGCTGCACATAAAATATGGTTTTAAATACTTTCAATAATTATCGATATCGATCAATATGCATTTTTTTTATCGATAAGCTTTTTTTCTATATCGCCCAGCCCTACTCTTATGTATCCTATTTGTTCAACTGTGCTGTTTTTAAAGTGTTTCTAAATAAAGTTGTCTTGGCTAATATGAACAGATTGTCACCTCTTAGCACAGGGGTCACTAATTAAAAATCAGCGGGGTCCGAATAAAGAAAATCAACAACCAGTAAAGGTCCGGACACATTTTTTATTACAATCCGTTACTTTAAACAGTATTTAACACTGAAATAAAATGTTTATGCATCCACCTTATATATTGACAATTAAACAAAAAAATAACATAAAAATAGAACGTTTTCTATTTTAAAATCCAAAGTGCTTTTTGAAATAGAGAACCACAATCTTTGTTTGGTATAGTACCAAGTTTGGCGCAAGTGAATTTAGCACAGGGGTTGAAGCAAAATTAATGTTTGACTGAAAACATTTTCTCGCAAGCCCATATATTCCCGGGCCGTGGACATCATGCCGCATTAGTTGGCTCACTTGCTTAGTGTGCAAAGTCAACTAAATCTGGTACTTTTAAAATATCCATTTAAAATTCATGTATCTCTGCCACCTTTCAGCTTTAGAGCCTTTGTGTCATCCTGGACAGCCTCTCCATCACTTTCCACATCCACATCATCATCTGGGTTACTTTCATCTCTGCAGCATCAAGTTATTCCTTCACACTGTTGACAAACTGGTCCACAGTCCACTTTACAATCCCAGCTCCCTTTCCTCCCTGTCCTCCAGAAAACCTCCATAAACTGCAGCTGATTCAGAGGACAGCAGCTTCATCATTACATCATCTACTTCACTCCTGTACATTAACTCCACTGGCTCCCTGTCACATTCAATATAAACCAATATTATGACATACAAGGCAAACACAGCCTTGGAAATGCAGGACACATCACCAACACTATCATGACATCATACATTTTAATTTGACACAGGTTGCACATGACAATAATCAGTCTCTGCTTTGCCCGTTATTGTTCACCAATTAATCATTACAGTTTATAAAAAGGCATGATTTAACTTTTTTGAAGTTTAATAAAATGGTTATATTTTAGCCCAGTGACTGGAGACCTGTCCAGGATGAACCCTGTGTCCGCGCTCCACTTTAACTTTATAAAAAAACTGAGAATCGCCGTTCTCTGGCCTCACCCAGTTAGAACCCGTTCTCCAGTCCATGTTGTAATTGCAGTTTATTTGTTTTATTTTTTTGGTGTAGTTTTCTTAACAATCTGTAAGCATCAAAATCCTTGTCATTTTATTTAGTGTCCTGGAGCGCAACTGCTCATCAGGTGAACACTGCTGCATACCGACAGCCGATGCAGCTCTGCCTTCTTTGTCTCAGAACAGCGCAGGTTTTTTTTTTTTTACTCTTTCCGAATCGAACCCAGTCAAATGAGGCACATTGTTTCAAATTCCGACTCTTCATCAAGGGTCATGCTAAATTAGCCTGAGCTAGCGCGTTACTCTTGTGTTTTAAAGAAAACATAATAGCGAATCACGAGGAGATCCCTGGTTGGTCGCCACGAATACACGCTGACAGACACAATGGCCACAGGTGGAAATAATTCATTAACTGCAGGAGCAGATTGACACGCTTACCGAGGGAAGTTGTTTTCAGCTGTTCTCTCTGCTGAACTTTATGACTTGCTGGTTTGCATAAATCTAAAGAAACCTTTGACCACCGCTACTTTCATTCATGCCATCTGTGGCCAGTTTAAAAGGCTCTCCCAAAAGTTAACATGAACACCGATAAACCTCAGACTGTCAATGTCCGTTTTGGAAAGACCCGCCCTGCTCTCTTTCTGATTGGCTAATGTCCCGCCTCTGTCAGGTTTGATTGGTTGAGAGCAGCTTCAGATTATAACCTTGAATAAAAAGTCTAGACGGGACTTTTTGCGCTGAAGTTCCAAATGACGGAAATCCGTCGCGGAGAACTTTAACCCCTGAGTTAGACACCGTCGTTGGACCTAACCCTAATGTTTTAAATCAGGTTGGGTCCGGATTAGCCAGCAGGTGGGTCTGGATCCGGACCCTGGTCCGCTAATCCGTGACCTCTGTCTTAGCATTTTGGAGAAATTCCTGTAAATTAGTCAAAAGCTTAACTCCAGTGTTAAGTAGAGCATTCCCCCAACTTTAAGCCATCTGAAATGGGGTACCGCGAGCGAGCTATTTTTAGAAGCGTAACGTCACGATGACGTCACATCACGTGGTACGCAGTAGGACAAACTCCCAAACCCGCCGCTGTTTTGCTGTGGAAGAGACATTTGTGTCTAAGCTGGATCCCAATTATGTTCTCCCTACAAGGCAGGTATGTGTGGGTCCATACATGAAACGAATGACTACATTATTGTATGTGTCACAATTCAGCAATATATATATATATAAATGTATGTATGTATGTGTATATATATATATATATATATATATATATATATATATATATATATATATATATATATATAATCTCTTCCTTTAGGCTCTGAAGGCCATGGTGGAGGCCAAATATGAGTCTGCTAAGGAGCACGCTAAGGCTAAAGTAGAGAAGGTGGCTGCTGTTAGCCTTACATCAGATATGTGGACATCCATCAACATGGATGCCTACCTGGCAGTGACAAGCTGAGCTCTATGTTGTTGGGAGTGCAGGCATTCCCCCAGTCTCACACTGCTGAAAATATTGCTTGTGTGAAAGCCTCCCTGATGGAGGAATGGGGAATCTCAGGCAAGATGACATGCATGGTCACCGATGGTGCTCCTAATATGGTGGCATGCGTGAGAGACCTGAAGCTTCGCCACCACATTTGTGTTGCTCACACCCTCAATCTTATTGTGAAGAGGGCGCTTGACCACCAACCTGCGCTCTCTGGCCTCCGGGCCAAAGCAAGGAAGCTGGTTGGCTACTTTAGAAGCAGCACCACTGCTAAGGTATCCTCTTTTATTTTATTCCAATATATAATGTTAATAGTTTGTCTGTACTCCTACTGCAGTGACTTAATGGCCTACTCTTCTGTATCTTTAAAGGAGAAGCTTACACAAGTGCAGCTTCAGCTGGGCATGCAAGCAACCAAGCTGATGCAGGAGGTGGAAACAAGATGGAACAGCACCTACTTGATGCTGCACCGTCTGGTGGAGTTGAGGGAGCCAGTAGGAGCAGCATTGGCTGGATTGCACACTGACATTCCCTTTTTAACTGCCAGTGAGTTTGATATTGTTGTAGCGTGCCTTTCGTTACTCTCTCCTTTCTATGACGCCACCATGGAGCTCTCGGCAGAACAACACGTGTCGGCATCAAAAGTTATCCCCCTCCTGAAGATGATAGAGAATGCCCTTCAGGAGGAGGACACCAAGTCGGCACCTGCAGAAGCAGTGCAAATAGGAGAGCAGCTCATCAGACATCTCAGGGAGAAGCTGCACATGCTCCAGTCAATGAGCATCTTGTCGCTGGCTACACTCCTGGATCCACGATTTAAAGTTATAGCATTTTTCAGCAACACAAAAGCTGCTGAAGCAGTGAAGCGCTTGACTTCAGAGTGTGCCACCTTAATCCGACGGAACCTAGAAGAGAACACTCACGAGATTCCCCAGGCTTCCACCTCTCAAGAATTCACTGGAGGTAATCTTTTGTATTACATTTTGAGATTACTTATTCCTATTAAAACACTAACTAACCTGACCTGTGGTTTCCATTTAGGTAGCAGACTTTGGCAAAGATTGGACACTAGTGTCATGGAGGCAAAGAGGACTCCAAATGTCTCAGCAGATGCCACCGTAGAGGTCCAGCGCTACCTCTCAGAGGCGAACATAAGCAGGCTGGAGAACCCCCTGGAGTACTGGGCTAATCATCGGTCACTGTACCCCAATCTGTACAAACTTGCAATTATTTATTTATGCACCCCGGCATCATCTGTGCCATGTGAGCGTGTCTTTTCAAAGGCTGGAGAAGTGGTATCAAAAAAGAGAAATCGTTTGAAACCAAAAACTGTGGAGAAATTGTTGTTTCTTAATAAAAATGCATGAAATCATCCAAGTTACACAAGCATCAGCCTATTACCCCTCCCTAGTTCCATAAGCACTTTCACTGTCCTCTGCCTGATTAAGGCTATGCCATTTTTGTAGAGTCACAGAAAAACATTATTACAAAACATGCCATATCACATGACACTCCTATTTTGGGAATAATTACACACAGAGAATACATTCAAACAATATTTTATTGTACACATGTGTTTACAAAATTTATGTAGACAAATGATTTCGTCCTACACCTTCTGTGAAGTCATTCCCAAGAGCCATAATAGACAAAAATTAATGCATCACACGTGTTAAGATACAGCTGGCTGTGATTATACAACTTGCCAGTAGGTGGTGCTGTGTGCACATGAACCATCAAGAAATGAACCTTTTCTCGAACCAGTTGGCTGAGTGGTTCAATGCCTCATGAGGCTTCATCTCGCCATCACTAGTACCAAGCATTTTGTCGGAGGAAAGGGCCCAACCGAAGAACATCCTGACCCAATTCCAGCGACATCAAGTAGTGAACAGGTAAGATTATTTTGGTGGCCGACATGTTAATAATGAAGCGCCTGCTACCATGATAGCATATAGGCTATCATGGTAGCAGGCGCTAACATGATACCCTGCTACCAGGATAGCCTACTCAAAAACATTTCAAATGAAACAAACATTAAACATACCGATCCCTGGACGGTGATTAGAAACAAAAAAAAACGGCAGACGGCATGACCGCCGCGCAGGAAAAAAAAAACAAAGCTTACCGTTCGATCGACTCGGCCCGTTTTCCGGTCTTTTTAAGCCCTCGACACTCAAGCCATCGTTTGAGCTGAAGGTTGGTGTGTTCGACAGTGCGACCAGTAAACCGTGCGCCTGGGACATCGTTTTGGGAAAGTTTAATGGCTGCAAAGTCGGTCATATCGCTGGTTCTGTTGCTGGTTGCTACGTGCGTTCTCTATCGGTTTGTCCTACCTAAGCGGCAAAAGGGGCGTTGCTCGTGAGGCGGTGACGTCACGTGCGCGGTACCCCATTGTACAGAGGGTCTGTAATAAAGTCAAATATTTTGGTTATGGACAGACCTGTTAGATGAGGATATTTACTGCTAGTGCTGTATGTGCGCAGGTTCTGATTATGCTTAAATCATATTGCTCCTCTATACAAACGGCACACCTATGGTGGCATTACAAAAATATGCCAGGCTCAGTAGGTTGCAAGCTGCTTATAATGTACCGACTTTGGTTGAAAAAGCCCAGATGACAAGTGTCAAGGAATCATTGAATCCTCTTATTAATGGCAATTTTAAGTACCAGTTTTAATACGTCACACAGGATACTAACATTGAACAGTGTCGTATGCCATGTTTCAGTGCTTCGGAAACACTGGTATGGCAGCCTGCTAATTTTGTCTTTTGAGTTGTTCCCATCTCTTGTTACTGGGTTTCATTTCAACAATATGGACTACTTGGCAATAGTGTCCTAAATTAGCTTTTAGTACATAAGCCTTTTATATATATATAAAAAAAAGTCTCCATTTAAACACCCTTTGTCAAGTTCATCTTACATCCCCAACCAGCTACAGTAGTAGCTCCTTTAGTACCAATGAGACCAACCCACCCCCCCACCCATCCACAAAGCTTCATTGGTCTCACATAATCCACTTTCCTTATCTTCATAAATAAACTGAAGAAGGTCAGCAGCACCAAGTTACAGTATGCCTGAGCCATTCTCAAACCATTTTACAGCACACATGCAAAGGGTTGCTTAAACACAAAAGCAGAAACTCCCGCCTTCACAGCAATTCCACAGAGAACCAGTAAATATTTGAAGAGCTTTATTTAAAAACAGTCGTGTCTTCCAAGAGGGCACATCATCTAAAAGAGAAACAGTTAAGTTTGTTAATCCAAGCATTACAGGAGTTTCTGGAGTTAGATATTTTAACATACCTCCATCTCCCTTCAGGTCTCTAGGATGTACTGGGGTAGACCTTCTGCTGCCCAGTTCCAGGGTTCTGGGGTGTTTGTGGACCATCAGAGCCATGTTCTTTCAGATAGTGGGTGGTCTGGTAGTAGTCTTTGCCCTTCTCATGGTCTCTGCTGAAGGTAGTGTAGGTGCCAGGAGGGTACAGACCATACAGGAGGCTGTAGTCAAAATCAGGGTAAGGATAGGGAAAGGGGTATGGAAGAGGGTAGAGAGGCTGGTAGCCCCACAAGCCACCCACACCATGACCAGGCAGAACTACAGGTGGAAGAGGCTGGCCAGGGCCCGTAGGGTAAACTGGGTAACCAAACTCCTCCGTCTGCTGCTGGTAGTTTCCAAGTTCAGCTTCCTTCACAACATTGGAAGTCTCTCCAGACTGGAGAACAGGTCCAGGAGGTGGGAGTGGAGGGAGAAGGGCACTAGAACCCTGGACATTTGTTGGAGCTTCCTCAAAGGCTTGAGGAGCCTTAGTCCACTTGGCTTCTGGAGAGGGTGCAAATGTGATTCAAGTTGGGAAAGTTTAAGATATTTGAACTACACATTTGGGACTAGTTACCTGGAACAGAGGACTGAGCAGCTCCAACTTGTTGAGAGCTGCCATCATATCCTGGCACGTAGGCCCCAGTACTATAATATCCTGCTGGAACAGAACCAGAAGTGGCAGCATATCCAGCTGCAGGCATGGAGCTCACACCAACAAACTGGGGCTGGGTCAGACTGAGGTCTTGCCTGAAAACACCAGCAGGAGCATTGTAGGACACAGGTGCAGTGTATCCAGTAGCTGCTCTCCTGTGTGAGGCAGCATCTCCCCCTGCGTTGCTTCCACTCTGGTGTTGGCCTTTTGTACCTGTTTTAGAAGAACAGCTGCTTTAGCAAGTGTAGGTTCTCATTAAAAATGAGATACTTGAAAGTGGACAATGCTATACCTTTGACAGGAACACCATGACCATCCAGAAAAAGCAAACTAAAGAGGGAAACCCTGAAAAAAAATAGGTACAATAGAATAAACAAGTCAAACAAATATCCAAAACTACATTATCAAAATGGTCCATACCCCAGGAGGACCTGACCAGCCATCATGTTGAAGCCCAGCAGTAGTGAAAAGTGAACCAATGATGGTTTATAAATCCTACCAGAGACCGGCTCTGACCAATCAGAGCTTAACAAACCAACGACCCACAGCTGGTGAAGAGTGGCACTCAAGAACAGAAAATTAAAGGGACAGATTTTTTTGGGGTGGAGGCTGGCTAGACCGTAGTACAAGTAGAGGCACACCTAACAGGTAGCTGACGCGAGAAGACGGACAGGAGTTACGGGCCGATGGTTAAAAAGACAAAAAAAAGGATCGAAAGAGGAACTGATGAAGATAAAGAAAAAAGACTAAGTTGGACTCAAGGAAGCCGACATCGAGGAAATGCTCAAGATCCAGTTGGGAAGACCCATGGATTGGTGAAAGAATTGTGGACAAAACAAACGGCGGGTAGACACAGCTGTGCTGTGAATGGATCAGAGTGGGAAAATAGTATAGAGATTCAAAGTGACGAAAGTAGTGAATCATCAAGTAGTGAAAGGATGAGTTTAAAAAGAGGAAATTCTTTAGCGAAAGCAGGTGTAGAGAAGAGAGGTAGAATGGAAAAAAGATGGGATGAGTCTGAGGAAGAAATGGAAAGGGAGACAAGAGAGTTCAAAGTGATTGTTATGGTTAATGAGGAGAAGGGATTGCAGTTAATCAGTCCAGTTAAACTATATATGATTCTGAAGAATCAAGTGGGAGACATTACAAATGCAAGAGTGTTAAGAGATGGTAACTTAATGATAATCTGTAATACAGAGGAACAAAAAGACAGAGCAAGTAGGATGAAAGAAGTAGGAAAGTATAAAGTGACAAGCGTGAGTTTGGTACAAGAAGGAGGTAAATGGAGGACGGGAGTGATTTGGGGGATCCCAATTGAGGTTTCAAATGAAGAAATAAAATCAAATCTCAGAGGAGGAAGAATTAAAGAGGTAAGAAGGCTTCAGACCTTTAAAAATGGAAAGAAAGAGAACAGTGAAAGTGTTTTGATAGAATTTGATGAAGAAAGACTTCCGGAGAGAGTTTATTTAGGATATTTGACCTATAATGTAAGAGAGTATATTCCAAAACCGATCAGATGTTTTAAATGGCAAAAGATTTGGACATACAGCACAGGCATGTAAAGGAAAGAGAAGATGCGCACGATGTGGAGAGGATCATGAATATGAACAATGCAATAAGAGCAGGCAGCCAAAATGTTGTAATTGTGGTGGTGATCACAGTGTGGCATATGGGGGATGTGAAGTAATGAAGAGAGCAGTGCAGGTTCAGCAAGTTAGAGTAAGAAACAAGTTATCCTATGTAGAGGCTGTTAAAGTGGTAAAGGAAAGAACAGAAGTTGAGGTGGAAAATAGAGTGGATACAGAATTGAACCAAACAAAAGAAAATAAAGTATATGTGGACTTAAAAAAGCTAGTGACATTCATTGCAGGGGTTATAAATGCAACCATGGAAATAAAATCAAAAACCGAAAGAATTCAAATTATTGTGAAAGCAGCAGCAAATCACCTTAGCATTAATGAAATAACATGGGAGGAAGTGAGAGATGAGCTTAGCGCTCAGGCCAGTCAGGAAGCAGTATCGATAGGATAGGTACAATATGGTCTTGATTCTACAATGGAATACAAGAAGTCTAATAGCAAATGGACCGGAATTAAAACATTTTATTAATAAATTAGAAGAAGCTCCAGAAGTTATTTGTATTCAAGAATCTTGGTTAAAACCGCAATTAGAATTTAGAATATTAAGTTATGAAGCTGTCAGATTTGATCGGGTTAAAGGTAATGGTGGGGGATGTATTATTTTCATTAGGGAGGGAATACCATTTAGAGTGATTAAGAAAGGGAGAGAAGAAGAGTACGTTATGGTGGAAATTTGGATAAATGCAGAACCATATATTGTAGTAAATTATTACAATCCGGGGAAAAAATTAGAGTTAGATAAATTAAAAGAAATTCAGGGACAAAATAGGAATAGAATTATTTGGTGTGCGGATTTCAATGCCCATAGCAATTTATGGGGAGTGCAAGGAACTGATGCGAATGGAGAAATTATAGAACAGTTGTTGGAAGATAATCAATTAGTATGTATGAATGATGGAAGAGGAACAAGAATAGATGTGCATACTGGAAAATGCTCAGCAATAGATTTAACTTTGGTGTCCAGTGATTTAGCTGGATTATGTGAATGGGAAATAGAACAAGAAACAACAATAGGTAGTGATCATTTTCCAATTTATTGTAAAGTCCTTATTCCTAAAAAGAAGAGAGAGGTAGGAAGACAGGAAAGATGGGTTTTTGATAAAGCAAAATGGAACATATTTAAATATATATGTGAGAAATCCATGGCAGAAGTAAACCTAGAGTTAGATATAGAAAGTATAGAGAGTAAGATAAGGGAAGTTATATTAAAAGTAGCAAAAGCAACAATTCCGGTGAGCAAAGGTAAAAACATAAAGAAAGGGGTACCTTGGTGGACGCCTGAGTGTAGTGAAGCAATAAGGAAAAGAAATCGAGCTTTTAGAGTGTTGAAGAAAACACATAATTATAAAAAATTAATTGAATATAAAAAAGATCAAGCACAAGCAAAGAAAATTATTAAGCAAAGAAGATAAAGTGGAGAGAATTTTGTGGTTCAATAGGTAGATCTACACCTATAGCCAATGTGTGGAGAATGATAAAGAAAATGAGGGGAAATACACAGACGAGAACATATCCAATACTAAAACATGAAGAAAGAATAATAATAAAAAATGAAGAGAAAGTAGAAATAATGGCAAGAACATTTGTAAGGATTCATAGTTCAGATAATTTAAATGAACAGGGGAAATTGAGGAGAGAACAAACAAGGATGGCAAATGATTTTATTCTAGGAAATGGAATAACATCAGAAAATATCATGGATATTTATTTTTCTAGACAAGAACTGAAGAGAGCAATATCTAGAACAGGATTAACAGCTCCAGGAAAGGATCAGATAAGCTACATTATGTTAAAAAATTTAGGAGATCAAGTTGAAGAAAAACTTTTAGGCTTATATAATAAAGTCTGGAAAGAAGGAAGAGTACCGTCTAATTGGAAGGAAGCAGTCATAGTACCAATCATTAAACCAGGAAAAGATCCAACAAACCCCTCAAGTTACAGACCAATTGCACTTACTTCATGTTTAGGAAAGGTAATGGAAAGAATGATAACGGAAAGAATTACGTACTATGTAGAAAGTAAAGGATTATTGTACTCATGTCAAAGTGGATTTAGAAAAGGAAGGAGTACAATGGATCCAGTGGTGTGCCTGGAATCAGATATTAGAAAAGCTCAAATTAATAAAGAAGTAGTGGTAGCAGTATTTTTTGATATAGAGAAAGCATATGACATGGTATGGAAGGACAGATTGCTTATAAAATTATATAAAATGGGGATTACGGGAAGGTCTTATAATTGGATTAAAGATTTTTTGTTAAATAGAGAGATACAGGTACAGATGGGAATAGCAATATCTGATAAATATAAAATTGATAATGGAACTCCACAAGGAAGTATTATTAGTCCATTATTATTTTCAATTATGATTAACGATGTCTTTAAAGAAGTAGATCAGGATGTCATGAAGTCATTGTTTGCTGATGATGGAGCTTTGTGGAGGAAAGGGAAAAATGTAAAATTAGTATATAAGAAAATACAGAAGGCTATTGATTCTGTTGAAAATTGGGCGTATAACTGGGAGTTAAATTCTCAGTAGATAAAACAAAGACTGTTGTATTCAGTAGGAAGAAAATTGAGGAAGTTGAATTAAAAATGTATGGGGAAAAAATAGAAAAAGTAAGTACATTTCGGTTTTTAGGAATCATGTTTGATTCCAAGCTTTTATGGGGGGATCATGTAAAGTATATTGAAGGGAAATGTAAAAAGGTTATAAATATAATGAGATGTTTAGTAGGAATAGATTGGGGAGCAGATAAAATTAATTTAAAAAAGATATATATAGCCTTGATAAAATCAGTGTTAGATTACGGATGTGTAGTTTATAGGCAAGCTGCGAAAACAATGATTAATAAATTAGAAGTAATTCAAAATCAGGCTCTGAGATTATGCTTTGGAGCTTTGAAAACATCTTCTTCCTTGGCAGTACAGGTTGAAATGGGAGAAATGCCTTTATATTTAAGACAAAAGCAAATAATGCTTAATTACTGGGTGAGTTTGCAGGGACAGGAGGAGGGGAAAAATCCAGCAGTAGGAATACTGAGAACTTGTTGGGAGAGTGGAAAAACAAAAATAGACTGTTTTGCATGGGCAGCAGATAAATCCGCTAGGGAAATGGGAATACCGGGAATGACGTACTGTGCTGCGGTGCCTTACTCAATTACTCCCTTTTGGCTGTTTCCAAATATGAATGTTGATCTAGAGGTTAGTAAAAAAAGGCAGGTTAATAACTGGGTAAATTTCGTAAGTGACAGAATTAATAACATATATAATACTTATACAATTGTATATACAGATGGTTCAAAAGATCTAGTTACAAACAAAACAGGATTTGCTTATGTTATTCCTGAATTAGATATATGTGTGAAACAAAGAACACCTGACTGTTTAGCGGTTTACACGGTGGAAATGTTAGCGATAAAAATGGCCTTGCAGTGGGTAGAGGAAAATAAAGCTAAAAAAGTTCTTATATGTTCAGACTCATTATCAGTACTAATGTCTATATTAAATGTCTCATCTGAAAGTCGCATGGACTTGGTATACGAAATTTATGAAGCTGTATTCAGAATGAGACAAATGCAAACAGAGATTAGGTTTATGTGGATACCAGCTCATAAGGGTATAGAAGGAAATGAAATGGCAGATCAATTAGCTAAGATGTCTTTAAAACAAAGTAGAATTATGGAAATAGAGTACTGTAAATCAGAAATTAAATCAATTATTAAAAGTAAAATCAATTCTGAATGGCAACAATTATGGGAAGAAGGAACTAAAGGTCGTCATTTATTTCATATACAAAAGAAAGTAAGGAATACGGAGGTAATTGGAGAAAATCGAAAAGAACAAGTAGTAATGACAAGACTACGACTAGGACATACTGGGTTAAATAAAACTTTACATATGATTGGTAAACACCCAACAGGTAGTTGTGAATGTGGAAGGGGGATGGAAACAGTAGCACATGTAATAATTCATTGTGAGAAGTATAAGATAAGTAGAGAGAAGCTAAAAAAAAGAAATTACGAAATATGATATAGGGAGAATAGATCTTAATAAAATATTAGTTAAACATAAAATAAATAAAGCAGTTATAAATTTTTTAAAGGAAACAGGGTTGTATGTAAGGATTTAGTTTAAAGGGAGACACTCTGGTCCATACTCCAGCATAGTAGATGGCGATAATACATCTAAACGTTAGATGTCACCCGCCAGTAAAAATCAGAAGAAGAAGAAGAAAATTAAAGGAGAAATCCGGTCAAGAAGGAAAAATCAGGGGATCATTAGCTATAACTAAAACTAATATGTTTTTGGTTATTTAATGAATTTAGCTTTAATCAATAATAAAATAAAAACATAAATTGTCGTCTGGATCACTGTGTATGGGGGCGGCCATTACTGCCCAAATATGGGCAGTAAGGGCCCCCTGACATCACATCCTGTGACGTGGAAAACGGAGAGCCGACAGCATTTCTCCGCACTTTCCAAGCAAAGTCAATAGGAGCCGTTCTACACAGCTGCGATCATCAACATTTTTTTCGGATTTCCAGAGGACTTCACCACTGACATTGGCAAGAGCTATTATTGAAGAAACAATGCTCACGTGCATGGCAGTTGGATGTAACAATACATTGGGTAAAAGTGGAAAAAACATTTGTTTTTTCACCTTTCCGATTCATCATCTACCATGGACTGTTTTGCTGGATTACCTACTTGAAGAGAGAGGATTTTCCATCGTGCTTCTGGCCAGAGAGAAACGTCATATGCAGCCAACATTTGGAAGAAGAATGTCTTCAAGATGACATGAGAGCGAGGATTTTCAGTATGTTTTTCTTTTTTATAATATAGAATTTGCCGGAACATTTCTGTACCGACCAGAGCGGCGGAGGGATACGACACACTTAGAAAGCATGCTCACTGTTGTGAAGCCCACTTATTTTATGCAACTTTGGTCTTATTTTTTCTAAAGTCACTTGTATATTTCATGAGTTGTGGGGTTGCAGTTTTTTTTTGGGCTTGTTTCTGAAAGTGAAGTCGATTGTATGGGGTCTAAACTAAGTGACGCTGAAATATCCCTCCACCTCATAACGCGCTGCAGCTCCTCCTGACAGCAGCAGAGAGTTAACTCAGAAGGAGCCGCTCTGCCCGTATTTTCGGCAGTTTACGATTGCAATAACTGATGATAACTACTGAAAGTAGATTAGGCGGTGCTGATCACCATTTTGAGCAGAGATTGGTTCTAAAGATGAGTATAAAACTCATTGCAGAACCCAACCCATAAACCATACTTTAATGCTTATTTGTTGTCTTTTTATGTCTCTAATACTAAATGTAAATTTAGTATTACTTTAAATTTAAGTGCTTAATATCATGTCTATCTTTGTTTAAGAGGTTAAAAAAAATATTTCGGCATGAAAACGGGTATTTATTTACAAGGGGACAGATAGGGCATCGGGACTTGCTCTACAGTCGATACCGCGCCGTTACGTCACAAACTGGGAGGTGGCAGTACTGTTCTTCACCAAGATGGCGGCCCCCATAAAAGGACCTTCAAATGAAAATTACTCTTAATTAAAAAAAGCTTATCATTTATTGAACAGTATGTAATAATTTTATATTTAAAGTACTTTCAGCAGTTTTAATTCTGATTTTGACCGGACTTCTCCTTTAAACCAAAGCAGTTCCTTTTCTAATTGTGTCTTTTAAGACCCACATTGTGTTTCATTTTGAATTTAGAGAAATATGATGTCATCATACAACACCATTAAATTCAACAGATCAGCTAAAATCTGTGTTGAGCAGTTTGTGATCCTCATGCAGCTGTAGGCTGGACTATCTCTGTTCATGTTAGATCAGAACCCTTGAAAGTTGTATCTGCCCTTTAGTTTAGATCAGTACAGAACAAGAAGCCTCCAACTTGAGGCCAGAGTCACTGAGGAAAATTGACCATAACCCATTTTGTTTTTATAATTTAGAAAGGTAAAATTTGGATCATTTCAGGATTAGTTGTAGTTTTTGTCACCAGTGCTTGTATCACACTTTAAAATGAATATGGTTTTTCATTCATTTAATTTGAAACTGATTATGCATGAATTATGTATTTCAAGCGTAATATTTGATATGGTTAAAATAATGGGTTATTATAATTAGAGTTTTTATCCTTTAAAGGTATACTATGCAACCGGGATTGATTTTCCAGCAAGGCTCCCCCCAGAGGGCGAAAGTAAAGGTGCACTGTCGTAAATATGCTCAGCTGTTGTACTGGTTTCTCCGTCAAGCCAGGCGCGGTTGTTTTGAGCTTAGCAGACAGGCGAACGCAACGAGAAGTCGAAAAAACGGCAGTACAAACAATGACTAACACAGTGAAAGTATGAACATGCACACAGAGAGAGAGAAACCATTCCAATGCAGTGTTTCCCCTAGGAATTTGCTTACCGGACGACCGGCGGAGCGGGGGGGGGGGGGGGGGGGGGGCGCTTTAGGGGAGACAATCTTTACGCCGATGACCCGCGAAGTGGAGCGGGGGGGTTGGTCTGGGGGGGACAAGCTTTGCGCGACCGGCGGAGCGGGGGGAGACAAGCTTTGCGCCGATGTCCGGCGGGGCGGGGCGGGGCGGAGCGCGGGGGGGGGGGGGGGTTGTAGACAAGCTTTGCGCGACCGGCGGAGCGGGGGGAGACAAGCTTTGCGCGCATATCGAGTTAGTTTTTTTTTTTTTTTTTGAATGTTGGGAGGCGGTAGCATGAGGGAAACCCTACAATGTTACTTAAAATCGCATCAGCAGAAACGTGAGGTCCGCGTCAGCCTTGCAGCCTTCTCTTTCTTTTAGCTCTCGACATTCGGAAAAAGCTTGCCCGATGTTCACCCGTGTACGACTCCTCTTTCTATCCAGAGCCCTTTTTCTCTTTCTTGCCTGCTCCGACATGGGCTTTCGCTGTTTTATCGCCGGTTCCGCCATGATAACTGCGCTAGCAACAAACAAGTTCTCGCCGTAAAGCAAGACCAACTCTCGCGATCTTGCACGACATTCTGAGCCTGTGGGCGCGGGCCGAGGGCTCCTGCAGTTGCAAGTGCGGTATTTCCCCCACAGACCACCAGGGCGGCCAAGAAAACCTTAGTTCAACCTGAAATGACTCATTTAATCATCCAAAACGGTATGGAACACATTAATTAACTGAAAAATGTTGCATAGTATGCCTTTAAGAGCTATTATGTTGTTTATTTTCTGGGTTGTTTTGGGAAACAAGGTTTATCACTTAACTGGCAATACAAGAGCAGTACGAACATTTACTCACTGTCTTGGTATATCTCTGCTCCTCAGCTTCTCTTTCACTAGACCGTCTGGAATGGAGATCGTCTTTTTTTTCAACAGGATATCTTACTGAGATTTTAATGTCTTCAGTAAAACAAAACCAGAATTGATCGTTTTCACATAAGAAGGAGAACAGCAGGGACTGTTAGGAAATAACAGTCCCTGTTAGGTGGTAAATTAAGTATGTTTTCTTTTATTCTGGAAAGTAAGGACACATATTGACATTGATAAATCACTGTTGTGCCATTATGCACTGTTTTAGGCTATTTAATGTTTAATAAATAACTCTCGGTCTGTTAGGTATTGTCTGGTAAATATCAGCCCACACAGTTGATATTAGGACAATAGTTGAAAGGGTGATTCAAGCACTGCCATTCTTTTAACAGCAGACTCTCCACACATATAGAATAAAGGAGTGTCAACTTCTCTTTAAGTTGAAGAATTTATTAACACAAATAAAAATGAATATCCAGAGAACACCATGCTGTTTATCTGAATTAAAAATATATTTCGATCAACAAATCCTCACTATTAGGCTAGTGAAACTTAACTAAACTACTAAGCAAAATTAAGGTAAAAAGGGAAGCTAAAGAACTTTGTACACACACAACTAAAAGGATAAATAAAATGGTTGAAAACCATCATCAGAAAGATTCAGTGAATCCTGGTTCACTGCAGATCCAACTTAGAGAACTAAAGTTCATCTTACAGAACGTGGAATGAGGTTAAATTAGCTTAACTAATTTAGAACAACATTTGGTATGTGTTTCAACCCATTCACAATGCAAATCCTGAGTTAAACCAAGCATTATTTGAGAAAATAACATTTTAAAGAATGTTTTGCTCAGTAAAATTAATACCTCTAGGACACTTGATTTTATAAATGCAATGAAATGCTTAATCAGCTTGGCGTGGCCGCAGGAGAGGATACAGCTCCGCCCCGATTCAGCTCAATTTTCCTTCAACAGCTGAGAAATGTAACAAAGACTCTTTCCATTGCAGTTGGCTGGTAAGTTTCGATGTGGGTTTTCAGGGAAATTTTACATCGCCTGGCCGGCACTGCAAATGTTCGTCCGAACCCATTCTGAGCCAGGTGACTGTCTCCACGGTGTGAACCACTCGCCACAAGGGCTCACAGGCAAAGAGAGCCGAGAGCCCTTGTGAGAGATGCCAGGGTTTTTTTTATACAGTGGCCCCCTGCTGTGATAACACTCCCCTGGTGCCTGTAAAAGACTCGTCTCATGTTGTTTTCAACGCAGTATGATTTATTCCACTTGGCTGATTTCACAACACCACAGACAAAATTCAAAGTTAATCAAAATGTATTAAGAGTTGAATAGTAGAAAACATGTATTGATACATGAGCCAAGAATATTGTGACTTATCTCTTACACAATGTTATATAGTATTTCTGTTGAACTACGCTCTGAAGGTGCGCTGTGTGCAGCACTGGAGCCTGCCCACATCTTGCAAAGTTGGGTCTCCCCATCATGTGGTCTCTGGTCAGTGTCATCTCATCTGGTATTCATCTACGTCTTTAAAGATTTACACCTGTGTCTTTCCTTCTTTGTGAGTTATAGCTATCTCAACCTCCATGAAAACAGAATGTCTCTGTAGTTTTTGTGACCTACAGTCTTTGCTTTTCCATCTTTCCAGCAGTTTTCAGCCTGCCTGGCACAGAATATTTAGTTTTATAGAGGAGATTAGGTTTTTATTGATAAAACCTGTTATACTTCAGAATTAAATGCTAGTTTGAGATATTAACGTTGCTTACTTACATTTCTCAAGTTCAACAATTCAAAACTCACAATGCTTCTGATTAGAACTGCATTAAGCAGCTTTCACCTATTTTAGTGCTGACAATATTTTTCTTAACTGGGACTAGTTTCGTAGTCTAGTATCAATTGTGGTAGCCGCAGTATCCCAGAAATCTCGTGGTCCAAGCACGTACGCAATAGAAAAATCAGGAGGGAAGGCGGGATTTAAGGCAGCACAACCAATGAGAGTGGAGTTAAAGGGGGGTCTCTACCTTGTCAAAGGCCAGGCGCGTTAATGATTGGCTGCGTGAAGGGCCAGGCCCCGCCCCTGCTGGCGCACAGCAACTTTGAAATTACACGCGAGCGCTTCAAAAGAGCGAACCTGTGCTGTACGCAGGTCTGGCAGAGCCGAACCGACATTTTTGTAACAAGTAACTAGACCAAACATTGAAAATGTATCGGAGTAAAATTATGCAATTAAGTTCGGAAATATAGTGAAGTAAAAGTAAGCAAAAAAAAAACTTGAGAAAAGTATAAAGTACTCCAAAATATACTTAACAGTAGTGAAGTATTTTTACTTTGTTACTATACAACACTGCAAAGGGTTGCTTAAACAAAAGCAGAAACTCCTGCCTTCACATCAATTCCAAAGAGAACCAGTAAATATTTGAGGAGCTTTATTTAAAAAAACAGTCGTGTCTTCCAAGAGGGCACATCATCTAAAAGAGAAACAGTTAAGTTTGTTAATCCAAGCATTATAAGAGTTTCTGGAGTTAGATATTTTAACATACCTCCATCTCCCTTCAGGTCTCTAGGATGTACTGGGGTAGACCTTCTGCTGCCCAGTTCCAGGGTTCTGGGGTGTCTGTGGACCATCATCACCATGGTCTTTCAGATAGTGGGTGGTCTGGTAGTAGTCTTTGCCCTTCTCATGGTCCCTGCTGAAGGTAGTGTAGGTGCCAGGAGGGTACAGACCATACAGGAGGCTGTAGTCAAAATCAGGGTAAGGATAGGGAAAGGGGTATGGAAGAGGGTAGAGAGGCTGGTAGCCCCACAAGCCACCCACACCATCACTAGGCAGAGCTACAGCTGGAAGAGGCTGGCCAGGGCCCGTAGGGTAAGCTGGGTAACCAAACTCTTCCGTCTGCTGCTGGTAGTTTCCAAGTTCAGCTTCCTTCACAACATTGGAAGTCTCTCCAGACTGGAGAACAGGTCCAGGAGGTGGCAGAGGAGGGAGAAGGGCACTAGAACCCTGGGCATTTGTTGGAGCTTCCTCAAAGGCTTGAGGAGCCTTAGTCCACTTGGCTTCTGGAGAGGGTGCAAATGTGATTCAAGTTAGGAAAGTTTAAGATATTTGAACTATACATTTGGGACTAGTTACCTGGAACAGAGGACTGAGCAGCTCCAACTTGTTGAGAGCTGCCATCATATCCTGGCATGTAGGCCCCAGTACTATAATATCCTGCTGGAACAGAACCAGAAGTGGCAGCGTATCCAGCTGCAGGCATGGAGCTCACACCAACAAACTGGGCCTGGGTCAGACTGGGGTCTTGCCTGAAGACACCAGTAGGAGCATTGTAGGACACAGGTGCAGTGTATCCAGGAGCTGCTCTCCTGTGAGAGGCAACATCTCCCCCTGCATTGCTTCCACTCTGGTGTTGGCCTTTTGTACCTGTTTTAGAAGAACAGCTGCTTTAGCAAGTGTAGGTTCTCATTAAAAATGTCATACTTGAAAGTGGACAATGCTATACCTTTGACAGGAACACCATGACCATCCAGAAAAAGCAAACTAAAGAGGGAAACCCTGAAAAGGTAGATACAATAGAATAGTGATGTTACGTGATGTGCCGAGGCTCCGAGGCGTGTGTCGAGTAATGGAGGGGGCGTTTCCGCAATGCGCGTATCGAGGCTTGCTTCATTTGGGGGAGGAGCCGAAAACGATGACGTCCGAAGCCTCGCTGGCCGGCTGTACCACGTGACTGCTTCGGGAAGTGGCTCAGATTGTTGCGCGGGGTTTGACGGCTTTAAAAAGTCCACAAGCTCCATTCAAAATGTGGGTTGTTGTAGGAGAGTTGCGGTCAGTTGAGAGAGTGGATAGAGTTTGGATAGTTTGGATAGTAGAGTTTGGATAGTGGTTATTTAGTTTGAGACAGTTAGTTTGGTGTTTGGAGAGTTTAGGAAAGAGATACATAGGAGATTTAGGAGTGCGAGGACAGGATAGGAGTAGGATGGAGCAGGCGAGAAAGAGGAGGATGTCCCCTATGTGGGAACATTTTGATTTGATAAGCCCTAACAAGGTAAGGTGAACTGAACATTTGCAGATGCATTAGGTTTGCTTATGAGGAACTGTATTTTTCACTGTTTCTTATTTTGTGTAAAGGTGAGGTGTTTATTGTGCTCCAAGGAGTTGGGGTACAATAATAACACCTCATCCATGCTAAGGCACTACCGTGCCTTGCATGAGAATAGGGAGGAAACTGGAGCTTCACCCAGCCAAGGTATTTCATTACTATATTAAAAACACACTTTCACAATTTTTGCATGCTGATGTTTGCTTGTTGTGCAAATAAAGATAGGTAACAGACACTGTATTTATTCCCTTTTAACCAGCCACCAGAAAAGCAGAGCTGGATGAAGCTCTAGTCTCCATGATAGTGAAGGATACCCAGCCTTTCACTATTGTGGATGACGTTGGATTCAAGACATTTGTGTCTAAGCTGGATCCCAATTATGTTCTCCCTACAAGGCAGGTATGTGTGGGTCCATACATGAAACGAATGAAGGCCATGGTGGAGGCCAAATATGAGTCTGCTAAGGAGCAGTAGAGAAGGTGGCTGCTGTTAGCCTTACATCAGATATGTGGACATCCATCAACATGGATGCCTACCTGGCAGTGACATGCCACTTTGTGGAGGAGAATGAAAAGCTGAGCTCGGTGTTGTTGGGAGTGCAGGCATTCCCCCAGTCTCACACTGCTGAAAATATTGCTTGTGTGAAAGCCTCCCTGATGGAGGAATGGGGAATCTCAGGCAAGGTGACATGCATGTTCACCGATGGTGCTCCTAATATGGTGGCATGCGTGAGAGACCTGAAGCTTCGCCACCACATTTGTGTTGCTCACACCCTCAATCTTATTGTGAAGAGGGCGCTTGACCACCAACCTGCGCTCTCTGGCCTCCGGGCCAAAGCAAGGAAGCTGGTTGGCTACTTTAGAAGCAGCACCACTGCTAAGGTATCCTTTTATTTTATTCCAATATATAATGTTAATAGTTTGTCTGTACTCCTACTGCAGTGACTTAATGGCCTACTCTTCTGTATCTTTAAAGGAGAAGCTTACACAAGTGCAGCTTCAGCTGGGCAAGCAAGCAACCAAGCTGATGCAGGAGGTGGAAACAAGATGGAACAGCACCTACTTGATGCTGCACCGTCTGGTGGAGTTGAGGGAGCCAGTAGGAGCGGCATTGGCTGGATTGCACACTGACATTCCCTTTTTAACTGCCAGTGAGTTTGATATTGTTGTAGCGTGCCTTTCGTTACTCTCTCCTTTCTATGACGCCACCATGGAGCTCTCGGCAGAACAACACGTGTTGGCATCAAAAGTTATCCCCCTCCTGAAGATGATAGAGAATGCCCTTCAGGAGGAAGACACCAAGTCGGCACCTGCAGTAGCCGTGCAAATAGGAGAGCAGCTCATCAGACATCTCAGGGAGAAGCTGCACATGCTCCAGTCAATGAGCATCTTGTCGCTGGCTACACTCCTGGATCCACGATTTAAAGTTATAGCATTTTTCAGCAACACAAAAGCTGCTGAAGCAGTGAAGCGCTTGACTTCAGAGTGTGCCACCGTAATCCGACGGAACCTAGAAGAAAACACTCACGAGATTCCCCAGGCTTCCACCTCTCAAGAATTCAGTGGAGGTAATCTTTTGTATTACATTTTGAGATTACTTATTCCTATTAAAACACTTACTAACCTGACCTGTGGTTTCCATTTAGGTAGCAGACTTTGGCAAAGATTGGACACTAGTGTCATGGAGGCAAAGAGGACTCCAAATGTCTCAGCAGATGCCACCGTAGAGGTCCAGCGCTACCTCTCAGAGGCGAACATAAGCAGGCTGGAGAACCCCCTGGAGTACTGGGCTAATCATCGGTCACTGTACCCCAATCTGTACAAACTTGCACTTATTTATTTATGCACCCCGGCATCATCTGTGCCATGTGAGCGTGTCTTTTCAAAGGCTGGAGAAGTAGTATCAAAAAAGAGAAATCGTTTGAAACCAAAAACTGTGTAGAAATTGTTGTTTCTTAATAAAAATGCATGAAATCATCCAAGTTACACAAGCATCAGCCTATTCATTACCCCTCCCTAGTACCATAAGCACTTTCACTGTCCTCTGCCTGATTAAGGCTATGCCATTTTTGTAGAGTCACAGAAAAACATTATTACACAACATGCCATATCACATGACACTCCTATTTTGGGAATAATTACACACAGAGAATACATTCAAACAATATTTTATTGTACACATGTGTATACAAAATTTATGTAGACAAATGATTTCGTCCTACACCTTCTGTGAAGTCATTCGCAAGAGCCATAATAGACAAAAATTAATGCATTACACGTGTTAAAATACAGCTGGCTGTGATTATACAACTTGCCAGTAGGTGGTGCTGTGTGCACATGAACCATCAAGAAATGAACCTTTTCTCGAACCAGTTGGCTGAGTGGTTCAATGCCTCATGAGGCTTCATCTCGCCATCACTACAATAGAATAAACAAGTCAAACAAATATCCAAAACTACATTATCAAAGTGGTCCATACCCCAGGAGGACCTGACCAGCCATCATGTTGAAGCCCAGCAGTAGTGAAAAGTGAACCAATGATGGTTTATAAATCCTACCAGAGACCGGCTCTGACCAATCAGAGCTTAACAAACCAACGACCCACAGCTGGTGAAGAGTGGCACTCAAGAACAGAAAGTTAAACCAAAGCAGTTCTTTTTAATTGTGTCTTTTAAGACCCACATTGTGTTTCATTTTGAATTTAGAGAAATATGATGTCATCATACAACACCATTAAATTCAACAGATCAGCTAAAATCTGTGTTGAGCAGTTTGTGATCCTCATGCAGCTGTAGGCTGGACTATCTCTGTTCATGTTAGATCAGAACCCTTGAAAGTTGTATCTGCCCTTTAGTTCAGATCAGTACAGAACAAGAAGCCTCCAACTTGAGGCCAGAGTCACTGAGAAAAATTGACCATAACCCGTTTTGTTTTTATAACTTAGAAAGGTAAAATTTGAATCATTTCAGGATTAGTTGTAGTTTTTATTACCAGTGCTTGTATCACACTTAAAATGAATATGGTGCTTCATTCATTTCATTTTAAACTGATTATGCATGAATTATGTATTTCAAGCGTAATATTTGATATGGTTAAAATAATGGGTTATTATAATTAGAGTTTTTTTTCCTTTAAGAGCTATTTTTTTGTTTATTTTCTGGGTTGTTTTGGGAAACAATGTTTATCACTTAACTGGAAATACAAAAATATATTTCGATCAACAAATCCTCACTATTAGGCTAGTGAAACTTAACTAAACTAATAAGCAAAATTAAGGTAAAAACGGAAGCTAAGGAACTTTGTACACACACAAGAAACAAAAGGATAAATAAAATGGTTGAAAACCATCATCAGAAAGATTCAGTGAATCCTGGTTCACTGCAGATCCAACTTAGAGAACTAAAGTTCATCTTAAAGAATGTGGAATTAGGTTAAATTAGCTTAACTAATTTAGAACAACATTTGGTATGTGTTTCAATCCATTCACAATGCAAATCCTGAGTTAAACAAAACATTATTTTAGAAAATAACATTTTAAAGAATGTTTTGCTCAGTAAAATTATTACCTCTAGGACACTTGATTTTATTAATGCAATGAAATGCTTAATCAGCTTGGCGTGGCCGCAGGAGAGGATACAGCTCCGCCCCGATTCAGCTCAATTTTCCTGCAACAGCTGAGAAATGTATCAAACAGACTTTTTCCATTGCAGTTGGCTGGTAAGTTTCGATGTGGGTTTTCAGGGAAATTTGTTTTACATCGCCTGGCCGGCACTGCAAATGTTCGTAGGTGTCCGAACCCATTCTGAGCCAGGTGACTGTCTCCACGGTGTGAATCACTCGTCACAAGGGCTCACAGGCAAAGAGAGCTGAGAGCCCTTGTGAGAGCTGGCCAGGGTTTTTTAACACAGTGGCCCCCTGCTGTGATAACACTCCCCTGGTGCCTGTAAAAGACTCGTCTCATGTTGTTTTCAACGAAGTATGATTTATCCCACTTGGCTGATTTCACAACACCACAGACAGAATTCAAAGTTAATCAAAATGTATTAAGAGTTGAATAGTAGAAAACATGTATTGATACATGAGCCAAGAATATTGTGACTTATCTCTTACACAATGTTATATAGTATTTCTGTTGAACTACGCTCTGAAGGTGTGCTGTGTGCAGCACTGGAGCCTGCCCACATCTTGCAAAGTTGGGTCTCCCATCATGTGGTCTCTGGTCAGTGTCATCTCATCTGGTATTCGTCTACTTCTTTCTTGAAGATTTACACCTGTGTCTTTCCTTCTTTGTGAGTTATAGCTATCTCAACCTCCATGAAAACAGAATGTCTCTATAGTAACAACATTCCTTAAAACACTCACATTTCACTGATTTAGCCTCCACTATGTCATGAACGAACACTGTGCTTCTCCAAAAGGTAAGTTTCTCAACAGAACACAGTCCCCGGAAAAGGTCTATTCTTATCTCACCTCCTCTATTCTGTTCTAACTAGACAAAACTGTTCACTCCCTTATCTACCAGTGCCTTTTTCATGCAAAATGTCACACCAAAGTTTTTCACCAACTAGTGTCTGCTGGAAATTTCCCTGGTCCCAGCAAGAACAATAACAGTAGACATAACCAACTCTGCAGCTGCACAGGAGTAAATGTTTTTAGGTCCTACAAAGGTTAAATCAAAAGCTTCTCTCAAAATTTTAATACAACAATCTTCAATCACTAACATGTTCAAATATTGTTCAGCACAGCTGTTTGTGCCACTGGATCTGGCCAGATAATTTTAGCAACATCACAGGCAATATCTTCATTGGCAAGACAACGTGGGAAGAACCGTCTTGAATGACGGATCCATCTTTGCGTCGATTTGGTCACAAGCCCTTCCATAGCCTGAATGAGGGGCACCCGAGCCTGGGGCCGGAGATTATAAACCTTCCATTGCCATGCTGAGAAAAACTCTTTGAAGGGGTTAAAATGGAGAATATGATGATGATGATGATGATGATGATGGAGGAATGCTGTAAAATGTGGATGGTGTTGAAACCAGCTCTGCACGAGACCAAAGTGGTGAAATGACACATTGTCCCATTTGAAAATGTGTTGCATCTGGTGCATTTGGTTAATTACTGTGACAAGGTTGTGCAATCCGTCCATAAATGTGAGAATGCGATCTGTGTTGTAAGGGCCCATATTGGCATGAGGACCTCATTCTGTGAAATGGCAGCAGAAAGGGGTGTATTACCCCCACGTTGCCCTGGACCATGCGGCATCAGCTTTGTCCCAAAACAAAGCACATCCAGTGCCAAAACAAATAATAAGCCCAGTACAGCCCGAACAAGCCAAGATAAAGATGGCCAGAAAGATGACACAGAAAGAGGCTACGTCAGAACTACAGGAGGATTCATCCCAGATCTCAGCAGGACAAAGAGAGGACCAAGAACCTCCATCCCCACAAACACCGGTCCAGATTGCAACAACCTCCCCCTCCTCTCCACAAAGCCCAGATATTCCTTTTCTGGATTTTTCTCACAACATGAACAAAGTCTTTAAGATTGGTCTACAGCTGATATCCTCTCCACATAGCCACGGCTCTGTGACTAAACCAGCATCTCCCAAAGACCGCAGAGCCCCAGATCCTCCTCTACGTAACACGGAACATGCCTGTCCCCAAGACCTTCAGATTACTTCGCTGTGATACGGATCGGGCCCTGGCCGCACGTTGATCAGACATAACAGTTTCCAGCATCAGCCTGGGCCTCTTGTCGGAGATTATGGAATATCTGTGATGATACGTGGCAGAAAAAAGAAAAACAAAAGGATAAACAGGAACAAATACTTGAAAGTCATAAACTGTCAGATGCAACCTGCCACAGAGACATCATTAACCACTAAGTCATATAAACTAGGTTTATTAAACATTAGATCTCTGTCAGGAAAATCCCTTTTAATTAATGACTTTATTATTGACAATAATCTTGATGTAATGTTTTTAACAGAAACATGGTTACATGAATCTAACGAAGCAGCTATTCTATTAGAGACGACTCCTCCCAACTACAATTTTCTTTGTGAGAGCAGACAGCAAAGGAAAGGTGGAGGAGTAGCAACTTTGTTTAATGATTCACTAAAGTGTAAAAAGGTGTTTTTGGGAAAATTTGACTCTTTTGAACATTTGGCTCTCCAGGTAAAGAGCCCGATACGAACTATGTTTCTGAATGTTTACAGGCCTCCTAACTTTTTTAATGATTTTAGTGACCTATCTGTGATATGTGTTGATTATGACTGTTTGATTATTGTGGGAGACTTCAACTTTCACGTTGACAACCCTGAAGACAGAAGTGCAAAAGAACTGTGTGACACACTTAGAAACTTTGGTTTAACTCAACATGTTAAACAACCAACACACAAACAGGGACATATTTTAGACTTGATCATCACTAAAGGTCAAAAGATTTCTAACTGATGTTGCCCTATCTGATAATTTTTCTGTTACCTTTGAAAGCATCATTTCCAGTGACTCATTTAGCCAAAGGAACATTGTAACAAAACACACCTTTAAGGACAATGCCACAGAAACTTTTATTCAAGCTTACTCTGCTACATCAACCTTGGGCTGCAACTCAGTAGATAAGCTAGTAGATAACTTTCATTCTAAAGTCTCAGACATCATTGACTGCATTGCTCCAGTTAAAGTGAAAGTTTTTTCCGGGAAGAAAAAATCTCCTTGGAGAAATGCTCCAGCAGTTAGAGGTGAAAAAAGGGAATGTCGAAAAGCTGAACGCAGGTGGAGAAAGAACAGACTTCAGGTTCACTACGACATCTATAGAGACTTTACAGATATAACTTACAACTGAAAAATTCAAGAGAATCTTTCTTCTCTGAGATCATAAACGATAACATTAAAGGCATACTATGCAACATCTTTCAGTTAATTAATGTGTTCCATACCGTTTTGGATGATTAAATGAGTCATTTCAGGTCGAACAAAGGTTTTCTCGGCCGCCCTGGGGGTCTGTGGGGGAAATGCCGCACTTGCAATGCAAGAGCCCTCGGCTCGCACACACAGAAGTCTCGCTTTACGGCGAGAACTCCGTGTGTTTTTGCCCTGCCATTCACTATATGCACGCGCGAAAGCAACAACAAAGAACCGCGTGTTAACGTCAAATAAACATGTAAGCATATCGAGTTTTATTATTATTATTATTATTATTTTTTTTTTTATGTTGGCGAGACGCTACCGCGGCGGCGGTGGCGAGTTGGCGGCGGCGGCTGCGGCTTGGCGGCGGCTGCGGCTTGGCGGCGGCTGCGGCTTGGCTAGGCGGCGGCGGTAGCGTCTCGCCAACATAAAAAAAATAAATAAATAATAATAATAACAATAAAACTGGCGAGGCGGCGGCGGCGGTGGCAGCCGCGGCTTGGCGAGGCGGCGGCCGCGGCCGCGGCTTGGCGAGGCGGCGGCGGCGGCGGCGGCTTGGCGAGGCGGCGGCGGCGGCGGCGGCAGCCGCGGCTTGGCGAGGCGGCGGCGGCGGCGGCAGCCGCGGCTTGGCGAGGCGGCGGCTTGGCGAGGCGGCCGCCGCGGCCGCTTCGCCAAGATAGCGCTGCGGGAAGCTTGATGTTCATACCTTCACTGTGTTAGTCATTGTTTGTACTGCCGTTTTTTCCACTTTTCGTTGCGTTCGCCTGTCTGCTAAGCTCAAAACAACCGCGCCTGTCTTGACGGAGAAACCAGAACAGCTGAGCATCTTTACGACAGTGCACTTTTACTTTCGCCCTCTGGGGGGAGCCTCGCTGGAAAATTAACCCCGGTTGCATAGTATACCTTTAATAATGCTTGTGTCTTATTTGCCACAGTCTACAGGTTAACAAACCTTCCTGTATCCGTGGCTTCTGAACTCCACTCCACCAGGGCCTGCAATGACTTTGCTAACTTCTTTAATGAGAAAACTCAAAAGATTAGAGGATCAGTTTGTACATTCATACCAAGTTCAGTACCAAATTTGTCTCCAACTAGAATTGATCTTGACCAAATGTCCCAATTCAGCCAAATAAACTACAAAAGCTTAGAGCAGATCATTCAGCAGCTAAGTTCCTCCTCCTGCTGCCTTGATGTTCTCCCCACAGTTTTCTTTAAGAAAGTTTTGCCTGTCATAGCGTCTGAGTTGACTCAGATAATAAACACGTCCCTTCTGTCAGGTGTTTTCCCCCAGTCCCTAAAAACAGCAATTATCAAACCACTGCTGAAAAAGAACAATTTAGACAAACTACTACTCCAGCACTACAGGCCCATCTCAAACCTCCCCCTTATCAGTAAGATTATTGAAAAAGCTGTGTTTCAACAATTAAACACCTTCTTAACAACGACCAGCCGCTTTGACGTTTCCAGTCTGGCTTCCGTGCTCACCACCAGGCCAGCTGACAGCTTTGCCAGGGCCCGGGACAACACAGTCTTTTTGGGCCCCCCCTCTACACCTGCCACCACACACACACACACACACACACACACACACACACACACACACACACACACACACACACAAACACACACACACGCAAGCACACACGCACGCACGCACACCACAAAAAAGTCAACTTAACTGTATACTTCATGCCCTGGAAATCTCTATATTTTATACTGGATATTTTCAACCTATCTATTGAATTTAGTGCACTGGTTGATCTTTTCTTTATAAGAGAACAGCACTGCAGCCATAATATGGCTTTTTTTCACCTGCTGTATATTAGCCAGTCCCTAAGCTTGATGTAACATGAAACTGTTGACCTTTCGGGTTTTGTGATTTTTATTTTATTATTACAATTAAATAATAATAATAATAATAATAATGTTTTATTCATAGTGTTTTTTTCCTGATCCACCTCTTATATCTTTCAATCCTTATGTAATTTTGTGTGTGTTGTGTGCACCTGGCTGTTGCTTTAATCCTATAAATTTCCCCGTGGTGGGATAAATAAAGGATTAGCTAATGTTATCTTAAATAACACTTTTTAATAGGATATATGTACTGGGTTATTTCAAGGTCTTAATTACATTTTCTGTGTGGGCTCCAGTAAGATATGATAGATAATATCTACTTTGAAAGTTAACATGAACTGCTGCTCTTATCTACCTGGATGTTCTCTGGAGGACTGAAACGCCTCAGTCAGTGACGTCAGTCTGTGGGTCTGTCGGGAAATGAGAGAAGTTTGGTCTCCACTCTCCGTTTGTTGCTCGACGTTTTCTTGCTCATGGTTTTTCACGTTTCAATTTGTTGTTTCCAATGAATATAAGCGACTTTTTCCAAAACATACAGCTTGATTTAATTTACGGTATTAAAATAGAGTCAAACGGCGCTGCTTTCCCGATTCAAGTTCCTCCGCTCTTGCGGTCTCTCTCTCTCTCCGAGTCTGATCAGCAGCACCGCGGTTGTTTGTGAGAGACAGCAGAGTGGGCAGGCCAGGCTGAGCCAGTGTGCTGATTGGCTGGCGCCGTTGAGCCATGTAGGAGAGGGGAGGGGGAGCAGAGTGCCTTTATCCAGACGCGGAGACGTTGTTAAGCTGCTGCACGCTGACTGACACTGATTTTAATGGTCAGTCAGTATCAGGACAGAGGGGGGGCCCAGGACAGAGGGCCCCCCCTCTGTCCTGGGCCCGGGACAACTGACCCGTTTGTCCCCCCCTGTCGGCGAGCGTGGTTTGAAGCCAGGTTTTTCAGCTGCAGAGAACAGCAGACATATCTATCACTATGAAGCACGTTACTGCATGCGTTACATGACGCTTTGTCATTTTATCACAAAGGGAGCCCAGTTTAGATAGATAGATAGATAGATAGATAGATAGATAGATAGATAGATAGATAGATAGATAGATAGATAGATAGATAGATAGATAGATAGATAGATAGATAGATAGATAGATAGATAGATAGATAGATAGATAGATAGATAGATAGATAGATAGATAGATAGATAGATAGATAGATAGATAGATAGATAGATAGATAAACTTTATTCCGGACTCATGGTCCAATAAATACATACATAAAAACATGAATAAATGGATAAGAAGGAGAAAGAAAAAAAAACACAATACAAGTACCATTATCAATTAGATAGGTGCTTTAAGAAGGCAGGAATACCAGTGTCTCCACAACTTAGATTGGTATCGGATTGCACTACGTGTGGTGTCAGCAAGTGACAAGATAACATCATTGCCAGATGCATTTAACCTGCAGATAAACTTATACATTAACCTTCTTAAAACAGCTTGCAGGGTATTGACTCTTGCTGTGACAAACATCTCACTCGCACTAGACCATCTTGAATTTTTCACACAGCTTGGATCACAAGTAAATGAACAAACATACAAATTTGCCAGTTCATCCCAAGACAGAGTAAATACAAAATTTTCTCTCCTGAAATATTGTAGTGAGGTCGGCCTTGGTGTCCTATCACCCCATTAAAGAGTTTTTCTCAGCATGGCAATGGAAGGTTTATGATCTGCTCGGGTGCCCCTCATTCAGGCTATGGAAGGGGCTTGTGACCAACGCAAGGATGGATCCGTCATTCGAGACGGTTCTTCCCACGTTGTCTTGTGTTGAAGCCGTCTCGCTTCCCCGGGTCTGTTGAGTCATGTGCAGGACTTAGTTCAAGAGGGCAA
This sequence comes from Fundulus diaphanus, assembly GCA_037039145.1. Classification (NCBI taxonomy): domain Eukaryota; kingdom Metazoa; phylum Chordata; class Actinopteri; order Cyprinodontiformes; family Fundulidae; genus Fundulus; species Fundulus diaphanus. The sequence continues at coordinate 37,006,789 of CM073125.1, forward strand.
AAAAACTCGGCCAAGAAAACAGAATTCAAGTTTTGCCTTTGCAAAGGGAGAGAAGTTGCACCAGCCAACACCTGCGAGCAAACAACTCTGCCGTGTTCCTTGTGCAGGCTCTTTTTATTCACTTCAAAGGGGAGGGTCTCACAGAGTTACATGAGCGAATGACACACACCGTTGCACAATCAGTTCTACACCTTAACACTACCTCTACCCTATATGGAGCTGCTTCTTTGGCTCTCCACTGCACTGGTTCTTCCGGTCATCGACTGCAAGCCGCTCTGCAACTCGAAACTTGTGCTACTAACAAAAGGTTGTGCAAGACAGAAACCCATCTTGCAAATTCTCTTACCAACAGGCGCGGTTTTGAAGCTTTTTGCCAGCTATCTTAAAAGCATATTAAAGCATATAAAAACATGTTAAACCTTCATAAAAGTGTAAGAAACGGATCAAAGTTAATACATTCCACACTTGCCAATAAAGATATTGCCTGTGATGTTGCTGAAATTATCTGGCCAGATCCAGCTAGGTGAAGAGATGTGTAGAATTTAATTTGTTTTATTCAGATTTCTTTTTGGTTTCTTATTTGACTTCACAGTACTTTTAACCTGTACTTGTAGCATAGATCAGATTGAAAGGTATTAGGATAAAAAAAAATAAAAAATTTGGATTCATTAATCCGATATTGATGTGCATTTATATGCGCCTGGCTTTATTTAGAATAGAACGACTCTGACATGCGCAGTTAGTCATTTTTATCCCAATTATATTTCTGCCTCTCCTCCTTGTAGTTTCTGATTAAACCAGTGGCACAAACAGCTGTGCTGAACAATATTTGAACATGTTAGTGATTGAAGATTGTTGTATTAAAATTTTGAGAGAAGCTTTTGATTGAACCTTTGTAGGACCTAAAAACATTTACTCCTGTGCAGCTGCAGAGTTGGTTATGTCTACTGTTATTGTTCTTGCTGGGACCAGGGAAATTTCCAGCAGACACTAGATGGTGAAAAACTTTGGTGTGACATTTTGCATGAAAAAGGCACTGGTAGATAAGGGAGTGAACAGTTTTGTCTAGTTAGAACAGAATAGAGGAGGTGAGATAAGAATAGACCTTTTGCGGGGACTGTGTTCTGTTGAGAAACTTACCTTTTGGAGAAGCACAGTGTTCGTTCATGACATAGTGGAGGCTAAATCAGTGAAATGTGAGCGTTTTAAGGAATGTTGTTACTACAGAGACATTCTGTTTTCATGGAGGTTGAGATAGCTATAACTCACAAAGAAGGAAAGACACAGGTGTAAATCTTCAAGAAAGAAGTAGACGAAAACCAGATCAGATGACACTGACCAGAGACCACATGATGGGGAGACCCAACTTTGCAAGATGTGGGCAGGCTCCAGTGCTGCACACAGCACACCTTCAGAGCGTAGTTCAACAGAAATACTATATAACATTGTGTAAGAGATAAGTCACAATATTATTGGCTCATGTATGGATACATGTTTTCTACTATTCAACTATTAATACATTTTGATTAACTTTGAATTCTGTCTGTGGTGTTGTGAAATCAGCCAAGTGTGATAAATCATACTGCGTTGAAAACAACATGAGATGAGTCTTTTACAGGCACCAGGGGAGTGTTATCACAGCAGGGGGCCACTGTATAAAAAATCCCTGGCATCTCTCACAAGGGCTCTCAGCTCTCTTTGCCTGTGAGCCCTTGTGGCGAGTGGTTCACACCATGGAGACAGTCACCTGGCTCAGAATGGGTTCGGACGAACATTTGCAGTGCCGGCCAGGCGATGTAAAATTTCCCTGAAAACCCACATCGAAACTTACCAGCCAACTGCAATGGAAAGAGTCTGTTTGTTACATTTCTCAGTTGTTGAAGGAAAATTGAGCTGAATCGGGGCGGAGCTGTATCCTCTCTTGCGTCCACGCCAAGCTGATTAAGCATTTCATTGCATTTATAAAATCAAGTGTCCTAGAGATATTGATTTTACTGAGCAAAACATTCTTTAAAATGTTATTTTCTCAAATAATGCTTGGTTTAACTCAGGATTTGCATTGTGAATGGGTTGAAACACATACCAAATGTTGTTCTAAATTAGTTAAGCTAATTTAACCTCATTCCACGTTCTGTAAGATGAACTTTAGTTCTCTAAGTTGGATCTGCAGTGAACCAGGATTCACTGAATCTTTCTGATGATGGTTTTCAACCATTTTATTTATCCTTTTGTTTCTTGTGTGTGTACAAAGTTCCTTAGCTTCCCTTTTTACCTTAATTTTGCTTAGTAGTTTAGTTAAGTTTCACTAGCCTAATAGTGAGGATTTGTTGATCGAAATATATTTTTAATTCAGATAAACAGCATGGTGTTCTCTGGATATTCATTTTTATTTGTGTTAATAAATTCTTCAACTTAAAGAGAAGTTGCCACTCCTTTATTCCATATGTGTGGAGAGTCTGCTGTTAAAAGAATGGCAGTGCTTGAATCACCCTTTCAACTATTGTCCTAATATCAACTGTGTGGGCTGATATTTACCAGACAATACCTAACAGACCGAGAGTTATTTATTAAACATTAAATAGCCTAAAACAGTGCATAATGGCACAACAGTGATTTATCAATGTCAATATGTGTCCTTACTTTCCAGAATAAAAGAAAACATACTTAATTTACCACCTAACAGGGACTGTTATTTCCTAACAGTCCCTGCTGTTCTCCTTCTCATGTGAAAACGATCAATTCTGGTCTTGTTTTGCTGAAGACATTAAAATCTCAGTAAGATATCCTGTCGAAAAAAAAGACGATCTCCATTCCAGACGGTCTAGTGAAAGAGAAGATGAGGAGCAGAGATATACCAAGACAGTGAGTAAATGTTCGTACTGCTCTTGTATTGCCAGTTAAGTGATAAAATTCAGATTCTTAGCCACAGCTGTCTGAAAAAGGTGTGTCGCTTTTCCCATTTCGTTGTTGCTTTAATTTCGACCATTTGAGGCAGTTCAGGTGTAATTTCTTTTGCATAAGAACACTAGACGCTGCCTAAACAACTGCTGCTCTTGTTTAGACCTTTTGTGTAGTTATAGTATTAGACTTCCACAATGTTCATTTGACTATTTCTACTTCTAGAATTAGGATAAAGACAAATAAAGGAACACTATTTACATTGGTTTTATTGTTCATAGATTTCCACACTGTCCATTAGTGTAAACCAGGGCCGGAGCTAGCAGTTTCAGAGGGCAGAGAATTCCCAAAGTATCTAACATATTCTACCTCCTGCAATGGAAGGGAAAAATTGTTATGGGCTGGCTGATATGCAGCAGGTCAAAAAAGGCCATATTTTGGCTGCAGTGCTTGCTGTTCTCTTATGAAGAAAAGATCATCTAGTTCACTAAATTCAATAGCCGGGTTGAAAATATCCAGTATAAAATACAGAGATGTGTGTGGTGTGTTGTCCCGGGCCCTAGCAAAGCCATCAGCTGGCCGGCCTGCAGGTGTATCTATTAGCAGGTTTACCACTTCCTGTAGGTTAACTAAGCCTGGTTTATCACTTCACCATGTTCTTAGTATACACCCCCTTTGCCTGCACTTGGTTGTGTTGGTTGCTTAGCACTGACCTTACTTGAAGAAGGAAAACTGAAAGCTTACAAAAAGGTTGCATTTTCTGTCTAAACTTGGTCTAAATTTCTCCTGCACTTGGTTGTTTATATTTAAGTGAATTTGACTATCAAAGTTTACCAAAATCTAAAAAATGTCATTCAAACTGCATGTTCTTTGTTTTACTTTTTACTTATACTTTTCATTACATTACTTGAGTACATCTATTTTTACAGTAATTTTCATACTTTAGTACAAGACATTTCAGATACTTTAGGACTTTTACTGTAACATTTCAGTCAGATTTCAGTACTTTATACAACACTGACCCTTTGCATGTGTGCTGTAAAATGGTTTGAGAAAGGCTCAAGCATACTGTAACTTGGTGCTGCTGACATTCTTCAGTTTATTTATGAAAATGAGGAAAGTGGATTATGGGAGACAAATAAAGATTTGTGGATGGGTGGTTGGTCTCATTGGTACTAAAGGAGCTGTAGGAGGGTGTTTAAATGGAGACTTTTTTTATACATAAAAAAAAAAAAAAAAAAATATATATATATATATATATATATATATATATATATATATATATATATATTAGGGCTGGGCAAGTTAACGCGTTAATTCATTAGACTATTAACGGCGATATCTGTTGAATTTAATGGTGTTGTATGATGACATCATATTTCTCTAAATTCAAAATGAAACACAATGTGGTTCTTAAAAGACAGAATTGGAAAAGGAACTGCTTTGGTTTAATTTTCTGTTCTTGAGTGCCACTCTTCACCAGCTGTGGGTCGTTGGTTTGTTAAGCTCTGATTGGTCAGAGCCGGTCTCTGGTAGGATTTATAAACCATCATTGGTTCACTTTTCACTACTGCTGGGCTTCAACATGATGGCTGGTCAGGTCCTCCTGGGGTATGGACCATTTTGATAATGTAGTTTTGGATATTTGTTTGACTTGTTTATTCTATTGTATCTATCTTTTCAGGGTTTCCCTCTTTAGTTTGCTTTTTCTGGATGGTCATGGTGTTCCTGTCAAAGGTATAGCATTGCCCACTTTCAAGTATGACATTTTTAATGAGAACCTACACTTGCTAAAGCAGCTGTTCTTCTGAAACAGGTACAAAAGGCCAACACCAGAGTGGAAGCAATGCAGGGGGAGATGTTGCCTCTCACAGGAGAGCAGCTCCTGGATACACTGCACCTGTGTCCTACAATGCTCCTGTTGGTGTCTTCAGGCAAGACCCCAGTCTGACCCAGGCCCAGTTTGTTGGTGTGAGCTCCATGCCTGCAGCTGGATACGCTGCCACTTCTGGTTCTGTTCCAGCAGGTTATTATAGTACTGGGGCCTACATGCCAGGATATGTTGCCAGCTCTCAACAAGTTGGAGCTGCTCAGTCCTCTGTTCCAGGTAACTAGTCCCAAATGTATAGTTCAAATATCTTAAACTTTCCTAACTTGAATCACATTTGCACCCTCTCCAGAAGCCAAGTGGACTAAGGCTCCTCAAGCCTTTGAGGAAGCTCCAACAGATGTCCAGGGTTCTAGTGCCCTTCTCCCACCACTCCCACCTCCTGGACCTGTTCTCCAGTCTGGAGAGACTTCCAATGTTGTGAAGGAAGCTGAACTTGGAAACTACCAGCAGCAGACGGAGGAGTTTGGTTACCCAGCTTACCCTACGGGCCCTGGCCAGCCTCTTCCACCTGTAGTTCTGCCTGGTCATGGTGTGGGTGGCTTGTGGGGCTACCAGCCTCTCTACCCTCTTCCATACCCCTTTCCCTATCCTTACCCTGATTTTGACTACAGCCTCCTGTATGGTCTGTACCCTCCTGGCACCTACACTACCTTCAGCAGAGACCACGAAAAGGGCAAAGATTACTACCAGACCACCCACTATCTGAAAGAACATGGTAATGATGGTCCACAAACCCCCCAGAACCCTGGAACTGGGCAGCAGAAGGTCTACCCCAGTACATCCTAGAAACCTGAAGGGAGATGGAGGTATGTTAAAATCTCTAACTCCAGAAACTCTTATAATGCTTGGATTAACAAACTTAACTGTTTCTCTTTTAGATGACGTGCCCTCTTGGAAGACACGACTGTTTTTTTAAATAAAGCTCCTCAAATATTTACTGGTTCTCTGTGGAATTAATGTGAAGGCAGGAGTTTCTGCTTTTGTGTTTAAGCAACCCTTTGCATGTGTGCTGTAAAATGGTTTGAGAAAAGCTCAAGCATACTGTAACTTGGTGCTGCTGACCTTCTTCAGTTTATTTATGAAGATGAGGAAAGTGGATTATGGGAGACCAATGAAGATTTGTGGATGGGGGGGTTGGTCTCATTGGTATTAAAGGAGCTACTGCTGTAGCTGGTTGGGGATGTAAGATGAGCTTGACAAAGGGTGTTTAAATGGAGACTTTTTTTATACATAAAAAAAAAATATATATATATTAGGGCTGGGCAAGTTAACGCGTTAATTCATTAGACTATTAACGGCGATATTTATTTTAGACTTTCTTTATTGTCATTTTGTATACAGAGTGCATACAGAACGAAATTGTTTTCACACAGCTCAGAAAGATTGCAGTAACTCTACAGGATACCTTGCGGTGAATTACAGTACAGGATAAATCGCAGTCACTTACAGGATAACTTTCAATTGACTTCTGGATAAAGTGCAGCAGTGAACAGTAGGCAGTTGAAATGTAAACAATGTAAAACAAATGTAAACAAATATGCAGCAGTGATTTAAAAGTAGACAGTTGCATTGTACACAGTTTTGCTGTACGTTTCCGGGTAAGGTGCAGCAGCAATTTTGCAGGATACGATACAATGTGCAAATGAGCGAGTCGAGTGTGGTACGCAGTCCGTTTTTATACTTCAGCAGTTCAACAGTCTGATGGCAGCAGGGAAAAGGCTTTTGCAGAACCTAGTGGACCTGCAGCGGATGCTGCGGAACCTCTTTCCAGAGGGCAGCAGGGAGAATAGTCTATGGTGGGGGTGTGAGGGGTCCCTGATGTTACGGGCTCGAGAGACACAGCGCTACGATGAAATGTCTTTAATGGAGGGAAGAGGAGCCCCGATGATCCCTTCTGCTGTCCTCACCACTCTCCTCACGTTCTTCCAGTCGGACACACTGCAGCCTCCATACCACACAGAGACAGCTGGTCAGAATACTCTCTATGGTGCTTCTGTAGAAGGTCGTGAGGATGGGCGGGGGCAGGTGGGCTCTCCTCATCCTCCGCAGAAAATACAGTCGCTTCTGTGCCCTCTTCACCAGTGACGTGGTGTTGACAGTCCAGGTGAGGTTGTCCGTGATGTGCACCCCCAGGAACTTGGTGCTGCTGACCACCTCCACCGCTGAGTTGTTGATGAGCAGTGGAGCATGGTGAGGCCGGTTTTTCCTGAAGTCGACGATGATCTCCTTCGTCTTCTCCACGTTCAGGATCAGGCTGTTGTCTCTGCACCAGCCCACCAGCTGCTCCACCTCCTCTCTGTAGTCCTGATCGTTGTCGTCTCTGATCAGGCCCACCACCATTGTGTCGTCTGCAAACTTCACAATGTGATTGGTGGTGAACCTGGGGACGCAGTCGTGTGTCATCAGGGTGAACAGCAGGGGGCTCAGGCGCAGCCCTGAGGGGAGCCCGTGCTGAGGGTGATGACATCAGAGGTGTTCTGTCCGACCCGGACTGACTGAGGTCTGTTGGTGAGAAAGTCTAGCAGCCAGTTTCGTAGGGGTGTGTTGAAGCCCAGATGCTCCAGTTTTCCCACCAGATGTTGTGGGATGATGGTGTTGAACGCTGAACTGAAGTCCAGGAACAGCATCCGCACGTGCGTGTTCTTCTCCTCCAGGTGTGCCAGGCTCAGGTGAAGAGCAGAGGAGATGGCGTCCTCAGTGGAGCGGTTCCGTCGGTAGGCAAACTGGAACGGGTCGAGTGTTGGGGGGAGACTGGAGACGATGTGTTCCTTTACCAGCCTTAAAAGCACTTCATCATGATGGGAGTCAGTGCAACAGGCCGGTAGTCGTTGAAACAGGTGACTTGAGGTTTCTTTGGCACCGGAATGATGGAGGCAGACTTGAAGCATGCTGGCACTATGGCTTGGTCCAGCGAGGTGTTAAAAATGTCTGTGAGGACACCAGCCAGCTGACCTGCACACTCCTTGAGCACCCGCCCAGGTATGTTGTCGGGGCCTGGGGCCTTCCGCGGGTTGACTCTCCTCAGAGTCTTCCACACGTCGGCGGTGTCAAGGCAGAGGACCTCCTCTTCCTGATGGGGAACAGCCTTCACTGCTGGTGTGCTGTTTAGTGCCTCAAACCTCCCAAAGAAGTTATTTAGTCCATTGAGGAAGTCAGCATCAACTTCACCCACCGGGGGGGAGGGGGTGTTGTATTCAGTGATCGCCCGGATGCCTTTCCACATGCTCCTGGTGTTGCTGGCGTCATGGAAAAGCTCCTGGATTTTCTGACTGTGGTTCCGCTTTGCTAGCCTGATGGCACGGTTCAGGTTGGCTCTCGCTGTCCTCAATGCCTCCTTGTCTCCAGACTTGAAGGCTGAGTTCTGTGCTTTTAGCGCTTGACGGACCTCCGCAGTAATCCAGGGTCGTTGGTTGGCTCGGGTGATGATGGTCTTGGTGGTGCTGACGTCCTCAATGCATTTGTTGATGTAGGCTGACACAGTCATGGCGTACTCATCAATGTTGATCTTGTCCTCATAAGTTGCAGCAGCTTTGAACATGTTCCAGTCAGAGCACTCAAAACAGTCCTGGAGCGCCTCCATTGCTCCCTCAGTCCACACTCTCACCTGCCTCGCTGTTGGTTTTGCTCTGATCAGCAGGGGCCTGTATGCTGGGAATAGCATCACGGAAAGGTGATCTGAAGAGCCCAGGTGGGGGCGGGGGGCTGCTCTGAATGCTCCTTTTATATTTGTGTAGACTAATTCTAGAGTGTTCTCTCCCCGAGTTGCAAAATCCACGTGTTGGTAAAAATGAGGGAGAACAGTTTTCATATTTGCCTGGTTAAAATCCCCAGCAATGATGAAAACCCCCTCTGTGTGTGCAGATTGCAGCTCAGAGATAGTCCGATAGAGAACACCCATAGCATCTTTAGTATTTTATCGTGCATTAAAGCATGTTGCTCACATGCTTTCAGTCAGTGTCAGTCAGCACGCGCGCTGACTGCAGCGCGCTGTGTCGCAGCAGCACTCTTCTGCTCCCCCTCCCGTACATGGCTCAGCGGCGCCAGCCAATCAGCACACAGGCTCAGCCTGGCCCGCCCACTCAGCTCTCACACAAACTCAACACACAAACAGCTGAGAGATACCGCAGCAGCGGGAAAAACATGAACAGGGGAAGTAGCATTTATTTTAATACCGTAAATGAAATCAAGCTGTATGATTTGTAAAAAGCCGGTTAATTTCAGTGGAAACTGTTGAAGCCGTCTGCTTCCCCGGGTTCGTTAATTCGTGTGCAGGATTTTAAACCGGTTATGAAGCGTCCGTCAGTTTGACTTAACCTTCCGTATATATATATAGCAAAATATGAAAAAATAAACATACCACCGAATTTTTTTTAAAAAAAATTCACATTTAAGAGAAAATCGTTAAAGATTCTGATAACTTTTCAAGCGCCCTCCAACCCGTAAGTGGTAACGTCATGTTGTGAACGTTCATCTCAACATGGCGGATTACTGCACTACGACGACTCGACGACAAGAAGTCTGAAAGTGAAATTTCGATTTCAACCGAGCGATTCCTACCAGGTGACGATTCTGATGTGTCGGAGGAAGAATGTTTGTTTCTCGAGCCTCACATGTTCGACCCAGACGTTTCAGATGAAGAGAGGGCAGCGGACGAACTACAGCCTTCCGAGTCGGACAAGGAGTGGGGATTGGACGTCGGGAGATTAGATGAATGGTAGGACACGTTTTTTCTTTTAACTACGCAGTTCAAATATTTATTCGTATGTTGACATCATTTTCTTTTAGGCACCATAGATATTTAATGGCTAAAATACCGGTGTTGTGCCAAATTCAGTTCCCCTGTGAAAATCTGTCCCCCCCCTCCCTTTGTCGGGAGCGCGCATTGCACCCGTTTTCACGGCTTTTATAATTGATTTTTCGGTAAAACAACGCATATAATCGTGTCAAGGTTGTAACCTTCAGTTTAATCGGCAGCTGTTTACAAAATTATAAAATAAAAATAAATAAACGAGGTCTTCTTGCGCTGTTTTGTGTTAGTTTAAACGCCAAGTTAATCGGTCTTTTTCCAACTTTTGTCACTTTTACTGAGCCGACGTGACAAGCGAATTTCTCCACTGTGAGATCAATAAAGTCTATCTTATCTTATCTTAAATGAAGAGATGAGGACAAAATGTATCACTACAATGAATGAGCATGTATTCACAGCTAAAAATGAATTTATGCCATGGCCTAGTTAGGCCCAATGATGAGGTGCTACTTATCATAAAGAATCACTTGACAACAATTTATAAACAGTATCGGTACATATAATAATATTTAGCCTACCAACATACTAGCATAACAAAGGTCAAAAATAATAATATATCAAAAATATACACTGAGTAATATTGAGGCCTAAAGATTTCCTTAATGTAAATCCATTTCCAACTTACCATAAATGCATTAATAGAGAATTTAGCAAATAAGTTATGGTGTGTAATTCATATACAAATATACAATTAATCAATCTTATTTTTTAGGTGTTCCTGTTCTCACTGCCAATAATGGAGTCTGTGAGAGAGTGCATCTGTTGCCAGGAAATCGGCTTGGTTGTTGCTAAGATGGAAGAAGCCAGAGATGATATGGATGGAGAAATCCCTGGCTGTATCACAGACCATCCTAGCATGGAAGCGGTGTGTCTAAATGCTTGGACATTGCAGGTTGCTTGGTCCCAATACAAGCAACAGCATAGGCATATAGCCTATAGACAATTTGTGAGATGGTGTTGGGACTATTTAGGCAAAGATACCAGAGCTGTGATCCCCTCGTGTGCAGTCAGCTGTATAAGGGCCCACTTCCCACCCCCAGGACATGAAGATGATTTTACCTTTAGAGGTCACCTGTTGGCAGTTAAAAAAAATACCCAAGCTGAAAGAATAAAATCTAAAACATGCATGTAAATAAAATTGTTGTAGCTATTATGTAATATAAGCAATTAGTAATAAAATGATTTCATGTACTTTTTGAAAATCGACTGAATGAGAGATTGATGGCATCATCTTTTGTTGGTTTCACAAATGAACTTGTCAGTGATGGGGGCTCTGATGTTGCTGCTTAGTTTTTATTTTCTCCAGCTCTGCTAGCAGCAACTCCAAACAGTCGTCTACATGGTCTGAAACAAAAAGCAGCAGTGAGTAAAATTTCTCATAACATTTTTTTTGATTGCTGGGGTGCATTTACACACAAATAAACAGATACAGGAAAGTAGGAGACAACACACATGTAGACATAGATACATGAAAATAAAAAGACAGAGTGAAGCAACTAGTATAGCAGTGGTGATTCCTGACAAAGATTATTTCAAAAAGAACATCTAATTATCTCAGTATATATGCAGTAGAATTATGTGCTATATTATTAGCTTGAGAATGGGTGGAGGATACTAATATAAATAAAATAATTTGTAGGGATTATCTGCATTGAGTATTCAAAATGGATGTACAAATAATCATCAAAATATATTATATGAGATTATGGCTGTTCATCATAGAATATGTGAACAAAATAAAAATGTAATATTATTTTGGACTCCTGCTCATGTAGGTGTTTTGGGTAATGAAAGAGCAGAAAGGTTGGCTAAGGAGGCTATTAAAAAATAATGTATTGATTTGCCAGTAAAGTTATCCAAATCTGAAGGCAAAAGTATAGTTTGGAGAGAAAGCAAGAAGATATGGAAAGGTAGGTGGGATAATTAAATAAATGGAAGGCACTTATATAGGATACAAAATACAGTTGATGTAGTAAGGATTAGAGGAATAACCAGGAGGGAGGAAATAATTATAAATAGAATAAGAACCGGTCAGTTTTTTTTTTTTTAAATGGAACTCTTTCTAAAATGGGGAAACATCTTACTGGTTTTTGTAGTTGGTGTCATGATGTAGAAACAATAGAACATGTTTTTATTAATTGTAGAAGATATGTAAATCAAAGATAATTAAAAACGGAATTAGGTTTTAATAGGAATTTAAATTTGAGAATGTGGTTTATAAGCTAAGTAGTATTTAGGGGAAAAAGAAGATTTTTAGGTTTAAAAAAAATACTGGGATCAGAGAATTTGAGGAATAGATATTAGGATCCAATAGATGGCAGTAGTGCAACAATAATGGATGCAAGCTACCGTTAAAATCTAAAGAGGAAGAGCAGCGGTTGTGAAGAGCCAAGTCCCCCTCCCCCGGAGCACCGAGGCAGTCGGCTTTAAAATGACGAGCCACAAACGGGCTCTAAGTGTGTCTTTTGGCCACTCATGCAATCCTCCATCTTCATGGGAACAGTACATAGCGACACAACGACGAGGCATCTTGTTAAAAAGCCGTGAAAGCAAAACAACGTTATCCATTTAGTACTCAGACAGTACAGCGGATGACGGCTTCCAGGTTTGTGACTCCAGCTATGACGTCAGTGGGAAAGTCCGCCTAGCGAGATCGTTTTGATTCCATGGATTTTGCGAACGCAAAAAACGACAGATGCGGGTAGCAGACCGGAAAAAAATTATCAGAATTAATAAATAGCTATGTGGACATCATCTGTGAGAAAAATCTCTCTGATCTGCCACTTGAAAGATTAATGCTTCATAACCGGTTTAAAACAATAACTCAGCCAATGGATGCAGAATTCCATTTCACCTTTGCAGAGGGAGAGATGCTCCAGCCAGCCTCTGCGGGCAGCAACTCTGACTCTCTCCCGCTCAGGCTAGTTTTTATTAAAGTTAGAACATAGATTATACAAGGTCACACAATGAATGGAGACACATCTTATTGCTATCTTACTCCCTAATAACTATCTTTTCGTTGTTTCCTCCTGCTGCATGTGAACCGGAGTTTCTGTTCTTTCCCACTGCCTAGGACTGGCCTTGAAACTCTCTCCTGATACTTTTGCTCGTACACAGCTCATTTAACCTTAATCTATTCACATTCTATTCTTCTAATAAACAGACAGGCCTCAAAGCAAATATATTGCACATTAAAAGCATGTTATACCTTCATAAATGTGTACTAAAAAAGAATCAAAGTTAATACATTCCACAAAACACAACAAATTTATCTAAGCACGTGAAAAAACATGAGCAAGAAAACGTCGAGCCACAGAAACGGAGAGAGGAGACGAAACTTCTCATTGCCCCGACAGACCCACAGACGTCTCTGACTGAGGCGTTTCAGTCCTCCAGGGAACATCCAGGTAGATCAGTGGTCATCTTCAGCAGCAGTTCATGTTAACTTTCAAAGTAGATATTATCTATCATATGTTACTGGAGCCCACACAGAAAATGTAATTAAGACCTTGAAAGAACCCAGTACATATATAAGTGTTATTTAAGATAAGATAACATTAGCTAATCCTTTTTTTATCCCACGACGGGGAAATTTATAGGATTAAAGCAACAGGCAGGTGCACACAACACAGACAAAATTACATAAGGATTGAAAGATATAAGAGGTGGATTAGCGAAAAAACACTGAACATAACATTATTGTTATTATTAATAATAAAATAAAAACCACAAAACCCAAAAGGTCAACAGTTTCATGATACATCAAGCTTAGGGACTGGCTAATATACAGCAGGTCAAAAAAAGACATATTTTGGCTGCAGTGCTTGCTGTTCTCTTATGAAGAAAAGATCAACTAGTGCACTAAATTCAATAGATGGGTTGAAAATATCCAGTATAAAATACAGAGATTCCCAGGTTATGAAGTATACAGTTAAGTTGACTTTTTTTGGTGTGTGTGTGTGTGTGTGTGTGTGTGTGTGTGTGTGTGTGTGTGTGTGTGTGTGTGTGTGTGTGTGTGTGTGTGTGTGTGTGTGTGTGTGGTGGCGGCAGGTGTAGAGGGGGGGCCCAATTAGACTGTGTTGTCCCGGGCCCTAGCGAAGCTGTCAGCTGGCCTGCTTCAAACAATTACCTGCCACTCTTGATCCGCGATATAAAGTTCCGGGAAGCAAGTTTTTCTCTAACAGCGCTCCCTAAATTGTGCAACACGCCCCAATTTAGGGCGTGTTGCTCGGACCTCAGCCCTGCATCAGCCTCTCAATTATGAAACCTGATAAGTAACTAGTGTACTATTCCCACCTAAATAGGCTATTCTATTAATTTATTTGGTATATTTATTTTGGTCACTTTTCTGGTCACTTTAGTTTATTCTTTGTCATTATTTAATAACATAACTCAGGTTTCTTTAGTTATTTTTCTTAAAAAAAATTCTGTTATGGTTAAAACAGTTGGTTAAATAAAGATTTAATTGGAATTCTATGTTTGTGTTCTTTATTTAAATCAAATCATTTAGCAATATCATAAAATGTCCAGGCAGAGCTGCACATAAAATATGGTTTTAAATATTTTCAATAATTATCGATATCGATCAATATGCATTTTTTTTTTAGCGATAAGCTTTTTTTCTATATCGCCCAGCCCTACTCTTATGTATCCTATTCGTTCAACTGTGCTGTTTTTAAAGTGTTTCTAAATAAAGTTGTCTTGGCTAATATGAACAGATTGTCACCTCTTAGCACAGGGGTCACTAATTAAAAATCAGCGGGGTCCGAATAAAGAAAATCAACAACCAGTAAAGGTCCGGACACATTTTTTATTACAATCCGTTACTTTAAACAGTATTTAACACTGAAATAAAATGTTTATGCATCCACCTTATATATTGACAATTAAACAAAAAAATAACATAAAAATAGAACGTTTTCTATTTTAAAATCCAAAGTGCTTTTTGAAATAGAGAACCACAATCTTTCACAGTTTGGTATAGTACCAAGTTTGGCGCAAGTGAAGTTAGCACAGGGGTTGAAGCAAAAATAATGTTTGACTGAAAACATTTTCTCGCAAGCCCATATATTCCCGGGCCGTGGACATCATGCCGCATTAGTTGGCTCACTTGCTTAGTGTGTGCAAAGTCAACTAAATCTGGTACTTTTAAAATATCCATTGAAAATTCATGTATCTCTGCCACCTTTCAGCTTTAGACCCTTTGTGTCATCCTGGGCAGCCTCTCCATCACTTTCCACATCCACATCATCATCTGGGTTACTTTCATCTCTGCAGCATCAAGTTATTCCTTCACACTGTTGACAAACTGGTCCACAGTCCACTTTACAATCCCAGCTCCCTTTCCTCCAGAAAACCTCCATAAAATGCAGCTGATTCAGAGGACAGCAGCTTCATCATTACATAATCTACTTCACTCCTGTACATTAACTCCACTGGCTCCCTGTCACATTCAATATAAACCAATTTTATGATCATACAAGGCCAACCACAGCCTTGGAAATGCAGGACACATCACCAACACTATCATGACATCATACATTTTAATTTGACACAGGTTGCACATGACAATAATCAGTCTCTGCTTTGCCCGTTATTGTTCACCAATTAATCATTACAGTTTATAAAAAGGCATGATTTAACTTTTTTGAAGTTTAATAAAATGGTTATATTTTAGCCCAGTGACTGGAGACCTGTCCAGGATGAACCCTGTGTCCGCGCTCCACTTTAACTTCATAAAAAAACTCTCTGAGAATCGCCTTTCTCTGGCCTCACCCAGTTAGAACCCGTTCTCCAGTCCATGTTGTAGCTGCAGTTTATTTGTTTTATCTTTTTGATGTAGTTTTCTTAACAATCTGTAAGCATCAAAATCCTTGTCATTTTATTTAGTGTCCTGGAGCGCAGCTGCTCATCAGGTGAACACTGCTGCATACCGACAGCCGATGCAGCTCTGCCTTCTTTGTTTCAGAACAGCGCAGGGTTTTTTTTTTTTTTTACTCTTTCCGAATCGAACCCAGTCAAATGCGGCACATTGTTTCAAATTCCGACTCTTCATCAAGGGTCATGCTAAATTAGCCTGAGCTAGCGTGTTACTCTTGTGTTTTAAAGAAAACATAACAGCGAATCACGAGGAGATCCCTGGTTGGTCGCCACGAATACACGCTGACAGACGACATGGCCACAGGTGGAAATAATTCATTAACTGCAGGAGCAGATTGACACGCTTACCGAGGGAAGTTGTCAGCTGTTCTCTCTGCTGAACTTTATGACTTGCTGGTTTGCATAAATCCAAAGAAACCTTTGACCACCGCTACTTTCATTCATGCCATCTGTGGCCAGTTTAAAATGCTCTCCCAAAAGTTAAAATGAACACCGATAAACCTCAGACTGGCAATGTCTGCCAGGTTTGATTGGTTGAGAGCAGCTTCAGATTATAACCTTGAATAAAAAGTCTAGACGGGACTTTTTGCGCTGAAGTTTCAAATGACGGAAATCCGTCGCGACGGAGAACTTTAACCCCTGAGTTAGACACCGTCGTTGGACCTAACCCTAATGTTTTAAATCAGGTTGGGTCCGGATTAGCCAGCAGGTGGGTCTGGATCCGGACCCTGGTCCGCTAATCCGTGACCTCTGTCTTAGCATTTTGGAGAAATTCCTGTAAATTAGTCAAAAGCTTAACTCCAGTGTTAAGTAGAGCATTCCCCCAACTTTAAGCCATCTGAAATTGTACAGAGGGTCTGTAATAAAGTCAAATATTTTGGTTATGTATGGACAGACCTGTTAGATGAGGATATTTACTGCTAGTGCTGTATGTGCACAGGTTCTGATTATGCTTAAATCATATTGCTCCTCTATACAAACGGCACACCTATGGTGGCATTACAAAAATATGCCAGCCTCAGTAGGTTGCAAGCTGCTTATAATGTACCGACTTTGGTTGAAAAAAAAAAAAAAAAAAAAAAAAAAAAAAAAAAAGCCCAGATGACAAGTGTCAAGGAATCGTTGAATCCGCTTATTACTGGCAATTTTAAGTACCAGTTTGAATACGTCACACAGGATACTAACATTGAACAGTGTCGTAAGCCATGTTTCAGTGCTTCGGAAACACTGGTATGGCAGCCTGCTAATTTCGTCTTGAGTTGTTCCCATCTTGTTACTGAGTTTCATTTCAATAATAATGACTACTGGGCAATAGTGTCCTAAATTAGCTTTTAGTACATAAGCCTTTTATATATAAAAAAAAGTCTCCATTTAAACACCCTTTGTCAAGCTCATCTTACATCCCCAACCAGCTACAGCAGTAGCTCCTTTAGTACCAATGAGACCCCCCCCCCCCCTCCACAAATCTTCATTGGTCTCCCATAATCCACTTTCCTCATCTTCATAAATAAACTGAAGAAGGTCAGCAGCACCAAGTTACAGTATGCTTGAGCTTTTCTCAAACCATTTTACAGCACACATGCAAAGGTTTGCTTTAAAACAAAAGCAGAAACTCCTGCCTTCACATTAATTCCACAGAGAACCAGTAAATATTTGAGGAGCTTTATTTAAAAAAAAAACAGTCGTGCCCTCTTGGAAGACACATCATCTAAAAGAGAAGCAGTTAAGTTTGTTAATCCAAGCATTATAAGAGTTTCTGGAGTTAGATGTTTTAACATACCTCCATCTCTCTTCAGGACTCTAGGATGTACTGGGGTAGACCTTCTGCTGCCCAGTTCCAGGGTTCTGGGGGGTTTGTGGACCATCATCACCATGTTCTTTCAGATAGTGGGTGGTCTGGTAGTAATCTTTGCCCTTTTCGTTGTCTCTGCTGAAGGTAGTGTAGGTGCCAGGAGGGTACAGACCATACAGGAGGCTGTAGTCAAAAGCAGGGTAAGGATAGGGCAAGGGGTATGGAAGAGGGTAGAGAGGCTGGTAGCCCCACAAGCCACCCACACCATGACCAGGCAGAGTTACAGCTGGAAGAGGCTGGCCAGGGCCTGTAGGGTAAGCTGGGTAACCAAACTCCTCCGTCTGCTGCTGGTAGTTTCCAAGTTCAGCTTCCTTCACAACATTGGAAGTCTCTCCAAACTGGAGAACAGGTCCAGGAGGTGGGAGTGGTGGGAGAAGGGCACTAGAACCCTGGACATCTGTTGGAGCTTCCTCAAAGGCTTGAGGAGCCTTAGTCCACTTGGCTTCTGGAGGAGGTGCAAATGTGATTCAAGTTAGGAAAGTTTAAGATATTTGAACTACACAAATGGGACTAGTTACCTGGAACAGAGGACTGAGCAGCTCCAACTTGTTGAGAGCTGGCAACATATCCTGGCACGTAGGCCACAGTACTATAATATCCTGCTGGAACAGAACCAGAAGTGGCAGCGTATCCAGCTGCAGGCATGGAGCTCACACCAACAAACTGGGGCTGGGTCAGACTGGGGTCTTGCCTGAAAACACCAGCAGGAGCATTGTAGGACACAGGTGCAGTGTAGCCAGGAGCTGCTCTCCTGTGAGAGGCAACATCTCCCCCTGCATTGCTTCCACTCTGGTGTTGGCCTTTTGTACCTGTTTCAGAAGAACAGCTGCGTTAGCAAGTGTAGGTTCTCATTAAAAATGAGATACTTGAAAGTGGACAATGCTATACCTTTGACAGGAACACCATGACCATCCAGAAAAAGCAAACTAAAGAGGGAAACCCTGAAAAGATAGATACAATAGAATAAACAAGTCAAACAAATATCCAAAACTACATTATCAAAATGGTCCATACCCCAGGAGGACCTGACCAGCCATCATGTTGAAGCCCAGCAGTAGTGAAAAGTGAACCAATGATGGTTTATAAATCCTACCAGAGACCAGCTCTGACCAATCAGAGCTTAACAAACCAATGACCCACAGCTGCTGAAGAGTGGCACTCAAGAACAGAAAATTAAACCAAAGCAGTTCATTTTAATTGTGTCTTTTAAGACCCACATTGTGTTTCATTTTGAATTTAGAGAAATATGATGTCATCATACAACACCATTAAATTCAACAGATCAGCTAAAATCTGTGTTGAGCAGTTTGTGATCCTCATGCAGCTGTAGGCTGGACTATCTCTGTTCATGTTAGATCAGAACCCTTGAAAGTTGTATCTGCCCTTTAGTTCAGATCAGTACAGAACAAGAAGCCTCCAACTTGAGGCCAGAGTCACTGAGAAAAATTGACCATAACCCGTTTTGTTTTTATAATTTAGAAAGGTAAAATTTGAATCATTTCAGGATTAGTTGTAGTTTTTATTACCAGTGCTTGTATCACACTTAAAATGAATATGGTGCTTCATTCATTTAATTTGAAACTGATTATGCATGAATTATGTATTTCAAGCGTAATATTTGATATGGTTAAAATAATGGGTTATTATAATTAGAGTTTTTATCCTTTAAGAGCTATTTTGTTATTTATTTTCTGGGTTGTTTTGGGAAACAATGTTTATCACTTAACTGGAAATACAAAAATATATTTCGATCAACAAATCCTCACTATTAGGCTAGTGAAACTTAACTAAACTAATAAGCAAAATTACGGTAAAAATGGAAGCTAAGGAACTTTGTACACAAGAAACAAAAGGATAAATAAAATGGTTGAAAGCATCATCAGAAAGATTCAGTGAATCCTGGTTCACTGCAGATCCAACTTAGAGAAGTAAAGTTCATCTTAAAGAATGTGGAATGAGGTTAAATTAGCTTAACTAATTTAGAACAACATTTGGTATGTGTTTCAATCCATTCACAATGCAAATCCTGAGTTAAGCCAAACATTATTTGAGAAAATAACATTTTAAAGAATGTTTTGCTCAGTAAAATTAATACCTCTAGGACACGTGATTTTATTAATGCAATGAAATGCTTAATCAGCTTGGCGTGGCCGCAAGAGAGGATACAGCTCCGCCCCGATTCAGCTCAATTTTCCTGCAACAGCTGAGAAATGTAATAAACAGACTTTTTCCATTGCAGTTGGCTGGTACACAGCTGCCCCCTGCTTTGATAACACTCCCCTGGTGCTTGTAAAAGACTCGTCTCATGTTGTTTTCAACGCAGTATGATTTATTCCACTTGGCTGATTTCACAACACCACACACTGCATGAAAAGTGAGATTTTCGTCCCCGTAAACTACCGCAGATCTCCCTCATTTTCGGCAGTTAACGACAATTTGCAACCCGCGCTTGTCGCCGTTTGTCAGTGCCACAAATTGTCGGAACCGGACAATGACGTATGTGGAGAGCGATCAGCTGTACTAATGGCCCTAATTAGCATATGAATGCAGCGAACCCGCGCGGCTGGCCAGGTCTGGCTTGAATAACCTACTCAGTATTGGATCAAACCACTATTGTCTAACAAGTAAAATCGCTCGTGATTGGCAGCAAAACCACACGTGGCCAGGCCAGGCTTGAATGTTCTTACTCGTGATTGGTTGGCATATATATATTTATTTATATTTTTATATATATATATATATATATATATATATATATATATATATATATATATATATATATATATATATTTATATTTTTTATATATATATTTATTCATATTATGCTGTATATTCATGTTATCCTACACTACTACACTATTATTAGGCTACCATCAAGGACATGAATGAATTTATACAGGAAATGAACATTTGCCAGGAAGATGTTTATGCAAAGAAAGAGCTTTATTAAAACAAACAACTATATACAACGCGAGGATCTGCCCACACATGGGTATCCAAAAACTACAACTCCGTGAACTGTCCGTTTGCCTCCTCGGGGTTGTAGGTAACTGGCAGCATTCTCTCCGAGGCAGGTCCGATGTGCAGACGCCTGCTGTGCGTGGCTCTGTACTTCGGCGTCGCCTCTGACCGGGACTGCAGCTTCTCACAGAGTTCAGAGAGGTCCAGCCTACGAAATGACGGCGGCCATACAATCCATCCAGAGACCCCGCCAACGACGCCATCTTCTTCGCCAGACATGCGGTCGACGGTGGCGGACTTCCAGAGTCCCACTTCCTCATCCGCTGGCACACTCTGCCTCGATTCCAGCAGCTGTAAAAAAAAAAAAAAAAAAAATGAATCAGTACTGTGCAATGGGATGCACTGCGTATGGACACAACACATCTACAGGGTTTCCCGCAGCGCTATCTTGGCGAGGCGGCCAACACGTGACGTTAACACGCGGTTTTTGTTGTTGCTTTCGCGCGTGCGTGAATGGCAGGGAAAAAACACATGGATACCCCCCGCTTCGCGAGTCGGTCCGCGCAAAACGTGTCGTCCCCCCCAACTCACCGCCTTGCCTAAGCAAACTCCTGCGGTAAACACTGATCTATCAATGCACCTGAAAAATAGTCACCAAATAAAGTCTTACCCTCTTTCTTCTAGCTCGACTCCGAGCTGAATTCTTGCCAGCTTCAGCTCCTGCGTACCGTCTCATAATAGTTCTTACAGGCGGCTGGAAAACAATTAAATGGGAGTGGTATGAATAAAAATCAAACGCAAGTCACAGTAACAAGGAAGGAGAAACAGTAATAACAAGTAACTTACACACAATGTCGTCTTTATCAACATTGTGTAAATCTGGATTTGCAGTTATTGCTCCGAGCAAATAGGAGGTTACCGCCTCCTTATGAGGCGTGCTTAGTCTGTGAAAACAAAATGTACAGTTACGATCGGTATCTATCCGTATCTATTTCCTTTTACCGCAGAATGAAAGCATATTCTTTAAATCTTACCCTTGCTCCGGTTCATAGCGCCTGAGGACATGAACACACAGGAGCGGAGCGCTCAGCACGTTTTTTTTTTACTTCTTCTTCTTCTTCTCTATCATGACGGATCGCAAGCAACTTTAAGGTGCATACCGCCAACTACTTTTCATGAGTGTGTAGCAACACTGTTTTACATCTATTAAATTCTATTTGTTAATTTTGTATTCTGAAGATAATAAATAATAAATAAATAATGCTTTCCTTAATCTATAAATATCCTTTATATTTCCTTTATTTCCCAATAATCCTTTAAGACTCCATTCTTGGCCTGTCCTTTTATTCCCAACAAGTTTGTAAAATTGTTGAAGTTACATTTTCATCCATACTACTTTTAATTTTCATCCAGTATACTAAACCTAATTTCATTCTTCTGAATTCCAGTGGAGTTTCTCCAGTCTCTACTAAAAGAGCGTTGATAGGTGTTGTTTTCACTGCTCCTGTGCATATACGTAAAGCCCTACTTTGTAATTCAATTCAATTCAATTCAATTTTATTTATATAGCGCCAAATCATGAAACATGTCATCTCAAGGCACTTTACAAAATCAAGTTCAATCATATTATACAGATTGGGTCAGATTATACAGATTGGTCAAAATGTCCTATATAAGGAAACCAGTTGATTGCATCAAAGTCCCGACAAGCAGCATTCACTCCTGGGGAACCGTAGAGCCACAGGGAGAGTCGTCTGCATTGTACATGGCTTTGCTGCAATCCCTCATACTGAGCAAGCATGAAGCGACAGTGGGAAGAAAAACCACCCATTAACGGGAAAAAAAAACCTCCAGCAGAACCGGGCTCAGTATGAACGGTCATCTGCCTCGACCGACTGGGGTTACAGAAGACAGAGCAGAGACACAACAAGAGAGACAAAAAAGCAGAGAAAAAAACATTGATCTAGTAATCTGTTCTACATTAGATGGTAGTAACGGGTGAGCCGTCTTCTCTGGATGATGTCAAAGTTAACAGAACGCCAGACCAGGTGTACCTACTATGAAGAAAAAGAGAGAGAGCAAAAAGTTAAAAGCTGAAATGACAACAGTCATTTCAATGTAATACAATGCAAAACTGGAGAACCGTAGAATGAAGAACAGTAGAAATCAGTAGAGTGAGAAAATTAGACCCTGATGTCCTCCAGTAGCCTAAACCTATAGCAGCATAACTATAGAGGTAGCTCAGGGTAACATGAGCCACTCTAACTATAAGCTTTGTCAAAAAGGAAAGTTTTAAGATTAGTCTTAAAAATAGATAGGGTGTCTGCCTCACGGACCAAAACTGGGAGTTGGTTCCACAGGAGAGGAGCCTGATAGCTAAAGGATAGCTTTGTAATCTATCTATTCTTTGTAATGTTGTTTTAGCTGCTGCTCCATAAATAAAACTGCCATAATGTATTATTGATCTCATGAGAGCCCTATATATGTTTAATAATGATTGTCTATCTGCACCCCAATTATTTCCAGCCACAGCCTTCAGTAAATGTATAACTTCTAACTAAATAACACATTTTACGAAGTGATCAGTCCACAAGTGAAAAACCAGGAGACTTGTTGATGAAACTTCTGGCCATGATGCTTTTGTCATGGCAATCAACCTTCAAGATTTCTGACAATGCCATCACATCACTTCTTCTGTGCATCAAACATTTCATGTGGATACTTGGAAATGTTGTCTGTGTGTGCTAATTCCCTCACTGCCTTTGCAAGCAATATTCCAAAGACTTTATTCTCCTTGAGGAAATGGACCGGTGTCCTCCGTGACAACTTATTACAGTATGTGGTTTGTCCAAAATGTATGACAGTATACATGCTTACTGAAACCTAAGAGCTCAGACGCGATGGCACAAAGGTTTGTAAGACTTGTGGTCACATACCATTCTACAATCACCCACAGCTAAAGTCTTCATTAAGGAAGAAATGTGACTCTGTCTTGCTAAGAAAGGCGAAACCTCCCCCTGCAACACTGATTTGCATTTGTATAGCTCACAGAATTTTCATTTACATGTTAAAGCCTCCCCTAGAATTAGGAGGAGGGGGGGTCATGGGGGGGACAACTGTCACGTCAATTTCTGACAATTCATGGCAGTTTTCGGTGTTGCCTGCAAATTACCGTGAACAGCCGTTAACCTGAACTTCCACGACAATCTACAGTGCCGCATAGTGACGGAAATCACACTTTTCATGCAGTGACAGACAGAAATCAAAGTTAATCTAAATGTATTAAGAGTTGAATAGTAGAAAACATGTATCCATACATGAGCCAAGAATATTGTGACTTATCTCTTACACAATGTTATATAGTATTTCTGTTGAACTACGCCCTGAAGGTGCTCTGTGTGCAGCACTGGAGCCTGCCCACATCTTGCAAAGTTGGGTCTCCCATCATGTGGTCTCTGGTCAGTGTCATCTCATCTGGTATTCGTCTACTTCTTTCTTGAAGATTTACACCTGCGTCTTTCCTACTTTGTGAATTATAGCTATCTCAACCTCCATGAAAACAGAATGTCTCTGTAGTAACAACATTCCTTAAAACACTCACATTTCACTGATTTAGCCTCCACTATGTCATGAACGAACACTGTGCTTCTCCAAAAGGTAAGTTTCTCAACAGAACACAGTCCCCGCAAAAGGTCTATTTTTATCTCACCTCCTCTATTCTGTTCTAACTAGACAAAACTGTTCACTCCCTTATCTACCAGTGCCTTTTTCATGCAAAATGTCACACCAAAGTTTTTCACCATCTAGTGTCTGATGGAAATTTCCCTGGTCCCAGCAAGAACAATAACAGTAGACATAACCAACTCTGCAGCTGCACAGGAGTAAATGTGTTTAACAAAGGTTAAATCAAAAGCTTCTCTCAAAATTTTAATACAACAATCTTCAATCACTAACATGTTCAAATATTGTTCAGCACAGCTGTTTGTGCCACTGGATCTGGCCAGATAATTTTAGCAACATCACAGGCAATATCTTCATTGGCAAGACAACGTGGGAAGAACCGTCTTGAATGACGGATCCATCTTTGCGTCGATTTGGTCACAAGCCCTTCCATAGCCTGAATGAGGGGCACCCGAGCCTGGGGCTGGAGATTATAAACCTTCCATTGCCATGCTGAGAAAAACTCTTTGAAGGGGTTAAAAATGGAGAATATTATGATGATGATGATGGAGGAATGCTGTAAAATGTGGATGGTGTTGAAACCAGCTCTGCACGAGACAAAAGTGGTGAAATGACACATTGTCCCATTTGAAAATGTGTTGCATCTGGTGCATTTGGTTAATTACTGTGACAAGGTTGTGCAATCCGTCTAAAAATGTGAGAATGCGATCTGTGTTGTAAGGGCCCATATTGGCATGAGGACCTCATTCTGTGAAAAGGCAACAGAAAGGGGTGTATTACCCCCACGTTGCCCTGGACCATGCGCCATCAGCTTTGTCCCAAAACAAAGCACATCCAGTGCCAAAACAAATAATAAGCCCAGTACAGCCCGAACAAGCCAAGATAAAGATGGCCAGAAAGATGACACAGAAAGAGGCTACGTCAGAACTACAGGAGGATTCATCCCAGATCTCAGCAGGACAAAGAGGACCAAGAACCTCCATCCCCACAAACACCGGTCCAGATTGCAACAACCTCCCCCTCCTCTCCACAAAGCCCAGATATTCCTTTTCTGGATTTTTCTTACAACAGGAACAAAGTCTTTAAGATTGGTCTACAGCTGACATCCTCTCCACATAGCCACAGCTCTGTGACTAAACCAGCATCTCCCAAAGACTGCAGAGCCCCAGATCCTCCTCTACGTAACACGGAACATGCCTGTCCCCAAGACCTTCAGATTACTTCGCTGTGATACGGATCGGGCCCTGGCCGCACGTTGATCAGACATGACAGTTTCCAGCATCAGCCTGGGCCTCTTGTCGGAGATTATGGAATATCTGTGATGATACGTGGCAGAAATAAGAAAAACAAAAGGATAAACAGGAACGAATACTTAAAAGTCATAAACTGTCAGATGCAACCTGCCACAGAGACATCATCAACCACTAAGTCATATAAACTGGGTATATTAAACATTAGATCTCTGTCAGGAAAATCCCTTTTAATTAATGACTTTATTATTGACAATAATCTTGATGTAATGTTTTTAACAGAAACATGGTTACATGAATTTAATGAAGCAGCCATTCTGATCGAGACGACTCCTCCCAACTACAATTTTCTTTGTGAGAGCAGACAGCAAAGGAAAGGTGGAGGAGTAGCAACTTTGTTTAATGATTCACTAAAGTGTAAAAAGGTGTTTTTGGGAAAATTTGACTCTTTTGAACATTTGGCTCTCCAGGTAAAGAGCCCGATACGAACTATGTTTCTGAATGTTTACAGGCCTCCTAACTTTTTTAATGATTTTAGTGACCTCCTATCTGTGATATGTGTTGATTATGACTGTTTGATTATTGTGGGAGACTTCAACTTTCACGTTGACAACCCTGAAGACAGAAGTGCAAAAGAACTGTGTGACACACTTAGAAACTTTGGTTTAACTCAACATGTTAAACAACCAACACACAAACAGGGACATATTTTAGACCTGATCATCACTAAAGGTCTAAAGATTTGTAACGTCAATGTAACTGATGTTGCCCTATCTGATAATTTTTCTGTTACCTTTGAAAGCATAATTTCCAGTGACTCATTTAGCCAAAGGAACATTGTAACAAAACGCACCTTTAAGGACAATGCCACAGAAACTTTTATTCAAGCTTACTCTGCTACATCAACCTTGGGCTGCAACTCAGTAGATAAGCTAGTAGATAACTTTCATTCTAAAGTCTCAGACATCATTGACTGCATTGCTCCAGTTAAAGTGAAAGTTTTTTCCGGGAAGAAAAAATCTCCTTGGAGAAACGCTCCAGCAGTTAGAGGTGAAAAAAGGGAATGTCGAAAAGCTGAACGCAGGTGGAGAAAGAACAGACTTCAGGTTCACTATGACATCTATAAAGAGAGACTTTACAGATATAACTTACAACTGAAAAATTCAAGAGAATCTTTCTTCTCTGAGATCATAAACGATAACATTAATAATGCTCGTGTCTTATTTGCCACAGTCGACAGGTTAACAAACCCTCCTGTATCCGTGGCTTCTGAACTCCACTCCACCAGGGCCTGCAATGACTTTGCTAACTTCTTTACTGAGAAAACTCAAAAGATTAGAGGATCAGTTTGTACATCCATACCAAGTTCAGTACCAAAGTTGTCTCCAACTAGAATTGATCTTGACCAAATGTCCCAATTCAGCCAAATAAACTACAAAAGCTTAGAGCAGATCATTCAGCAGCTAAGTTCCTCCTCCTGCAGCCTTGATGTTCTCCCCACAGTTTTCTTTAAGAAAGTTTTGCCTGTCATAGCGTCTGAGTTGACTCAGATAATAAACACGTCCCTTCTGTCAGGTGTTTTCCCCCAGTCCCTAAAAACAGCAATTATCAAACCACTGCTGAAAAAGAACAATTTAGACAAACTACTACTCCAGAACTACAGGCCCTGTAACGTTCTGTTGTGGTTTAGATTATTTTCAGTTAGTCAACTTCTCTGTTTTTGGATTTATTTCTGTGTTGTGTTGTTTTTGAGGTGTTCATTAGTCTGTATGTTCCCTCTATTGCTCTCACCTGTTTTGGTTATTGGTCCCGCCCTTCTCACCTGTTCCTTTCTCCTATTTAAGCCTGCCTTAGTTGTTTGTTTGTTGCTGGAACGTCTTGTGTGTATCCCTCGCGTCAGTCTGCGGTAAGCCCTCTCCAGCCTCTGATTATTTTTGTATCCATCCTGCCTGTCTGTCGGTCCGTGCCTGTCCTGTTTTTTGAGTCTGCCTTTTGCCACCTGGATTTTGTTATTAAAACCCTTTTTTTAAGTTCCAGCTCAGTGTCCGGCTTACTTTTGGGTTCTCTCATCACAAATCATTACATTACGTTCCAGCCACAAGAATGAACCCAAAGCCGACACGTTATTTTCGTTCAGGAAGAGCTATGCTTTTTCAGGCTAGCACTCCACTCACCCTTCAGCGTCCAGATGTCCTCTCACCGGACGTCCGCTGTCAGTCCTCCCCTGCTCCGTTCGTTCCAGACCCAAAGTTTTTTATGGAGGTCGACGCGGAGGTGGTGCGGGATTTGCGCCCGGATCTTTTCCCGGAGCCGGCTCTGCTGGAAGCGCCAGTTCCGCAGCAAGTCTCTCAGTCATGTCGTCGGAGGAGGAGACGATGGGCTGCGGCTTCTTCCTGCTCGGCGGGCCGGCGTCCTCCACCTTCCGGAGCTGTTGCTCCCACAGCTCCTCCTAGTGGTGCCACAGTTGATGATCACAGTTTATTGGAAGACAAAATAAGATCCTTTGCCCCGGTGATTAAACGTCTTAGGGAGGCTTTATTTGCCCAATATTCTGAAGAGCTGGAGAAGAAATTAAAGGAGGTGGAGGAACATTACAGGTCAGCCCTCCGGTCATTTTACAGCCGACCAAAGTCTGTCCCCGAGGGTCCGGAAGACGCCTCGGCCCCTGAGTCTGTCCCCGAGGGTCTGGAAGACGCCTCGGCCCCTGAGTCTGTCCCCGAGGGTCTGGAAGACGCCTCGGCCCCTGAATCTGTCCCCGAGGGTCCGGAAGACGCCTCGGCCCCTGAATCTGTCCCCGAGGGCCCGGTCGACGCCTCGGCCCCTGAGTCTGTCCCCGAGGGTCCGGAAGACGCCTCGGCCCCTGAGTCTGTCCCCGAGGGCCTGGCCGACGCCTCGGCCCCTGAGTCTGTCCCCGAGGGTCCGGAAGACGCCTCGGCCCCTGAGTCAGCCCCGAGGGTCTGGAAGACGCCTCGGCCCCTGACTCAGCCCCCAAGGGCCCGGGAGACGCCTCGGCCCCTGACTCAGCCCCCGAGGGCCCGGAAGACGCCTCGGCCCCTGACTCAGCCCCCGAGGCCCCGGGAGACGCCTCGGCCCCTGACTCAGCCCCCGAGGGTCCGGAGGACGCCTCTGCCCCTGAACCTGTCCCCGGAGGCCCGGCCGACGCCTCGGCACCTGAACCCGCTCCTCAGAGTCAAGACGGAGCCTTGGAAGGTCCGTCCCCGTCCAAACATTTCAAGGGGGTCCAGGAGATCCCACCTCTGTCCAGCCCCTCTGAGGGGGTTCTGAAGGGACTGCCTCCGCCCAGGTTCCTAGAGAGCGTCCGGCAGGACCCGCCTCCGCTCAAGACCCAGGAGGGTCAGTCGCCGTCCTGCGACGCAGCGATCCAGGTGGATCAGTCACCGTCCGGCGACGTGGAGACCCAGGAGGGTCCGCTGCCGGCCCATGTGGTGTCGACCCAGGAGGGTCAGTCACTTCCCCACATTGGTTGGGTCCAGGGGGGTCGGGGCAATCGCGTTCCCCGCCGAAGCAGAAGAGGACGCGTACATCGCCTAACTCCTCGAAGGGTTGGTCGACCCCTAGGGTCTCGGAAGAGGGCTAAGAAATCAAGATGCCCTCAAGACCTTAGAGTCTCTGAATCTCCACATAAGCATCCACCAACAGTCTCTCCACTCACCCTATGTGACAGTCAGCTGTCTGAGTTTTTATACTGGCTGTCACTCCCGGAGCCACTCCAGAGACTGATTGGACGATTATTCTTTTTCAAAGGACTGGCGGACGCCTGTAGCCCGAGGCCCCCGGAAGCCTGTAACCCGGGGCCTCCTGAAGCCTGTAGCCCGGGGCCTCCTGAAGCCTGTAGCCCGGGGCCTCCTGAAGCCTGTAGCCCGGGGCCTCCTGAAGCCTGTAGCCCGGGGCCTCCTGAAGCCTGTAGCCCGGGGCCTCCTGAAGCCTGTAGCCCGGGGCCTCCTGAAGCCTGTAGCCCGGGGCCTCCTGAAGCCTGTAGCCAGGCTCCCACCTTTGCAGCCTGTAGCCAGGCTTCCCCTTTAGCAGCCTGTAGCCAGGCTCCCCCTTTAGCAGCCTGTAGCCAGGCTTCCCCTTTAGCAGCCTGCAGCCAGGCTCCCCCTTCAGACGCCTGTAGCCAGGCTCCCCCTTCAGTCGCCTGCAGCCAGGCTCCCCCTTCAGTCGTCTGTAGCCAGGTTCCTTCCTTAATCGCCTGTAGCCAGGTTTCCCCTTCAGTCGCCTGTAGCCAGGCATCCCCTTCTGTCGCCTGTAGCCAGGCATCCCCTTCTGTCGCCTGTAGCCAGGCTTCCCCTTCGGTTGTCTGTAGTCAGGCTCCTTCGTCCGTCGCCTGTAGCCAGGTTTGTTCTTCAGTCGCCTGTAGCCAGGTTTGTTCTTCAGTCGCCTGTAGCCAGGCTTCCCCTTCAGTCGCCTGTAGCCAGGCTTCCCCTTCAGTCGCCTGTAGTCAGGCTCCTTCGGTAGTCGCCTGTAGCCAGGCTCCTTCGTCGGTCGCCTGTAACCAGACTCTTTCCTCAGTCGCCTGTAGTCAGGCTCCTTCGGTAGTCGCCTGTAGCCAGGCTCCTTCGTCGGTCGCCTGTAGCCAGGCTCTTTCCTCCGTCGCCTGTACTCAGGCTCCTTCATTAGTCGCCTGTAGCCAGGCTCCTTTTTCAGTCGCCTATTGCCAGGCATCCCCCTCAGTCGCCTGTAGTCAGGCTCCTTCGGTAGTCGCCTGTAGCCAGGCTCCTTCGTCGGTCGCCTGTAACCAGGCTCTTTCCTCCGTCGCCTGTAGTCAGGCTCCTTCGTTAGTCGCCTGTAACCAGGCGCCGCCTGTAGCCAGGCGCCGCCTGTAGCCACTAATCAGGCGCCGCCGCCTGTAGCCACTAATCAGGCGCCGCCGCCTGTAGCCACTAACCAGCCGCCGCCGCCTGTAGCCATTAATCCGGCGCCTCCTTTAGCCTGTAGTCCGGCACCCCCTTTAGCTTGTAGTCCGGCGCCCTCCTCAGCCTGTAGTCCGGCGCCCTCCTCGGCCTGTAGTCCGGCGCCCTCCTCGGCCTGTAGTCCGGCGCCCTCCTTAGCCTGTAGTCTGGCGCCGCCCGTACCCTGTAGTCTGGCGCTTTCCGTACCCTGTAGTCTGGCGCCTGCCTTAGCCCGTAGTCTGGCGCCTGCCTTAGCCCGTAGTTCGGCGTCCTCCGTAGTCTGTAGTCCGTCGCCTCCCCTAGCCTGTAGTCCGGAACCCGGTTCTGTCTTCTCTCCCTTCAGGAGTCGGGGTCCGAGGTTCCTGCTCCGCCGACGGTCTATGAGGTTCCTGCTCCACCGACGGCCTTCTGTTGCCCTGCTCCGCCGGCGGCCTCCTGAGGTCCTGACTCACCTGGGCCGTCCGCCGGAGAACCTGTCACGCTTGGGCCGTCCGTCAGAGAACCTGTCTCGCCGGGGCCGTCCGCCGGAGAACCTGTCTCGCCGGGGCCGTCCGCCGGAGAACCTGTCTCGCCGGGGCCGTCCGCCGGAGAACCTATCACGTCTGGGCCGTCCGCCGGGACGACCGCCGGAGAATCTGTCACGTCTGGGCCGTCCGCCGGGACGACCGCCGGAGAATCTGTCACGTCTGGGCCGTCCGCCGGGACGACCGCCGGAGAATCTGTCACGTCTGGGCCGTCCGCCGGGACGACCGCCGGAGAATCTGTTACGTCTGGGCCGTCCGCCGGGACGACCGCCGGAGAACCTGTCACGTCTAGGTGGTCTTCCGGGACGACCATCGGAGATCTTGTCTCGCCGGGACCGTCCTCCGGGACGGTCACATATACTGTTTGGACTCTTTTTTTTTTTTTTGAGGTTCGCCCTTTGTGGGTTGTTTTTTTTTTATTGGTTGTGTGTTCTTTTTCGGACTCTGGCCCTCCGACCTGTAGCCCCCTCCACCCGCCCGGTCTGATTTTATTTATTTATTTTTCTTTAGACTTCGGAGGGCGTCTGGAATCCGCCCTTGAGGGGGATGTGCCAAAATTTTCTTCAATTGAATAAAAACAAAACAGAAGTAATAATATTTGGACCAATAGAGGAGAGATCAAAGGTTAGCACACAGCTTCAGTCGCTTCAGCTAGGAACCACTGACCAGGCCCGAAACCTGGGTGTAGTGATGGACTCAGACCTGAACCTCCAAAAGCATCTAAAGACAATTACAAGGTCGGCTTTCTATCACCTGAAGAACATCTCCAGGATTAAAGGACTAACATCTCAGGATCTGGAAAAACTAATCCATGCGTTTATTTTTAGTCGAATTGATTACTGCAACCGTGTTTTCACAGGTCTGCCTAAAAAGTGGATCAGACAGCTGCAGCTGATCCAGAACACTGCTGCCCACGTCCTCACTAAGACTAAGAAAGTAGAGCACATCACCCCAGTTCTAAAGTCCTTACACTGGCTCCCTGTATCTCAGAGGATAGACTTTAAAATCCTTCTGTTAGTCTATAAATCCCTGAATGGCTTAGCACCTAAATATATCATAGACTTGTTATCAGTGTATCAACCCTCCAGACCACTAAGGTCTTCTGGCTCCAGCCAGCTCTGCAGAACCAGAACCAGAACTAAACAAGGAGAAGCAGCATTTAGTTCCTATGCTCCACTTATCTGGAACAAACTTCCAGAAAACTGTAAAAATGCTGAAAGCCTGAGTTCCTTTAAATCGAGATTAAAAACACATTTGTTTAGGATTGCCTTCGACTGCACTAGTTAAACAGTCGAATGAAAATTCTTTTTTTATATATATATAGTATATATATATATATATATATATATAGTATATATACTTGATTTTATAAATGCAATGAAATGCTTAATCAGCTTGCCGTGGCCGCAGGAGAGGATACAGCTCCGCCCCGATTCAGCTCAATTTTCCTGCAACAGCTGAGAAATGTAACAAACAGACCTTTTCCATTGCAGTTGGCTGGTAAGTTTCGATGTGGGTTTTCAGGGAAATTTGTTTTACATCGCCTGGCCGGCACTGCAAATGTTCGTAGGTGTCCGAACCCATTCTGAGCCAGGTGACTGTCTCCACGGTGTGAACCACTCGTCACAAGGGTTCACAGGCAATAGGCCCGTTTACACTACACTTTTTTAACCGAGCCGAGACCAGTCCGAGCTCGGTAACCGAGATAACTCTTGTGTGTAAACGGTCAGCAGACTGAACCAGACCGCGCTAACCATAACCGGACCGCGCTAACTGCAGACCAGCTCTTGGGTAGGTCTCGGCCTGGTTCTATTTTATCCCGGTTTCTGATAACGAAGAGCGCATGAGCAGACCGCGTCATGCCCTTACAGTCAGCTGACTGTCAGCGGGTTTTCCGGCGTGTCTGGCTGCACGTCCCGATTCACACTCCATTCAGACAAATTTCAGACATTCATAATAATACTAGCTTCCTTACCGTGCCACACGGTTTCCAGTGATGATTCTGCTTAGCAGCGCAATGAACCTCAGTGTCTGTCGTTGTTTCCTGCATCTGTAAATCCTTATTAGACATTCGTTTGTCTCATCCACTTCCCAAAAAGCCAACTTTCTCAAGTAAATTAACCAATGGTTTCCTTCTTCCCCTGACTCTCTGCAAACACCGAAATATCACAATATTAAGCATAACTTCCTGAATGTTACGGGTGCAGCTGTGTGTGTTTTGCTGCTTCCGCCTTCAATCCCAGAGAGCGGTAGTACCGCAGATCGCCACTAGGGGGCGAGGAGCAACCAAGGAACCGAGATAAGCTTTGTGTGTAAACGGGTCGGCTTGTCTTGGATAACTGAACCAAGCTCGGACTGGTCTCGGCATGGCTCGGTTTTTAGATGTAGTGTAAACGGGCCTATAGAGAGCTGAGAGCCCTTGTGAGAGCTGGCCAGGGTTTTTTAACACAGTGGCTCCCTGCTGTGATAACACTCCCCTGGTGCCTGTAAAAGACTCGTCTCATGTTGTTTTCAATGCAGTATGATTTATTCCACTTGGCTGATTTCACAACACCACAGACAGAATTCAAAGTTAATCAAAATGTATTAAGAGTTGAATAGTAGAAAACATGTATCCATACATGAGCCAAGAATATTGTGACTTATCTCTTACACAATGTTATATAGTATTTCTGTTGAACTACGCTCTGAAGGTGCGCTGTGTGCAACACTGGAGCCTGCCCACATCTTGCAAAGTTGGGTCTCCCCATCATGTGGTCTCGGGTCAGTGTCACCTCATCTGGTATTCGTCTACGTCTTTCTTGAAGATTTACACCTGTGTCTTTCCTTCTTTGTGAGTTATAGCTATCTCAACCTCCATGAAAACAGAATGTCTCTGTAGTAACAACATTCCTTAAAACACTCACATTTCACTGATTTAGCCTTCACTATGTCATGAACGAACACTGTGCTTCTCCAAAAGGTAAGTTTCTCAACAGAACACAGTCCCCGGAAAAGGTCTATTCTTATCTCACCTCCTCTATTCTGTTCTAACTAGACAAAACTGTTCACTCCCTTATCTACCAGTGCCTTTTTCATGCAAAATGTCACACCAAAGTTTTTCACCATCTAGTGTCTGCTGGAAATTTCCCTGGTCCCAACAAGAACAATAACAGTAGACATAACCAACTCTGCAGCTGCACAGGAGTAAATGTTTTTAGGTCCTACAAAGGTTCAATCAAAATTCAATTCAATTCAATTCAATTTTATTTATATAGCGCCAATTCATGAAACATGTCATCTCGAGGCACTTTACAAAGTCAAAATGAATCATATTACACAGATTGGTCAAAAATGTTCCTATATAAGGGAACCAGTTGATTGCTTCAAAGTCCCGACAAGCAGCATTCACTCCTGGAGAAGCGTAGAGCTACAGGGAGAGTCGTCTGCATTGTCCATGGCTTTGCAGCAATCCCTCATACTGAGCAAGCATGAAGCGACAGTGGAAAGAAAAACCACCCATTAGCGGGAAGTAAAAACCTCCAGCAGAACCGGGCTCAGTATGAACGGTCATCTGCCTCGACCGACTGGGGGTTACAGAAGACAGAGCAGAGACACAACAAGAGAGACAAACAAGCACAGAAGCACACATTGATCCAGTAATCTGTTCTACATTAGATGGTAATAGCAGGTGATCTGTCTTCTCTGGATGATGTCTCAGATAACAGAACATCAGACCAGGTGTACCTACTATGCAGAAAAAAAAGAGAGAGAGAACAAAAAGTTATAAGCAGAAATTATGAAAAGCAATACATAATTGAAGAACAGTAGAACTCGATAGAGTGAGAAAAATAGATCCTGATGTCCTCCAGTAGCCTAAGCCCATAGAAGCACATCCCCATAGGTAGGTCAGGGCAACATAAGCCACTCTAAATATAAGCTTTGTCGAAAAGGAAAGTTTTAAGATTTGTCCTAAAAGTAGACAGGGTGTCTGCCTCCCGGACCAAAACTGGGAGTTGGTTCCACAGGAGAGGAGCCTGATAGCTAAAGGATCTGCCTCCCATTCTACTTTTAGAGACTCTAGGAACCACCAGCAGACCTGCAGTCCGAGAGCGAAGTGCTCTGTTAGGAACATACGGGGTAATCAGAGCTCTGATATATGATGGAGCTTGATTATTAAGGGCTTTATACGTTAGAAGAAGAATTTTAAATTCTATTGATTTAACAGGAAGCCAATGAAGGGAAGCTAAAATTGGAGAAATATGATCCCTTTTGTGGATTTTCATCAGAACTCTTGCTGCATCATTTTGGATCAGCTGAAGACTTTGAACTGCATTTTGTGGACTTCCTGATAGTAAAGAATTACAATAGTCCAGCCTTGATGTAACAAATGCATGGACTAGTTTTTCAGCATCGCTCCTGGACAGAATGTTTCTAATTTTGGCGATATTCCGGAGGTGAAAAAAGGAAACTCTGGAAACCTGTTTAATATGGGATTTAAATGACATGTCTTGGTCAAAAATAACACCAAGATTTTTTACTTTATTACCAGAGGCCATGTTAATGCCATCCAGATTAAGTGATTGGTTAAGAAGTTTATTTTTTGAGGACTCTGGTCCAAAGATTACAACTTCTGTCTTGTCAGAATTTAAATGCAGAAAATTTAAAGTCATCCAGCTTTTGATGTCATCAAGACATCCCTGTAGTTGAAGTAATTGATTGGATTCATCAGGATTTATGGACAAATACAACTGAGTGTCATCATCATAACAGTGGAAATTAATCCCATGCTGTCTGATAATTTTGCCAATCGGAAGCATATATATAGTAAAGAGAATTGGTCCAAGGACTGAACCCTGTGGTACTCCACAAAAGCTTCTCTCAAAATTTTAATACAACAATCTTCAATCACTAACATGTTCAAATATTGTTCAGCACAGCTGTTTGTGCCACTGATTTAATCAGAAACTACAAGGAGGAGAGGCAGAAATATAATTGGGATAAGAATGACTAACTGCGCATGTCAGAGTCGTTCTATTCTAAATAAAGCCAGGCGCATATAAATGCACATCAATATCGGATTAATGAATCCAAATATTTTTTTCATTTTTTTTATCCTAATACATTTCAATCTGATCTATGCTACCAGTACAGGTTAAAAGTACTGTGAAGTAAAATAAGAAACCAAAAAGAAATCTGAATAAAACAAATTAAATTCTACACATCTCTTCACCTAGCTGGATCTGGCCAGATAATTTCAGCAACATCACAGGCAATATCTTCATTGGCAAGTGTGGAATGTATTAACTTTGATGCGTTTCTTACACTTTTATGAAGGTTTAACATGTTTTTATATGCTTTAATATGCTTTTAAGATAGCTGGCAGAAAGCTTCAAAACCGCGCCTGTTGGTAAGAGAATTTGCAAGATGGGTTTCTGTCTTGCACAACCTTTTGTTAGTAGCACAAGTTTCGAGTTGCAGAGCGGCTTGCAGTCGATGACCGGAAGAACCAGTGCAGTGGAGAGCCAAAGAAGCAGCTCCATATAGGGTAGAGGTAGTGTTAAGGTGTAGAACTGATTGTGCAACGGTGTGTGTCATTCGCTCATGTAACTCTGTGAGACCCTCCCCTTTGAAGTGAATAAAAAGAGCCTGCACAAGGAACACGGCAGAGTTGTTTGCTCGCAGGTGTTGGCTGGTGCAACTTCTCTCCCTTTGCAAAGGCGAAACTTGAATTCTGTTTTCTTGGCCGAGTTTTTATTGCACTCTTGAACTAAGTCCTGCACATGACAACAGACCCGGGGAAGCGAGACGGCTTCAACACAAGACAACGTGAGAAGAACCGTCTCAAATGACGGATCCATCCTTGCGTCGATTTGGTCACAAGCCCCTTCCATAGCCTGAATGAGGGGCACCCGAGCAGATCATAAACCTTCCATTGCCATGTTGATAAAAACTCTTTAATGGGATTAAAAATTTTGCTGGCTGTGTCTCGAACCATAGAAGCAGAACTGAAAACAGAGGTCTTTTTGTTTCCGAGTCTTGATAGGACACCAAGGCCGACCTCACTACAATATTTCAGGAGAGCAAATATTGTATTTACTCTGTCTTGGAATGAACTGGCAAATTTGTATGTTTGCTCATTTACTCGTGATCCAGGCTGTGTGAAAAATTTTGGCAAGCTTTCGGCAAGAAAAAAAAAAGTATTTAAAAACCTGGCATTGGTAGCCTGGAAGCTGAGCAGATTGTGCAGTTGTTGATGTCTAACACTTGAAAGAAAATATACTTTATTTTCAGCTGTTCTAAAGAAATGTTTTAGCTGCTGAATACTTCTGGTGTGGGATCTTTTCGTCATTTGTTTTTTTAGGTCCTGACACCATCAGGAACACATCTACTGAAAATAAGATTAAAAAGAATGAGACTAAAAAGGAGATGAGGAGAAATAACAGGAATAGGAGGAAGAATTAAATTACTTTGAAAGCAAGAACTCTATAGAAAAATGTATATAGTAATGAGATACCAAACAAGAGGGTATCAATTTCAGGATGGACCACCAAACAGTAACCCTAACCTGCTCAAAAATGTGGAATACATTCCTGAAAATGAGTGAAACACATTTTCTAGACTGGCATTATGAAGAATTTTGACATGGTTTTTCTCCAAAATGTACAGTACAATGAAGTATTAGTTATAGTATAAAGGACTCTTAAATAGTGCCATTACACAGACAGGCCTCTTCACCATTTTTAAATCTGCTCTGAAAACTCATTAACTTTTGGGGTAGCATGACTGGGCTCACTTTATCCATTTTATTGAAGTTTCACATCTTTTGGGTTTTACTCTCGATCAGTGGTCCCCAATCCTGGTCCTCGAGGGCCAGTGTCCTGCAACTTTTGTTACTCTGCTTCAACACACCTGAGTGAAGTAATGAGTTCATTAGGAGGACTCTGGAGAACTTGACAGCACAGTGGGGAAGTAAGTCAGGTGTGTTGGATCAGGGACACATGTAAAACCTGCAGGGACACCGGCCCTCAAGGACCACTGCTCTAGATGCTTGTATCATGCATTTATGCATCCTATATTTGTTCAGCACTTTGATCAACTGTGCTGTTTTTAAAGTGTTTCTAAATAAAGTCGTCTGGCTAATATGAACAGATGGTCACCTCTTAGCATTTGAGAAATTCCTGTAAATTAGTCAAAAGCTTAACTCCAGTGTTAAGTAGAGCATTCCCCCAACTTTAAGCCATCTGAAATTGTACGGAGGGTCTGTAATAAAGTCAAATATTTTGGTTATGCATGGACAGACCTGTTAGATGAGGATATTTACTGCTAGTGCTGTATGTGCACAGGTTCTGATTATGCTTAAATCATATTGCTCCTCTATACAAACGGCACACCTATGGTGGCATTACAAAAATATGCCAGCCTCAGTAGGTTGCAAGCTGCTTATAATGTACCGACTTTGGTTGAAAAAGCCCAGATTACAAGTGTCAAGGAATCGTTGAATCCGCTTATTACTGGCAATTTTAAGTACCAGTTTGAATACATCACACAGAATACTAACATTGTCGTATGCCATGTTTCAGTGCTTCGGAAACACTGGTATGGCAGCCTGCTAATTTTTTCTTGAGTTGTTCCCATCTTGTTACTGGGTTTCATTTCAACAATATGGACTACTTGGCAATAGTGTCCTAAATTAGCTTTTAGTACATAAGCCTTATAAATATAAAAGTCTCCATTTAAACACCCTTTTTCAAGCTCATCTTACAGCCAACCAGCTACAGCTCCTTTAGTACCAATGAGACCCCCCCC
The DNA here is from genome assembly GCA_037039145.1 of Fundulus diaphanus. Lineage (NCBI taxonomy): Eukaryota > Metazoa > Chordata > Actinopteri > Cyprinodontiformes > Fundulidae > Fundulus > Fundulus diaphanus. The sequence continues at coordinate 37,045,231 of CM073125.1, forward strand.
CCTCCACAAATCTTCATTGGTCTCCCATAATCCACTTTCCTCATCTTCATAAATAAACTCAAGAAGGTCAGCAGCACCAAGTTACAGTATGCTTGAGCTTTTCTCAAACCATTTTACAGCACACATGCAAAGGGTTGCTTTAACACAAAAGCAGAAACTCCTGCCTTCACATTAATTCCACAGAGAACCAGTAAATATTTGAGGAGCTTTATTTTAAAAAAGTTGTGTCTTCCAAGAGGGCACGTCATCTAAAAGAGAAACAGTTAAGCTTGTTAATCCAAGCATTACAGGAGTTTCTGGAGTTAGATATTTTAACATACCTCCATCTCCCTTCAGGTCTCTAGGATGTACTGGGGTAGACCTTCTGCTGCCCAGTTCCAGGGTTCTGGGGTGTTTGTGGAACATCAGAACCATGGTCTTTCAGATAGTGGGTGGTCTGGTAGTAGTCTTTGCCCTTCTCATGGTCTCTGCTGAAGGTAGTGTAGGTGCCAGGAGGGTACAGACCATACAGGAGGCTGTAGTCAAAAGCAGGGTAAGGATAGGGAAAGGGGTATGGAAGAGGATAGAGAGGCTGGTAGCCCCACAAGCCACCCACACCATGACCAGACAGAGCTACAGCTGGAAGAGGCTGGCCAGGGCCCATTGGGTAAGCTGGGTAACCAAACTCCTCCGTCTGCTGCTGGTAGTTTCCAAGTTCAGCTTCCTTCACAACATTGGAAGTCTCTCCAGACTGGAGAACAGGTCCAGGAGGTGGGAGTGGTGGGAGAAGGGCACTAGAACCCTGGACATCTGTTGGAGCTTCCTCAAAGGCTTGAGGAGCCTTAGTCCACTTGGCTTCTGGAGAGGGTGCAAATGTGATTCAAGTTAGGAAAGTTTAAGATATTTGAACTACACAAATGGGACTAGTTACCTGGAACAGAGGACTGAGCAGCTCCAACTTGTTGAGAGCTGGCAACATATCCTGGCACGTAGGCCACAGTACTATAATATCCTGCTGGAACAGAACCAGAAGTGGCAGCGTATCCAGCTGCAGGCATGGAGCTCACACCAACAAACTGGGGCTGGGTCAGACTGGGGTCTTGCCTGAAAACACCAGCAGGAGCATTGTAGGACACGGGTGCAGTGTATCCAGGAGCTGCTCTCCTGTGAGAGGCAACATCTCCCCCTGCATTGCTTCCACTCTGGTGTTGGCCTTTTGTACCTGTTTTAGAAGAACAGCTGCTTTAGCAAGTGTAGGTTCTCATTAAAAATGTCATACTTGAAAGTGGACAATGCTATACCTTTGACAGGAACACCATGACCATCCAGAAAAAGCAAACTAAAGAGGGAAACCCTGAAAAGATAAATACAATAGAATAAACAAGTCAAACAAATATCCAAAACTACATTATCAAAATGGTCCATACCCCAGGAGGACCTGACCAGCCATCATGTTGAAGCCCAGCAGTAGTGAAAAGTGAACCAATGATGGTTTATAAATCCTACCAGAGACCGGCTCTGACCAATTAGAGCTTAACAAACCAACGACCCACAGCTGGTGAAGAGTGGCACTCAAGAACAGAAAATTAAACCAAAGCAGTTCATTTTAATTGTGTCTTTTAAGACCCACATTGTGTTTCATTTTGAATTTAGAGAAATATGATGTCATCATACAACACCATTAAATTCAACAGATCAGCTAAAATCTGTGTTGAGCAGTTTGTGTTCCTCATGCAGCTGTAGGCTGGACTATCTCTGTTCATGTTAGATCAGAACCCTTGAAAGATGTATCTGCCCTTTAGTTCAGATCAGCACAGAACAAGAAGCCTCCAACTTGAGGCCAGAGTCACTGAGAATCTTTTTTTAACAGAATCCATCTTGTTTCTATAACTTAGAAAGGTAGAATTTGAATCATTTATGGATTAGTTGTGGTTTTTATTACCAGTGCTTTTATCAGACATCCATCCATCCATCCATTTTCCTTCACTCTTATCCCTTGTGGGGTCGCCAGGGGTGCTGGTGCCTATCTCCAGCATTCAATGGGCAAGAGGCAGGGTACACCCTGGACAGGTTGCCAGTCTATCGCAGCTTTTATCAGACATTTAAATGAATATGATGCTTTATTCAGCTAATTTGAAATTGATTATGCATGGATAATGTATTTCAAGCTCAAAATCTGATATTGTTAATATAAAATGACTTTTCATCCCTTAAAGGCTTCTGAATTCCAGTTTTATTTTTTTTGCTTTTTATTTTATTTCTTTTATTTCTTTAGGGTTTTCTTGGCAAGGGGGATTATCACTTAACTGATAATATGAGAGAGGTACCAACATTTACTCCTTTTCTTGGCATATCGCTGGTCCTCAGCTGCTCTTTGACCGGACCCCCTGGAAAAGAGAACCTCTTTTTTCCTGGCTTTATAGTTTACTGAGATTTCAATGTATTCAGCAAAACAAGACCACTGAAAGGATCGCCTGAGTACAGAGATATAGTTTTAGGAATATTTCTTCCTTTTGTCTTTTTTCATGCAGTCAATATTGAGTGTCCACTGGGAAATTCCTGCAGCTGATCCCCCCAAGAAATGGCGCCTTTGATTTGTCTCTAAACGTCAGAGCTGGGACTGACAACAATGCTGAGTTCAACGTATTCTAGTTTCAATTTGCAGAACAATGGGATTTACTTTGTGTGAAAATATATTTCTCTCTATCTTGAGTCTTGTATCCAGACAAAACTATCTCTGCTTTCCTTAATTACCAAGACAGAGATTGGTGATTTCATCAAAGTCAGAATTTATTGTCTTCTCATGAGAAGAACAGCAAGGACACAGTCCCCGGAAAAGGTCTGGTCCGATCTAACCTCCTCCCTTCTGTTCTAACTAGAAAAAAAAAACTATTCAGTCCCTTTTTCATCAGTGTCATTTTCATGCAATACTTAAACATCTAAAACCTACTCCCTGTTTTTCTGGTTACCAACAACAGCTCACCGCACCGCTGCATTTTCCAAGCATAACTACATTGAATGGCAGCTGAAAACTGGGCAAGGTAACATCTGTCCCATGGACATCTCACTATATCTAGCCTTTGCTTTTTTAAAACCCTTTTTTTTACATGGCCTTAAAATGAGCCATGTTAAATGACTGCTCAACTAAACAAAGAAACATTTAGGAGGAATCTACTTTCCTTTAACACTAGTATGGATGACGTGTTTGCAACATCTGATCCTTCATCAGACACAATTTACATCAGAATATTCCCAACAAAGAAGCGAAAAGAAAGTCAAAATTTCCCAACAGGAAAGTTTTTTTCCCCCGATTTCATGTTTGTGCCGTTATCTGTAGGTTATCATCCGTCCCGTTAAGTATGGAATAATCCTTTATTTGGTTAATGTTGAGTCCGTTTTGAAGCAATATGGGACAATTTTTTTTTTTTGATGAACGTCAGATACACGTCTTTCACACACATGTCAACATTAAGTCTAATATGAACAAAATAAAACACAGCAAATAAGGCAGCCAAAATTGTTTTTGTGGCGAAATTTAGCAGGACCTCTCGGTCGCAACTGCAATGCATTCACGTTTGCCTAGAGACGAGCTCTACACACCCGTCTTGCGCTCCTTTTAGTTACGCTCTGAAACGAAAATACTTGAAAAAATACAGATGGGTGTGAGAAGAGGTAAATCCCTGTCTAAAGAGCACAGGTGGGGACAAAATGGGTACTTTAGCAGTCTATGAGCTCATTGGGTTCGGCTAAGAGGCTATGTGGGGTTTTAACAGTTGTAAAGGGATCAGCTGAGACCTAGATATGGAGTCACTGTATTTCTGGGGTTTGTTTTCTTTCTGATTCAACTGCTTATGGATTTCAAGGTGTTTGAAGTGGTTTGTACAATCATTTAGATTCAGAGATTTCTGTGGCTATGTCTGTGTTTTACTATGCAGATTTACAATAATTAAAAGAGATTAAAAAAAATGACATTCCTCCCCTGGTACCGGGGATTGGTGCTATGCCAGTGGTTTGGTTGATGTAACTGTCGAGATGATTGAACTTCAGCCATGTATCGAGGTGGTAGTGGAAGTTTTAAAAATTAAAGATTTTCCAAAAAAAAATGCTCTACTAACTGCTGTTAAAACAAGAACATTTACAGACCAGTAAAGTCACCGTGAGCCGCACGGGACGGAGAGAAAAGCCACATGCGGCTGGTAAACCGCACATTAGCCACTCCTCCCCTCGCCGATGTGCCGTCCCCAAATTCCAATGTATCTGACCCCATTGATGCTACACCAGTTTTTCACCCTCTAGTGTCTGCTGGAAATTTCCCTGGTCCCAGCAAGAGAAAAACAATAACAGTAGACATAGCCAACTGTGCTACTGCACAGGAAGCTGCAAGCCCTACAGAGTTTAAATATGAAGCTTCTCTCAAAACTTCAGTACAACAATCCACCCCTTATATCATGTGAACTAAAATTAAAATAAAGGGGAAAAAACATGTACGTTAAATAAACACATCAAATAAACTGGTCTACGCTAAACTAAACATCCAAATACCAGACCTTTTCCAACAATCAGAATTACATGGTCATCCAATGTGTAGGCATAAACCTTGTCCAACGGCTTTTCGTTTTTCAAGAATGTATAAACATCCATTATACATTCAGGCAAGGAAAATCCTTCACTCCCCCTCTGTCTCAGGCAGGCATCAAACAGGACATAATGAATGACCTAATGAAAAAGAATAAAACTAATAGAAGAAATAACAATAATACAATACAAAAAAACAATAAAAACAACTGTGGCTTGTATTAGGAAAGGCAAGGAGAGGCACGTTTATTTATTGACTCTGGTGATTGTGCCCCTCCTGTAAAACAGCTCTTTCAGTCCCAAGCATAAATTATTTCAATAGGAAAACACACAATAATAAATCAAGAAAAGTATTTAACAGAATATGAAATAAAATAAAATATTTTTAAAAATTGTCCACCACGGTGTTTTCAGGGTGTACCTCGCCCATTAATAGCTGGAGATAGGCACCAGCACCCTTTGTGACCCCATGAGGGCTAAGTGTGTAGGATTCAATTCAATTCAATTCAATTTTATTTATATAGCGCCAAATCATGAAACATGTCATCTCAAGGCACTTTACAAAATCAAGTTCAATCATATTATACAGATTGGGTCAGATTATACAGATTGGTCAAAATGTCCTATATAAGGAAACCAGTTGATTGCATCAAAGTCTTGACAAGCAGCATTCACTCCTGGGGAACCGTAGAGCCACAGGGAGAGTCGTCTGCATTGTACATGGCTTTGCAGCAATCCCTCATACTGAGCAAGCATGAAGCGACAGTGGGAAGAAAAACCACCCATTAACGGGAAAAAAAAACCTCCGGCAGAACCGGGCTCAGTATGAACGGTCATCTGCCTCGACCGACTGGGGTTACAGAAGACAGAGCAGAGACACAACAAGAGAGACAAAAAAGCACAGAAGCACACATTGATCTAGTAATCTGTTCTACATTAGATGGTAGTAACGGGTGAGCCGTCTTCTCTGGATGATGTCAAAGTTAACAGAACGCCAGACCAGGTGTACCTACTATGAAGAAAAAGAGAGAGAGCAAAAAGTTAAAAGCTGAAATGACGACAGTCATTTCAATGTAATACAATACAAAACTGGAGAACCGTAGAATGAAGAACTGTAGAAATCAGTAGAGTGAGAAAATTAGACCCTGATGTCCTCCAGTAGCCTAAGCCTATAGCAGCATAACTATAGAGGTAGCTCAGGGTAACATGAGCCACTCTAACTATAAGCTTTGTCAAAAAGGAATGTTTTAAGATTAGTCTTAAAAATAGATAGGGTGTCTGCCTCACGGACCAAAACTGGGAGTTGGTTCCACAGGAGAGGAGCCTGATAGCTAAAGGATCTGCCTCCCATTCTACTTTTAGAGACTCTAGGAACCACCAGCAGACCTGCAGTCTGAGAGCGAAGTGCTCTGTTAGGAACATACGGAGTAATCAGAGCTCTGATATATGATGGAGCTTGATTATTAAGGGCTTTATACGTTAGAAGAAGAATTTTAAATTCTATTCTTGATTTAACAGGAAGCCAATGAAGGGAAGCTAAAATTGGAGAAATATGATCCCTCTTGTTGATTTTCATCAGAACTCTTGCCGCAGCATTTTGGATCAGCTGAAGACTTCGAACTGCATTTTGTGGACTTCCTGATAGTAAAGAATTACAATAGTCCAGCCTTGAAGTAACAAATGCATGCACTAGTTTTTCAGCATCACCCCTGGACAGAATGTTTCTAATTTTGGCGATATTCCGGAGGTGAAAAAAGGAAACTCTGGAAACCTGTTTAATATGGGATTTAAATGACATGTCTTGGTCAAAAATAACACCAAGATTTTTTACTTTATTACCAGAGGCCAAGTTAATGCCATCCAGATTCAGTGATTGATTAAGAAGTTTATTTTTTGAGGACTCTGGCCCAAAGATTACAACTTCTGTCTTGTCAGAATTTAAATGCAGGAAATTTAAAGTCATCCAGCTTTTGATGTCATCAAGACATGACTGCAGTCGAAGTAACTGATTGGATTCATCAGGATTTATGGATAAATATAGCTGAGTGTCATCAGACATCAGATATAATGGATGGAATATCCTCAAAGCTTTACTTTTGATCTTTTGATCCACAGCTGATTTCAAAATGGTCTTATCACGATGGTTTTACAAGTATCCAAAATGTTGGCCTAATTTGTAGAAGCCCATAATTTTGGAGGCTTGACATTTCTATTTTAGTTGTAGTACATCTTCCCCAAAAATTTAAAAGAACCCTTTTCATTATTTTATTGCTAATAATTCATCAATTATTAATATGTCTGATATATCGTCAGTTGATTACCTTGTCTTTTTCAAATTGTTGGAGGTAGTCTGTGATCTCTTTTCAAGGTCTCATATGTAGTGGTGTCACTCAGTAGTGTAAAAATGTCCTGGTAATCAGAAGTGCTGAGGACCCCAGTGCACCTTCCTTTGTCAGCTGGTAAGATGGTGATATTTTGGTCCTGGCTAAGAGCTGCTATGGCTTTCTTTTCCTGTGGTGTGAGGTTAGAAAGAGGTGGTTTGGCATTGGAAATAGTAGCTTTTATTTTCATCCTGACTTGTTCAGCCTCTCTTTCAGCCAGATTGTTGCTCCTCATGGCAGATACAGTGGCAGTGATGAGTTACACATGGGTATTTCTTGTGGAGAAATGGCTAAATCAGGCCTTTACCCAGCACGGCCATTTCCATCTCCATCAGAGTACTGCTGGAAAGGTTTTTAACCTTTTAACTTTTTTCTGGGTTTATGCGGCACTAGTGGCTCATTCTTTTCAAAGTAGGCTGATAGGAGAGTAGGTTTGAGAGCGAGTGGGTGAGACATGTGGTAAAGGACCACAGGCCGGAATCGGACCTCAGCCGCATCGAGGACTAAGGCCTCCGTACATGGGTTGTGCTCTCTACCCCTGCGCCATCGGAGCACGACCCAGTTATGATTTAGAAGGTTCTGGTCCAAGATTTTACAGTGCACTATCCCATCTATTATCCCCATAAATGTGGTGAAAGTTTCCTGCACCCTTAACCGATTTGCCCTAAAATATGTTTCCGCATATGTATTTGAGGCCCTTAGGTGTTCTAAGAGACATAATTTCCCTTTTTCCAAGCAGTGGGTCAGGCTGATGCTCAATTTTGTTCTCTTGTGACCACAGAACTATGGATCCATTTCCAAATCATTTATATGTATTCACCGATACCTGTGGACAGGCCTTTTTATATCTTTTTCCCATAACCAGGACTGCAAGGTTGCATTTTGTCAGAGTGTAGGGCTGTGCTTGGTGAGTGCAGTCCCAATTGCCCTCTAAGGTTCCTGAGTGGTTGTGGACTGAACCCTTTAGGCCCCAACCAAGAGTCTAAATTACTACAGCAAGTACCTGCTATCCAAATAACAGCACTAAAGGTTGTCTCATTTGTCTTGTAGCCCAATCTGGACATAGGCCTGCATGATAAATGTCCTTTGTTTGCTTATGGTCAACAGGTTGGTAAAGGAATTACTATGGAAAGGTGTGCTTTGCAAACAAGGTTCAGGAGGATTCTTTAATACAACTTGCAGCATGGGTGTATACTAGTGATGGTGAGATGAAGCCTCATGAGGCATTGAACCACTTGAGCCAATTGGTTCGAGAAAGGGTTCATTTCTTGATGCTTCATGTGCACACGAAACCACCTACTGGCGAGGTGTATAATCACAGCCAGCTGTATCTTAACACGTGTGATGGATTGAATTTTTGTCTATTATGACTCTTGGGAATGACTTCACAAAAGGTGTAGGACGAAATAATTTGTCTACATAAATTTTGTATACACATGTGTATAATAAAACATTATTTGTTTGAATGTATTCTCTGTGTGTAATTATTCCCAAAATAGTAGTGACATGATATGGCATGTTGTGTAATAATGTTTTTCTGTGACTAGAAAAATGGCATGGGCTTAATCAGGCAGAGGACAATGAAAGTGCTTGTGGAACTAGGGAGGGGGTAGTGAATAGGTTAATGCTTGTGTAACTTGGATGATTTCATGCATTTTTATTAAGAAACAACAATTTCTCCACAGTTTTTGGTTTCAAATGATTTCTTTTTTGATACTACTTCTCCAACCTTTGAAAAGACACGCTCACATGGCACAGATGATGCCGGGGTGCATAAATAAATAAGTGCAAGTATGTACAGATTGGGGTACTGTGACCGATGATTAGCCCAGTACTATACGGTCCCACATTTTCCCCTCAGCAGCAACACTGAAGCACACAGAGGTTCCCGCTGCGTCTTTACGCACGATCCAGCTGCTGATGTCTCCTCTCTTTTCAGCTCAATGCAATTCTAGACAGTAACAGTTTATAACCTATATCACCTTTCACAGCAACAGGTTTCTCATCTCAGTCGACCAGACAAATCTCTATTGCTCTCCTCAGTGCGCTCTGGGCGGTGAGGTGGGAGGATTTTACCCGATGGTGCGCTGCGTGCGAGGGATAAACAGGGGGGAAATGCATAAATAAAAACTGTAAAGGGCTCCTATAAAGTGATCATAGGAGCTGACTGGTCTGAGATCAACCTCCTGATGTTACAAGTTCTTTAAAATGACTCTTAAAAGTGCGCACCAAAATTACAAGTAACTTAATTTTGCGCACCTGAATTAAAGCGCAAGGCAGCAGCGCACTGAAGCGCCACGGTTCTGTTTTGTTTAAAACAAAAGATCATGAAACACAGCCATAACTCTCCGAGTGACTTTAATTGGCACACTTTGTTACCGATGTGAGGACATTAAACGTAGTGATTCACGTTTTGAATGGTGAACGGTGATAAAAGCCCCTGGGTTCGAGGGAAAGGAGGGGGGAGAGGAGCAAGCGCTGAGGCACAGAAATACGGTGCATGTAGTTAAAAAAATGCAGAATTAATAAAAACAACTTATAAACAGACGTAGCGTTTTAAACTGCATCTGGTGAGCAGAATTGTTTTATGATCCAGAGTGCAGCCATCACTGGTTCTGAATGAAGGCAATATCTGGCAGCAGCTCTCTTCCCCCGCCCCCTCCCCTCCTGCGTACGTAGTACAGGACCTTACCGGCTCACTTTCACCACTGGTTAAGACTAAAATTATTCATAACTCTGATCGCTCCTCCTGCTGCTCTGTTAACATGAACTGCAGCAGGAATTACTGATGGCCACAAGCTGTGAAAGAAGCTGAAACATCTCAGCAGAAGGCGGAGTTTTTATCGTCCGCAGCCCAGATGGGCGTTGGGATTTTTATGCGTGAAAAATGCCATGTTTGGGTGTGACCGTGTGAAGTCAGTGACAGTCAATGCGTCATAGTTGAGAGCACTGATCTCTCTCCTAAACTCTCCAAACACCAAACTAACGGTCTTAAAACTAAATAACCACTATCCAAACTCTATCCACTCTCTCAACTGACCGAAACACGCCTACATCAACCCACATTTTGAATGGAGCCTGTGGGGTTTCTAAAGCTGTCAAACCCCGCGCCGAAATCTGAACCACTTCCCGAAGCAGTCACGTGGTACAGCCGGGCAGCGAGGCTTCGGACGTCATCGTTTTCGGCTCCTCCCCTAAATGAAGCAAGCCTCGATACGCGCATTGCGGAAACGCCCCCTCCATTACTCGACACATCACTAGTGTATTCCCAATGTGCAAAATTCAAGTACTTTCATTTGAATGTGTGATGCATTTTAAGTTTTAGCAAACCTTTCACCCAAGTGCAATGTGGTTAAAATCCTAAATTTTGCTGGAAGGGAAGCTCAAATTTAGTCTTAAAAAAAAAAAATTCTACAGAATTGTTAGGTCATTTGTCCCAGAGGTAGTTTAAATTGGTCAAGGAGTTGGCAGATCTTTAGTGCATCTGTAAAGATGACATTTCTCAAGATGGTGGCATAGTGTTGGGAGAGCTAGGTGTTCGAGTCCAAGAGGCCTCAGGTCAGTGGTTCAAAACCTAGCCAGGTGCCAGAACACTGGTCTTTAAGTTGGCAAAGGCACGTTTCCACCTTTGTGACTGGCAAATTATAAATTGAGTCAAGTCTAGCCTTGGATGCAATAGTTACCAACCTCCAAAACCAGATGTGGCCACAGTTTGTACCATTTTATTGCATCAGAGCCCTAAGTTTTAGTTTGGGGTTATTCTTCATATAAGAGATGAACACAATGCATGAGCTCATTAAACACAAGGTCAAGAGGCCAAGTAAATTTGAGACCGATTTATTAAGACTTAAGTTCACAGGAAAGCTTGTTGATTGAAGTAAGCAACTTCAAGTCCCCTGTGGGACACCTGGGTAGACCTTTTGCTGCCCAGTTCCAGGGTTCTGGGGAGCATCATCACCATGTTCTTTCAGATAGTGAGTGGTCTGGTAGTAGTCTTTGCCCTTCTCATGGTCTCTGCTGAAGGTAGTGTAGGTGCCAGGAGGGTACAGACCATACAGGAGGTTGTAGTCAAACTCAGGGTAAGGATAGGGGAAGGGGTATGGAAGAGGATAGGAAGGCTGGTAGCCCCACAAGCCACCAACACCATGAACAGGCAGAGCCACAGCTGGAAGAGGCTGGCCAGGGCCTGTAGGGTAACCAAACTCCTCCGTTTGCTGCTGGTAGTTTCCAAGTTCAGCTTCCTTCACAACATTGGAAGTCTCCCCAGATTGGAGCACTGGAGAAGGGGGTTCTGGAGGGAATGGTGGTTCAACAACACTGGCGTCTTGAGGCAGGGTATCAGTTGCCACTTCCTCAAATGGTTTGGGCGCAACAAACCAATTCATTTCTGGATAATTGAGAGAGTTAGAGTTAAAGAAACCATCCTAACCGGTTTGTAGTAACTTGCATTCTTACCTGGTAGATTAGGCTGTGTTCCAGACTGGGGAGGGCTGGCAGCATGTGCTGCTGGAAGTGGCACAAGGAAATCAGACGGAACTGGCAAGTATGAGCCCGTAGCATGTCCTCCTTGAAGAGGTATGAGAGAACCATCTGTTGCAGCATGTCCTGCAGCAGGGACGGCTGAGCCAAGGGCAACAGGCACTGGCGGTGCTTGGACATACCGGGGTGCACCGAGGTATTGTGGCACTGCTTTTGCCGGCTTAGAAACACCCCCAGAGGTGCCATAAAAGGCAGGTTCAGCATAACCTTTGCCTGATCCACCATGTGGGTCACTTTGTTTGCTATGGCCTTGAGGCTTTGAGCCTGGAAGTGATGGGGGGGGGGGGGGGGGGGGGGGTAAGTTTACTTTTTAAGAAGATACATACTCAACTATGTTTACTGCAAACATACTTGCCCACCTTTTACTGGAACACCATTAACATCCACAAATGGTAAGGCAAAGAGGAAAACCCTGAAACATATCACAGATTAAAGCAATCCCACCACTTATCAAACCATTTCACCACAACCATTTACCTTACCTCAACAAGACCTGTGTAGTCACCATGTTGAACACCTACTGTGATGACAGATAAGAAGGAGCTGGTTTATAAATGTCGCAGAGGGCCAGTTTTGTCCAATCAGAGCCTTCCTACCTAACAACATACAGCTGAGAACGATTGACTCCCAACAAGGGGCCCAAAATACAGCAGATGGGTAAAATAATGTTAGATATTTATGATCCAGTTCATTTCAAATTCAAAATAGAACATGTTCCACTATATTTCAGTGTTAGCCAAAGTAAGACCTAACCTTAGATAAGGTGTGAATGGGCGAATGACTGTAGTGTGAAGCGCTTTGGAGGTCGTCAAGACTAGTTAAAGCGCTATACAAGTACAAGCCATTTACCATTTACCGATTTCTAAACATCATTAATTGATTGACTTCAGTTTAATAAGTTGAAGTTTAAAAAATAACGAGCGTTTAAGTCCAAGCCAGTTTGGAGCAAACAGTAATAGCTCAATTCACCATATTCTATTTTATTATTTTAAAAGTATAAACTGCATGATTTATATGTTGAAATTTTGACCTCTTCTCTTCAGATTACGAATCTGATCCAAACTTTGTACAAAGCTACCAAACAGTGCAGTGATCTTTGGTTTGGGATAAAGTGATGTAAAGCCAGACACATTAAATGAAGATCAGTGAACAAGGCATACTTCCCTACCTGACTAAACAAACGACTGATGAAAGTGCACAGAACTCATTATTTAATTCTATGTTGCTGGTGACTGTTGATAAACACTTTCCATTTACTTAAGTTTAATCAAAATAAGACTTAAGTCATAAACCCTGATTTGCAGATCAGTGAGGAATCAGAGCTTAAAAAAATTTTGTATTTTAAGATTAGAATTAATTTAAAAAAACAACAGCTTATTATTCCATTTATCTAGAAGGCTGTAAACATGAGTAACGTAATCTCACAACATAGTTTTAACTTGTACTAATGATCTCGCTCTGACGTTAGTGACCCCATAAAAAATGTAAGCCGAGCTGACAACAGGGTTCAATGAAGTGAGAAGCTCCGCAGGGTCTAGAGCCAGCAGGGGGTCCCCAAGAGCCCCTTGAATTTTCCGACAGGGTAAAGATCAATACGCTTATTTGTCATGAAGTTGGATTTGTAAATATAAAAGACTTCCAACTACTTTTTACAACCTATTTTTTTCCACTGACACTGGAACAAAAATTGGCATTTTAGTTTCAAATCTCGAGGTAAATGGAAAGCAGCACAAATCCTCACCAGTGCAACTTTCCTTCCTGTTTGCTCTCAGTATGATGACTACACAGGTCTTCTGAGGGTGTCTCAGGATCTTCCCTTTCTCACTAATATTTTGTCACTGTTGGAAATCCATTTGGTTTCTGTTTTGTATCCCTGTGGAGGTTTTCTCTTCGCTTTGCTCCTTGTAAATACAGATAGCTTTATTGTAAAAGAAACTGTTTATTTATTTTAAATCAAGCCACTCCAAACAAGAGATTTGCTGAACATTCATCTGTCCGTGGATGGTATATTTGTACATATCTGCTCTGAGGCTAAAAATCCCAAGACCAAACCAACAGTGATACAAACACCGGAACAGCTAATGTGGTTGTGCAAGATCCGACTTCGTGAACTTGAACTCCAACCGTCCCGAAGCGGTCTACTTTTTGCTTCCGATTTAGGAAGGACATTCCAACCCCATCAGGGAATTGCTCAATTTACTCTCCCAGATAACCAGCCAGCAACAACGCTGGATGATCACATTGTGGGCATCTTGGAGTAATCTATATTCAAGATTATTTCCAGGTTTATGTTGCGTAGCCTATAGATTCTCTTTCTCATTCAATTTAGGACTTTCCATATGCCTTATCATCTACGTCTATATTGAAAAACCTACAGTAAAGTAATGAAATGTTGATTCTGGATGTAGTGTAGGAATTCCTTCAATATAAACCAAAGAACATTTTACATTACCTGCCAGAAGCTGGATAAAATCTTTGAAAAAGAGACAACAGTATTTTGACACCTCACGTATTAGCTCAAGGAAATATTGTAATCTATTCAATTCAATTCAATTTTTTTTATATAGCGCCAATTCGTGAAACATGTCATCTCAAGGCACTTTACAAAGTTAAGTTCAATCATATTATACAGATTGGGTCAGATTATACAGATTGGTCAAAAATGTTCCTATATAGGAAAACCAGTTGATTGCATCAAAGTCCCGACAAGCAGCATTCACTCCTGGAGAAGCGTAGAGCCACAGGGAGAGTCGTCTGCATTGTACATGGCTTTGCTGCAATCCCTCATACTGAGCAAGCATGAAGCGACAGTGGAAAGAAAAAACACCCGTTAGCGGGAAGGAAAAACCTCTAGCAGAACCAGGCTCAGTATGAACGGTCATCTGCCTCGACCGACTGGGGGTTACAGAAGACAGAGCAGAGACACAACAAGACAGACAAAAAGCACAGAAGCACACATTGATCTAGTAATCTGTTCTACATTAGATGGTAATAGTCGGTGATCTGTCCTCCCTGGATGAATTCACAGTCAACAGAACGTCAGACCAGGTGTACCTACTATGAAGAAAAAAGAGAGAGAACAAAAAGTTAAAAGCTGAAATGACAACAGTCATTTCAATGTAATGCAATGTATAACTGGAGAACAGTAAAAATCAGTAGAGTGAGAAAAATAGGCCCTGATGTCCTCCAGTAGCCTAAGCCTGTAGCAGCAAAACTATAAAGGTAGCTCAGAGTAACATGAGCCACTCTAGTTATAAGCTTTGTCAAAAAGGAAGGTTTTAAGATTAGTCTTAAAAGTAGACAGGGTGTCTGCTTCACGGACCAAAACTGGAAGTTGGTTCCACAGGAGAGGAGCCTGATAGCTAAAGGATCTGCCTCCCATTCTACTTTTAGAGACTCTAGGAACCACCAGCAGACCTGCAGTCTGAGAGCGAAGTGCTCTGTTAGGAACATACGGAGTAATCAGAGCTCTGATATATGATGAAGCTTGATTATTAAGGGCTTTATACGTTAGAAGAAGAATTTTAAATTCTATTCTTGATTTAACAGGAAGCCAATGAAGGGAAGCTAAAATTGGAGAAATATGATGCCTCTTGTTGATTTTCATCAGAACTCTTGCTGCAGCGTTTTGGATCAGCTGAAGGCTTTGAACTGCATTTTGTGGACTTCCTGATAGTAAAGAATTACAATAGTCCAGCCTTGAAGTAACAAATGCATGGACTAGTTTTTCAGCATCACTCCTGGACAGAATGTTTCTAATTTTGGCAATATTCCGGAGGTGAAAAAAGGAAACTCTGGAAACCTGTTTAATATGGGATTTAAATGACATGTCTTGGTCAAAAATAACACCAAGGTTTTTACTTTATTACCAGAGGCCAAGATAATGCCATCCAGATTAAGTGATTGGTTAAGAAGTTTATTTTTTGAGGACTCTGGCCCAAAGATTACAACTTCGGTCTTGTCAGAATTTAGATGCAGGAAATTTAAAGTCATCCAGCTTTTGATGTCATCAAGACATGACTGCAGTCGAAGTAATTGATTGGATTCATCAGGATTTATGGATAAATATAGCTGAGTGTCATCAGCATAACAGTGGAAATTAATCCCATGCTGTCTGATAATTTTGCCGATCGGAAGCATATACATAGTAAAGAGAATTGGTCCAAGGACTGAACCCTGTGGTACTCCACATGTGACCCTAGAGTTTGAGGAAGATTTATTATTAACATGAACAAACTGGAATCTGTCCGACAGATAAGATTTAAACCAGCCTAATGCTTTCCCCTTAATCCCTACAGTATGTTCAAGTCTTTGTAGGAGAATATTGTGATCAACTGTATCAAATGCAGCACTAAGATCTAACAGGGCAAGTACAGACACAAGTCCATTATATGAGGCCATGAGAATATCATTCGTGACCTTCACCAGAGCCGTTTCAGTGCTATGATGAGCTCTGAAGCCTGACTGAAACTCCTCAAGTAGGTCATTGCTTTGTAAATGTTCACAAAGTTGATTAGCAACTACTTTCTCAAGAATTTTAGATAAGAAAAGAAGATTAGATATAGGTCTGTAGTTTACTAGCTCATCTTGATCAAGAGAAGGTTTCTTAAGGTGGGATTGGGTCTAACATACAGGTAGAAGGTTTAGATGAAGCTAAGATTTTAGATACCTCAGAAAGCTCTACTGCTTCTAAACAGTTCAGACACAGCGCAGGTTCTAAAGATTCCTCCAATGCTGCCTTACTTACTGGGGATGAGGTAATCATGTTTGGGAGGATGCCAATTATTTTATTTTTAATGGCATCGATTTTATTTATGAAGAATCCCATAAAATCATTACTACTAAGAGCTAAGGGAATGGATGGATCAGCAGAGCTGCAGCTCTGAGTAAGTTTGGCAACTGTACTAAAGAGAAATCTAGGATTATTTTTATTCTCTTCAATTAATGATGAAAAATATGCTGCTCTAACTCTGCGAAGGGTCTTGTTATACAACAATAGACTGTCCCTCCAGATTAAGTAGGATTCCTCTTGGTGTGTAGAGCACCATTTTCTCTCCAATTTCCTAACATTGTGTTTCAAGGAACGCAGCTCTGAATTAAAACAGGGAGCCATCTTCCTGTGAATTATCACCTTCTTTTTCAAGGGAGCTACATTATCTAATGCAGAACGCAATGAGGAAGTCACACTGTTAGCAAATGTATCTATTTGTGAATGGGACGAAACAGCATTGCTGCCATCTACAGGGCATTTATGCAATACTGAGGATATTAAGAGGGGGACAGACTCTTTAAGTTTTGATACAGCATTATCCGATAAAGATCTACTATAATGGAACCCTCTTTTGGGGGTGGAGAAATCAGTTAGATTAAACTCAAATGTTATTAAAAAATGATCAGATAGGACAGGGTTGTGAGAGAATACTGTTAATTCTTCACAATCAATGCCATATGTCAGCACAAGGTCCAAAGTATGGAGCCGAGAGTGCGTTGGCTTATGCACATTTTGAGCAAAACCAATTGAATCTAGGATAGTTTTAAAGGCTACACTAAGGTTATCACATTCAGTGTCAACATGGATGTTAAAATCACCCACTATAATAACCTTGTCAGTATTTAACACCAAATCAGATAAGAAGTCTGACAGCTGATCCAAAAACTGAGTGTAAGGGCCTGGTGGACGATACAAAACAATAAACAGAAGAGGTTTTATTGCTTTGCAGTTTGGATGATATATATATATATATATATATATATATATATATATATATATATATATATATATATATATGGGTACTTGTTGATGGCATTAAATTTATTTCTACGAGCATTAAAAAGCATTAAATTAGGGTTGCTCATTCCTGTATAAACCCTGTATTAAGTCTCCTTTGTCGGTCTTTATTGAAGTTTGTCCAACTGAAAGTCTCCTTTGAAGCAGCAGCGCTGTGTAACTTTTAGCCACCAGGGGGCGCTGGAACTGCAACTTGCTGGTCTAGCGCCCCTGAAGGCCGCTGGCAGAACTGCAGAGCAGCACATAGACATAATATAAAGAGTCTATGGAGCAGCAGGTTGAGAAGTCATGGAGTTATTTAGAAAGACGAGGGCTCGTTCACCTTCTGGATTAAATCCTCCATCAGAACCAGAACTTGTGAAAACTATCTTGTTCCTGTACCACTTATGAAAAGAACTAACCAGGACCTTCTAAACCTGTTTTGCAGAGCAGTTTTTGGAGCTTTTAATATTGCATTTGGAAGTAAAAAGACAATAAGTCAAAACTGCCTCGACTGCATGATCCCAACTAACATTTTTCGGAGTATAAGCCGCACTTTTTTTCATAGTATGGCCGATCCTATGACTTGTATATCAAATTTAAATGGTAATTCATTGTGACCAACACGAACTAAGGCGTGTGAAAACTATCCTGCTCCTGTGACACTGAAACCTTTATTGAAACATTAACTTATAAACAACAAAGACTGAACACACGTATGTTGTTTTCCTGTTTCAGTCTGCATTCACGCAGCAGAGCATTGCGTGGTGCAGCTCCAAGGAAACAGAGCGCCACAGAACCCTGTTACTGGGCTGTCTGTGAAGCTAATAGCAGCTATCGCTAGCTTAAAGATCTATTACAACTTCTCTGATGCACGTGAGCTTTATGTTGCTCTGAAACATCCGTGTCGTACTGTTAGCTTAGCACGTAGCATCGTTATGCTCACGGTCTAATTTCAGCGTCAGTTTGACAACTTTCAGTGTAAGAAATGCGCTGAAAAAAAATCTGCTGCTTGGAGCTGCTAATTTACTCCATTCGTCCTCCCAGGTATGTTCCACGTTATTCAGCCGGTTGTGGAAGCAGCTGTGTAATTCAATAAATTGGTTTACCAGATTAAATGTCTTGCGTGAAATAAATGTCTAAATAAATGCATATAGTCCAGTGCAACTTTTCTGCGTTATGACACGTTTTTGGACTGATGCTGCTTAAATTCTGGAGTGACTTATAGTCCGAAAAATACGGTACTTTTAGCAGCAACAACTCTGAGCACCACAGCATTTCAATGAAGCTGTGGTTTGGTCTTTGACTAGGCCACCATTTCATGACCCAGTTTGGGAAAAGCTGTATGGATTCTTTAACTGAAGAATCTAAACATCCCCTTGCTGCAAATAAATAAATAAAATCCTAACCTCTGCACCGCCGTGCTTTGCAGCTGCTACGGAGGGGTTTAGGCTGATATTCTGTTTGTTTTCCACCCAAAATCAGGGAACTTTGCATGGCCAAATATCTCTAGTTAGGTCTCCTCTGTCCGGACATTGGTCCAGAAGTCTTGTGGTTTATTCAGATGCCGTTTTGCTAAACTAAGTAGTGCCGCCTCTGTCATTACCAGTAATGAGGAAAACAAGAAGTGGACCCACAGGCTGAGTATCATGCAGGAAGACACACATGATGACCCTAGGCTCATGGACTGGAGCAGCTGGATACGGTGGCCAACAGGTGCAAACGAGCAGCAAACGACCAGCGCGCTGTAGACACATGGATGATGCGAACTCCAAAACACACAAACACAAAAAACAAGTGCAACACAAAAACTGGAATCTAAAAAAAACTCAGAGGTTTACTGTTTTGGTCTTTAAAAAACACACATTTAACCTATTTATAACAGGTTCAGCAAAGGTGGAAACAAAGGTTTGCGCGTAAAGATCTTCAGTATAATTCCTTCTTTAAACTAACTGTGCATTGAATGAAATAATTTGATAGTAATGATTAGAAAACATCCATGGAATAAATAGGATGATGAAATTATGTTACAGAGAACTTTCAACTGCCAGGCATTGAAAGCTAAGACACACCATGGATGATTTGTGTTAAGAAATACTCCTGAATATACATTCATATGTCACATTACTTGCATGTAGTGGTTACAGTGCAGGACTTTAAAGCTAAGAGCTAAGTGATTGTGAGCAGGAATATCGGGTTGTGAAAACGCTTGAAGGAAATTTTGTGTAAACGAGTGAATGAGGAGCTTGATAAGAACACTAATTGCACTGTTTTTTGTTTTGTTTTGTATTTTGCCGAACCATCTTAAAGGAGTAGCTTATCAAAGGGCAAATGAAAAGTGAGCTGCTGGTTGCTCGAGTTGGGACAACATGGACATTATCACCCAGTCAAATCATCTCCTACACGCAAGGGAACAAGAAGAAGAAGACTGAAGAAGCTGTGGCAGACGGAACCCCAGAACTATGATTAATTATCCTGACACGGAGGAGAGACACAGCTTGTTGGTTTTGGAATAAAATCAATAAAATCCTTAACCTAACTCGTCTTTTTGTTCTCTTGTAAATCCCATGCAAACTGTCTTCATGTTTCTTTAAGTTTGTAAGTGTTATGGAAATATAATCACTTATATTTAGTAAGTGTAGTGTAAAGTAATATAGATGTTAACTTTAACCCAGTGACCTAAACAGATGAGGATGTAGAACAAAGGTTGGATTCACACTTCAGTGGGCATGTGTCAGGCACAGGATGCAACAAGGAGGTATGACAGTCTTGTGAGCAGATAACTCTTTTAAAAAGTGCATATCACAAGGTTTTACGATTGTTCCACTTAACCCCAGGAACTGAGCTAAGAGAAGAGATTAAATTTAACGGTCAAAGGTCAGGAAACAGATGTTCTCAGCAGACTTGATGTCTCAAGTTGGTCCGGCCCCCGTTTGGAGCCGTCCGTGGGTTCAAAAGGAAGAGACGGACGTGTAAGCTTTGAGACACTTAGGACATGGGCAGAGAACGCTAAGGTATTTGCGGCTGTGATAATACTTGTAAGTGTCTCCCGCTTTGGAATTCCAAATTGTAATAAATATATGTTTAACTGTTTTTTGCCTCTGAATTCATTGTCTCTACTCTGTGTGCCAAATCTTCGACCGGGTGAAACGAGATGGGCCGTAAGGTGAACGGGCCCCACACATAGATCTCGTTAAATGGTGACGTAACCCGGATTTGGCAAGTGAGTAGAGTCTGTTTGAATATTGGACACGAAGGAGGACCTTGCCATAAGCATCACTGGTCGACCAAAAACAGGTAAGGAGACTTTTTCTCCATTGGCAAACCATTAGATGTGTAGGCTAAATTTAAGTGGTGCTTTGGTTTAAGAAATCTCTTCTCAAAATATCAGAGGCTGAACAGTACAAATAGGTTTAAATAGAATTTATGTTGAAACCGAGAAATGATTGAATGAGATTTTATGTGTATGTCCACGTCACAAAACCGTAAAATAAGAGAAATAATAAAAATATACAGTTAAAACTTAAATGTTGAAGCTGTAAAAGAAAAGACAATAAAAAATATAAAAATACAAAGAGAAAACAAAGTCTCGGAAGTTGGTCGCTCCCTCCCCATGACTGACGAGTCTGGTGAATTTTAGGACTGAGGTGGAACATTACCTCGGAGGAAGGAGACACTCCACAGAAACGTAGCGATAGGAACGGCCGAGAATACATAACCATCTAAAAGTTGAGGCTAGGACAGCAAGACCTTTAAAGTGAGCTGTAAAAGAAAATAAGAGATTAAAAAAGGGGCCCCAGGAGAACAATGGAATTGCTCTCTAGCATCAGAACAGGGTTTTGATGTACGACGATCAGACGCGGAGTTATTAAAAATAAGACGTTTCGTGGAAGGGTATTAGAAGGAGACCCTCTGCGCGCAAGGCTGTCTGTCTTAAACGTTGTCTGTCCTGGTCGGTTTAACAATTTTATTTTGGTAAAAATGGGATCCATGGTGTGAATGATCAACAGCTCCGGTGTGAGTCTGTCTCTGTGTGTGTGCGCGGCTTCGAAGTCTCTTGTGTGTGTGTGAACGGGTGGTTACGCAAGCGT
This sequence comes from Fundulus diaphanus, assembly GCA_037039145.1. Lineage (NCBI taxonomy): Eukaryota > Metazoa > Chordata > Actinopteri > Cyprinodontiformes > Fundulidae > Fundulus > Fundulus diaphanus. The sequence continues at coordinate 37,066,563 of CM073125.1, forward strand.
ATGTGTGGCTGTGAATAGCTTTGCACGTGTTGTTTTTACGGTGGAAAAGTACTGAGTCAGGAAGCTGTATGTAGCCGGTAACAACAGCCCGGATCATGGCGGGAGCTTTTGACCAGGAGTTTCAGGACGACGCATGGGGATCTGCCCCTTGGAAGCCCTTGGGTGAACACGTAGAGGCGCTGATGGGTTTTGTTGAAACGCATGAAAACTTAGATAAAAAGGCCCAGTCGGCGTGGAGACAGAAAGTTCTTGGAGTCGTCAAGGCAGAGGAGAAACGGCTGGAGCACAGTGAACCCCTGGGCAAGTATCTGATGAAACAATATGCTAAAAGTAAGAAACACCTTAATGATTGTATTTAAAGACAAAAATCTGTTGGTTTGTTGCATTTTGGGAAGCGTGATCAGGAAAAGGCAGACAGAGAGGTTAAATCATGGGGAAAGTTATTGGTAACTTGGCAGGGGATTAAACATTTGTTTGAAACAAAAGAAGAAACATCAGCACAATCTCCACCCCCATACAATTTAAACAGTCCTTCTTCTGGATTGTATCCAGTTCTGGATGTAAGGGGTGGTGAATTAGTGGTGGAAACGCTCCCGGAATACACCCCCAGGGGCGACACATGTTTAGACGGCACTCAACACCCGCATACGTCATTTAATACACCACCCATATCCCTCACCCCTTTGAAGTCATGTGAGCCTTTTCTCGCTCGAGCTGCTTGCGAGAATTCGTCTCAGTCTGTTAACAGGCCTTCCTCCCCGCCTATGGCCCTCCCATTTTTCAGATGACGAAAGCAGGCCCTGAGGAACAAGCATTGCACGCCCAGGAACCTGGAGTAAGACCGCCCTCTAGGGGCTGTTCTTCTGCATCTTCAGAAGACACACAACAACCTACAGGTTTAAATCATGTTGATCTTAATAAAACAGGAACTAGATTACCAGCAGCTTTGACTAATGTCAGGTTTAATAACCCACGTTCATCAGAACCTGAGATTAATGTTAAAATGTCGCTTAAAGGGGTTTGGAAGGAGGACGATTCCACTGACTTGTTAAATGTGCCACTGTTGGATTTCTCCTTAAGCCGGGCGTACACTGTACGAGTTTTTCCCCTTTTCGGGCCGATTCTTCAGTCGTGCGAGCATTTTTTGAATCGGGCCGAATTTCAGCTTGATCGTAGAGGGGGGGAGGAGGGGGGACTGGCTTCTCACGACTACCTCCCGATCGTCGTGAGGTTTTCGTGAGCGCATCCTGCTGGTGAAGCAGAGCTACGACAGTTTACGAGCCGTTTTTACCCCAACCTCGCGCAGTGCGCACGCGCAAAAAAGTAGATTCTGCTTCCGTTTTCCTCTCGGACAACACAGAACACAACACAGAACTATGGCGGCAACACGTGTGTCATGGAGTCAGTGGATGGAGGAGCAGCTCGTGGAACTTTGGCAAGCTCACCCCAGTCTCTTTGATGTTGACTCCCAAAGCTACCACAACAGGAATAAAAGGGAGAAGAGTTGGGTCGATATTGCTACCCAATTACAGCTACCTGGTACGTTCCTGTCTCGATCAACAGCATTTTGTTTTGTTTGTTTTTTGTGTGTGTGTGTGTGTGTGTGTGTGTGAGTCTGTGTTTGTATGTGTGTGTGTGTGTGTGTGTGTGTGTGTGTGTGTGTGTGTGTGTGTGTGTGTGTGTGTGTGTGTGTGTGTGTAAAAAAAAAAAAAAGAGAGAGAGAAAGAGAGGTAGTGGCAATATACGTGAAAAAATATACTTTTCTTTTGCAGTGAATGAGGTTAAAACCCGTGTGGCATCACTCCGGACGCAATACGGAAAATTGATGAAACCCAAGCCCAGCGGCAGTGCCCAGAAACCACTGACTCCAAAACAGAAGTGGATACAGGAGCACTTAGATTTTTTTGAAGGGTCACGTCATTCACAGACATGCTGAATCTACACTGAGAGTAAGTTCATATAACCACAGCAAAAAAGGTATTTTGGTGGGGACATGATGGACATAATTTGAAAGTCCAAAGAAATGCACACTTAAATGTATAAATTCAAACACCTTGAGGTTGAAATAAGTCACTACAGTCAACCTGCACCTAATAATTATGTGTAAAATTATCTGACTGGAGTAACAGATCAAACTTGTTACTTCATTGTAATCACTCTATTCTGATTGCTGTCTACGCTTTTTCCCACAGCCTGGCACTGAGTCAGAGGACACTTTTGAGGGAGAGGAGGATCCATCCACTGTGGAAAGTGAAGCAGATGTGTCTTCAGATACCACCAGTCCAGTGTCAGTGCCAGAAGAGGAAAGCAGTGTGCCTATGACATGTCAGCCGGTGCAAAAACAATGGGTCCAAAAAAAAAAAAACTTCAATCTGCTCAGCACAGCCTTGAAATGAGCAAACTTTCACTGCTCCAGCAACACTGCTCCAGCAAGTACAAAAAACTCTCTCATCTACTGGCGAGCTGCGGAGCTGTTTGGTAAGAATCATAGAAGACAAAGTAGAGTATGCAAGGCTTAAAAGAAAAATCATGGATCTGAGGCCTCTGCCTCCTGTGTACAGGTAAAAGCCAGTAAATTAGAATATTTTGAAAAACTTGATTTATTTCAGTAATTTCATTCAAAAGGTGTAACTTGTACATTATATTTATTCATTGCACACAGACTGATGCATTCAAATGTTTATTTCATTTCATTTTGATGATTTGAAGTGGCAACAAATGAAAATCCAAAATTCCGTGTGTCACAAAATTAGAATATTACTTAAGGCTAATACAAAAAAGGGATTTTTTAGAAATGTTGGCCAACTGAAAAGTATGAAAATGAAAAATATGAGCATGTACAAT
>CM073125.1:37074406-37082889 GCA_037039145.1 Fundulus diaphanus
TTGACTATGTTCTGCACTGAATATGTTTAATATGTTTAAAAGACATTTAAAAACTACTTGGAAATGTTAATATACTGTTCTCTATTTTTATATGTATTTGGGGTGCTTTTATGTTGAAAATCTTCCAAACCGGAAGTAGGAAGTAAAAACGCAAACAAGAGAAAAGCGTGTGTGTATCGTCTCAGAGCCGCAACAAGGCAGTTAATCTTTCAGAAAGCAATGGTTGTAAGTGTTGCTCATTGTTTACGGATTCAATAAGATATGTTAATATTAGTGATGGTGAGATGAAGCCTCATGAGGCATTGAACCACTTGAGCCAACTGGTTCGAGAAAGGGTTAATTTCTTGAAGCTTCATGTGCACACAAATGTATAATCACAGGCAGCTGTATCTTAACACGTGTGATGCATTGATTTTTTGTCTATTATGGCTCTTGGGAATGACTTCACAAAAGGTGTAGGATGAAATAATTTGTCTACATAAATTATGTATACACATGTGTATAATAAAACATTGTTTGAATGTATTATCTGTGTGTAATTATTCCCAAAATAGTAGTGTCATGTGATATGGCATGGTGTGCAATAATCAGACCTCTCAACTTTGATCAAAAGTTAAGAGTGAGATTATGCTAATTTTGGGGGCGGGGGGGGGGGGATTATGGTCAACAATTTCCCCTCAGCAGCAACACTGAAGCACACAGAGGTTCACGCTGCGTCTTTACGCACGATCCAGCTGCTGATGTCTCCCTCTTTTCAGCTCAATGCACTTCTAGACTGTTACAGTTTATAACATTCTCATCACCTTTCACAGCGACAGGTTTCTCAGTCAGTCGCCGCGCTGACCAGACAAATTTCTATTGCTCTCGTCAGTGCACTCTGGGCGGTGCGGTGGGCGGATTTTACCCCCGTTGGTGCGCTGCTTGCGATGGATAAACAGTGGGGAAAATGCATAACTAAATACTGCAAAGGGCTTCTATAAAGGGAACAGGGGTACTACTGACAGATCTGAGATGAAGCCCCTGATGTTACAAGTTCTTTAAAATGACCCTTAAAAGTGCGCACCTGAATTAAAGCGCGAGGCAGCAGCCCACCAAAGCGCCACTGATTCTATGTTGTTAAAAACAAAAGAGCATGAAACACAGCTACTGACTCTCCTATTGACTTTAACTGGCACACGTTGCTACCGATGTGAGGACATTAAACGTAGTGATTAACGTTTTGAATGGTGAATGGTGATAAAATCACCTACTCCGAGGGAAAGGGGGGGGGGGGAGAGGAGCAAGCGCTGAGGCACAGAAATACAGTGCATGTAGTTAAAAAATGCAGAATAAATAAAAACGAAACTTATAAACAGACTAAGTGGCGTTTTAAACTGCATCTGGTTAGCAGAACTGTTTTATCCAGCGTGCAGCCATAACTGGTTCTGAATGAACCGGTCATCTTGCAAAATCTGAGCCACTTCCCGAAGCAGTCACGTGGTACAGCCGGGCAGCGAGGCTTCGGACGTCATCGTTTTCGGCTCCTCCCCTAAATGAAGCAAGCTTCGATACGCGCTTTACGGAAACGCCCCCTCCATTACTCGACACACGCCTCTAAGCCTCGGCACATCACGTAACATCACTAGTTAATACTGATATTTACATGGATGTTTATTAAGACATTTTCTTGTATATTTCTTTTCTAGTTTTACACTGAATTCAAGGGAGTCAGACATGCTGACTAAATGTGTAAGAAGATAATAAAGGAGCAAGCCGCTCACTTCCTGGCTCTTGAATAAGGAGTTTGGCTGGCTGTTTATCTGTGTTCACGCAAGAGCAAAACACATAGAGAGAACAGTACAAACTAGCTAAAATATATTTTCACACCAAGCCTACAGTTTTTGCAGGAAAACATTAATTCATCCTGACGAATGCTATAAACGCTTACTATCTTGTTATATATATATATTTTTTTTTTCTTTTTTTTTTTTCCCCAGTGTCCTGTCTAGCAATGTGGCAATAAGAATTTATGTCTTAATGCCAAATAGAGCTCGACAGATTTTGCTTTCACAAGTGGAGCCAACAGCTTACGCCATTGTGCTCCGCTTGATTTGTGCATGTAAATAGCTTTATTGTGATTTCTGCAGGGAGAATTTCAAATTATATGGACACTACAATGGGAAAGTAGGAGAGTAAAGGAAGAACAACAAAAGAAAAAAAAGAAAGAGAAGAGGTGAAAGAAAGAAGAGATAAAAGGGAGAGAATGATAAAACGTCCTCTGTCTTGTTATAAATGTTATTCCCCTCCTCAGTGTTCATGGTGCATATTCCACACGTTCCCATCTGTTTTACATCAATATAAGTAATTATTATCACAAAAGAGAATAAACACAGCTTGGAATAAATGTAATTAACAAGAAATGAACAAGACATGAAAACCAAGATGTAGTTGGATATGATGGATATATCAGGCATTTTGAAGGCAAGGCAAGGCAAATTTATTGGTATAGCACATTTCAGTACAGAGACAATGCAAAGTGCTTTACATGATTAAAATACAGGAAAAAAACAGAATAAGAGCAAGTAGGAATAACATGTAGAAACAAAATAGAACATGGAAAAATAGAAACTAAAAGCAAACATTAAAAACAGTTGGACTACAAAGTTGAACTAATGATGTTTCAGTAAAACAGTTTAAGTAGAACAGTTGAAGGTTTAAAGGAACTCAGGCTTTCTGCACTTTTACAGTTTTCTGGGAGTTTGTTCCAGATAAGTGGAGCATAGGAACTAAATGCTGCTTCTCCGTGTTTGGTTCTGGTTCTAGGTATGCGGAGTAGTCTGAAGCCAGAAGACCTGAGTATTCTGGAGGGTAGATACACTGATAACAAGTCTGTGATGTATTTAGGTGCTAAGCCATTCAGGGATTTATAAACTAACAGAAGTATTTTAAAGGCTATTCTCTGAGATACAGGGAGCCAGTGTAAGGACTTTAGAACTGGAATGATGTGCTCTACTTTCTTAGTCTTAGTGAGGACACGGCAGCAGCGTTCTGGATCAGAACCTGTTTGAAGCCTTTCCAAACATAGACTTGAGCATTAATTTTGTTGAATCACTCTTGAACAGATGAAGCTGAGTTTCTCCTGGCAGTCCCTGCCCTCCCACACTCCGTTTTTGGTCAAAGCCCCGCAGCGTTTCAGCATCGGACACTGGTGGTCCAGGTCCCCATCCTGCTGCCAGGCCTCGTATGACAGAGGGTCTCCGTTCACCCACAGCCAGGTGTCTCCAAGGTAACGTAGGCTGATCCACACCTGCTCGGTGAAATCTGCCGACTGGATCTTAATCTTAGCCAGACGGTTCTCTGTCACAGAGAGCAGGCTGGTGAGGTCGGTATGCTGCTCTCTGCAGAACTCCAGAGCGTCTTCCCATGTCTTCTTTTCCTGCACAACACGCATGTTCAGGCAGAAGAAATTGTGGTTGTCCTCTCCATCTTCCCAGTCCCATTTTTCCTTTGTCCAGAGGACATTTTTACTGTGGTCATCTTTGTCTGAAAGGTCAAGGTTGCCGTCGTAGGTGACCAAGTCTCCTCCTGACCATATCCATGCATTTTTCTTGGCATTCCAGTACATACCGATCCATCCTTCCTTCCAATGATCATTCCAACACTCCTTAAAAAAATTCTCCTCCTCCTTATTGGTGAGCGGTAAAAGGTCAATATAGTGTTTCTTGCAGTGTTTCCTAGCTTCAGCCCAAGTTTTTTCTGGGTCTTCGACAAAGACATATTTTTCACACCAACAACAGGCACTTGTGAGAATGAGAACGCTGCAGATGATCTTGTCCATCCTGACAGAACCTTTGTCCAAAAAAGAACGGAGACTGATTTTATCCTCTTCTTAAGAAGCCGGGAAGACTACAGAACATTTTCATACACAAAAATACCACCTGTGAGCTTTTAAACAAAGTGGCAAAAATACACTTTCAAAACAAATCTTGTCTTTGTGTTTTTAAAAGCTGCCTTCTTGTGTACTGTAGACCACACATGAAGCATATTATTATGTAAAGCTAGTGATCTTTTGCATGCTAACTTAGTCTGGATGGAGCGATTCTCTGAACTCTGCTGCTCTTTTATTACAAGTGTAAGGGTACACCTGGAAAGGATTGTGTATGAAAAGCAATATTTAACTTTTTTTGTCATAGGGAGTTCACAGTGGCTTGCAAGAAATATGCACACCGACTGAGCTTGTATGCTCTTGTAATTAAAAACATTGGCCTACTTATTATAATATATCCCAAGTGATAGACCAAAACAAAACAGGGCACAATAGTGAAGTGGAAGAAAAAGAATGCATGGTTTTAAGAGTTTTACAAACTAAAATCTAAAATGTGATGTGTGCATTAGTTTCAGTCTCCCAGACTCAATCCACCTGAGCCACCTTTGGTTGGAATTACATGTGCAAGTATTTTAGGGTGTGTGTCTACCAGCTTTGCATGTGTAGAGATTATTTTTTTATCCAATCTGACTTGCAAACTTGCTCAAGGTCAGTCAAAACATATACTTTCAATCTTGCCTTCTCAAATGGATTTAGGTCTGGGCTTGTACTGGGCCATTGTAATATAGGAAAGTGCATGGATTTGAACCATTTAGTTGTAGCTCTGTGTGCAGTGCTAAAATTTAATTTTTGTCTTATTTGACCAGAGCACCTTCTTCTAACAGTTTGTTGTGTCCTCTACATGGCCTGTGAAAGATGTGATGCAGTAACCAGCATTGCAAACATAGAAATGAAGGGACTAGATCGCTGTACCTGTATTGCTGTGTATGATATTAATTAAAGAAGAAATGCTATTGGAGTCATTCATACGATATCCAGTTCAACTAATTAGTCTATATCCAATCCGTGTATTGGATTGGTGCATCTCTTGTTTAAACCTCAAACACTGATTTTGGCGTGCTCCTTACGTTGTCTGCATTGTCCATGGCTTTGCAGCAATCCCTCATACTGAGCATGCATGAAGCAACAGCGGAGAGGAAAACTCCCCTTTAACAGGGAGGAAAACCTCCAGCAGAATTAGGCTCAGTGTGAAGGGTAATCTGCCTCGACCGACTGGGGGTTAGAGAAGACAGAGCAGAGACACAAAAGCACAGAAGCACACATTGATCCAGGAATCCTTTCTATGTTATATAATAATAGCGGATGATCTGTCCCGCTGGATGACGTCACAACTAACGGATCGCCAGACCAGGTGTACCTACTATGAATAAAAAAAATGACAGAGAACAAAAAGTTAAAAGTTGAAATAACAACAAACATTGCAAATTGGAGAACAGTAGGAGAGCTAAGCAGAGCGAGAAAAATAGACCCTAATGTCCTCCATCAGTGTTGAACTGGTGCCATATGAATAAACTGAACAGTAGTGAAGTACATAAATAATATAATGGGGGCAATGGTACCTTTAAAGATGACAGAATCATTGCGTGATCACTTAAGATTTATTAAGCACAATAAGAACAACACACAAAAGCTAGATGGTAAGTGTAAAGCAAGTTATCAGTTTTAAAAGGGTGCTTTCCTTTTGAAAATTTGACTCTAATCACCGTATCATTGTTTTGATTTAACCCGTGAAAAGACCTATAATAATCACCAACAGTGCAAAATTGTCACACACATAAAATACAAGTTCAAGATTGTGAAGACAAGGAAGTGATTAAATTGAAACCGAATCACTGATGAAATGTGGCTCCATTCTCCATAAAGGCGCCGATTCAGTCTGTCAGGCAGCAAACCACCATGTCAACACAACCCCTCTACTACAGTCACAGAATAGTAGAATAAATAATAAAATAATTCAATAACTACTGTTACTATTACTACTACTACTACTACTAATAATAATAATAATAATAATCGAAGTATAATGTAAGATTGACTAGCTAAAATATATTTTCACACCAGGCCTACAGTTTTTGCAGGAAAACATTAATTCATCCTGACGAATGCTGTAAACGTTTACATTCTTGCTATAAATTTTATTCCCCTCCTCAGTGATGATGGTGCATATTCCACACGTTCCCATCCGTTTTTCATTAACATAAGTAATTATTATCACAAAAGAGAATAAACACAGCTTGGAATATATGTAATTAACAAGAAATTAACAACAAGACATGAAAACCAAGATGTAGTTGGATATGATGGATAAATTTGGCGTTTTCAAGCCTTTCCAAACATAGACTTGAGCATTAATTTGGTTGAATCACTCTGGAACAGATGAAGCTGAGTTTCTCCTGGCAGTCCCTGCCCTCCCACACTCCCTTTTTGGTCAAAGCCCTGCAGCGTTTCAGCATCGGACACTGGTGGTCCAGGTCCCCATCCTGCTGCCAGGCCTCGTATGACAGAGGGTCTCCGTTCACCCACAGCCAGGTGTCTCCAAGGTAACGTAGGCCGATCCACACCTGCTCGGTGAAATCTGCCGACTGAATCTTAATCTGAGCCACATGGTTTTCCGTCACAGAAAGCACTCGTGAGAATGAGAACGCTGCAGATGATCTTCTCCATCTTGACAGAACCTTTGTCCAAAAAAGAACAGAGACTGATTTTATCCTCTTCTGTGGAAGCCGGGAAGACTACAGAACATTTTCTTACTAAAGCTCCTAAGCGAAGTGGCAAAAATACACCTTCAAAATAAATGTTGTCTTGGTGAACATTCAAAGTTTTTTAAAAGCTGCCTTCATGTGCACTGTAGATCAAAGATGACGCATATCACTATGTAAAGCTAGTGATCTTTTGCATGCTAACTTAGTCTGGATGGAGCGATTCTCTGAACTCTGCTGCTTTTTTATTACAAGTGTAAGGGTACACCTGGAAAAGATTGGATATGAAAAGCAAAATTTAACTTTTTTCTTAAAGGGAGTTTACAATATGCACACCGCTTAAACTTGTTTGCTCTTTTTCACTCTACAATCACAAACGTTGACCTATTTATTGGAGTGTGATAGACCAAAACAAAATAGTGAAAGTTAAAGAGTATGTCCATTTCCAATTTCTTTTAATAAACAAGAATGCATCTTTCCATAACATTTAGGTACAAGAGCAGTCCCAGAAAAGATGGGTGATAGTTGTTGCACAATGAACACAATGGGTCTATATTTGGGCGATACTTAGAAATGTTACTATTAACTGGATAGCATCTATGCAAAATCTTTATAGTCACTTGAATCTTATTAGTTGTAAAGTTTTTATTTTTTTGGTAATAACCAAACATTTTTCCAACAAATATCAGTGTAAATATTGTCCCAGAAAAATGTAGAAGCTGGTTTACTTATACGGTTTCTTATTATTAGCTCCCTAATACATTTATTGTTGGTTTTCCTACTTAATAATGGGTCAGAGTTGCCAATAAACAGTTGCTCAGTATGCTGTTGAAAAGAAGTTGACATCAACATTTTCACCCCTGACGGCATGGCATCAAACACAATTTCAAATTCTTTAGGCAGTACCGGAAAGTTATATTTGGTCATTATAAGAGTAAGTATTACCTTCTTTATTGAAGAGTTGATATACAAAGATAAACTCAAGAGCAGAACTAGAATATATCAAATTGGAGAGACCTTCATGCTTTAGAAAGTATTACATGACAAGAGATGGATAAATCTCTTGTAACCACATATTAAATTTCTTAACTTTCTTAAATTTCTATCCCCTTTCTTGAGGGGATAGAATTTTTCACCAGATCTTTGTTTCTCTTGTTTAACGATAGTAAAACCAAGATATTTACCTTTTTTTTTACCGGAATTCCTGAGATTTCTATCTCATGGTGGATTTTAATAGGAAATAATTTGCATTTAGAAAAAGAATTTGAGTGCAGTGCTTAAAAAACTGGTTGTATCATCTGCCAGTTGACCCAAACATATTTCTCTCCCAGCAATTCTAATACCCTTAAATGACTATTCTTTATGAAATGTGCTAATATTTGCATAGGTAAAAGGAACAAAAATGGTGAGATTGGACAACCTTGCCGAATTCCACGTTCAACATTAAATCTGCTAGTGATCCCATGGGACATTTTAACTGAACTGTTACCTAATGCATATGGTGCACATTGACTTTTTAAACTGCTCACCAAAGCCAAAAACATCCTGTGTTTTAAATAGAAACTCATGTTCCTGGGAATCAAATGCTTTCTGGAAGTCAAGAAAGAGAATAAAACTATTTTTAGATATTAAGTCACAGTAGTCTAATAGGTCTAATACAAGCCTAATATTATCAATTATATAGCCATCAAAGCATTTTGAGATTCTCTAATAAAATCGTTAAGTACATTTTATAATCATTTAGTAATATGACAGGGCGCCAATTGTCTAAAATTAATACATCTTTTGTGGTTTAGTGTAATTATACCTTGACGTAGCGTAGATGGTAGTTGTACTTTCTGTAAAAACATTCAATGGAAAGAGGGCAAGGTGGGTTAAGAATAATCTATAAAATTCAGAGGTAAGCTCATCAGTGCTTG